>VZTH01010109.1:105471-119031 GCA_013397815.1 Aleadryas rufinucha
TTTTTTTTTTTCCCCCATTATTCCTCCTTTCTGCCCATTCAGGTTTTAAAAAGTTCTGAGTAATTCCCTGTAGAAACACACTGGGTGTTTTCAGTGCTTTGTCACAGCCTTTACAATGACGTGCAAGATGACAGTGCTGATTAGCTGGTGCTGTCAAAGCAGTGGTGCACTATCTCCATTTTCAGTGACTAGCTGTCAACACTGTTGCTTCATCTTTCCCTGAACTGAAGAATGACAGCTCAAGATTCTGTTCTCCAAATGAGTCACTGCATGACTTCACAACTGTGAAAACCTTTCTGCTTTTTTGTTAGTTTGAGATCTCAGCCAGAAAAACATTGTATTAACACAAAAATGAATAAAATAGTCTGGAGGGCAAGACATATGAGAAGCAGCTGAGTTCACTTGGTTTATTCAGCCTGGAGAAGAGGAGGTGGAGGAGAGAGAGACCCCATTGCAGTCTACAGCTTCCTTGTGAGGGGAAAAGGAGGGGCAGACACTGATCTCTTCTCTGTGGTGACCAGTGACAGGATCCAAGGGAGTAAGCTGAAGTTGTGTCAGAAGAGGTTTAGGTTGGACACTAGAAAAGGTTCTTCACCAAGAGGGTGGCTGGGCACTGGAACAGGCTCCCCAGGGAAGTGGTCACAGCACCAACCTGACAGAGTTCAAGAAATGTTTGGACAACACCCTCAGGCACATGGTGTGACTCTCAAGGTGGCCTGTGCAGGGCCAGAAGTGGGACTGTGGACTTATGGACCTCTTCTAACACAACATATTAATGATTCTATAAAATTAATTGCAAAATGATTCAAATTACTTTTGCCAAATAATAGAAAAAAGCAATCTCTGTACACGATGAAAAACCGGATTGGTTTAGAAATTGCTTCAGTTTTTAGCTTTAGGCTGACAGAATAACCTGTAACAAATGCTTTCAAATGTCCTTCATTTTTCCCAGTGTCCTGATGACAGTTGACCCTCACTGACCAAAGGGGCATTCCATACCATATGTCATCATTCTCAGTATATAAAGTGCGGGGAAGAAGGAGAAAGGGGGGGGGGGATATTTGGAAAGATGATGTTTGTCTTCCTAAGTAACCATTGCACATGATAGAGCCAAGCTCTATCTGCCTGTGGGAAGTGGGGATTGAATTTCTTGTTCTGCTTTGCTTGTGTTTGTGGCTTTTGCTTTCCCTATAAAACTGTCCTTATCTCAAAACATGAGTTTTCTCACTTGTATTTATCTGACTCTCTCCTCCATCCCATCAGGGGTTAGTGAGTGAGCAATGCTGTGGAGTTTAGCTGCCAGCTGGGGTTAAACCATGACCCCCTTTTTTCAAAACATACATGAATACTTATAATATCTTTGAATACATTCAGCAAACAAAACAATTAGTCTACTTGGAGAGTATTTGCAGGTGGTCAATGTTTGAACAGTTTTAGTGCCTGTCTTTGAACACATGGAAGCACATGACAATTTTCTTTATGTCACAATTATGCAACATTTTCTACTGAGAATACCTAAAATTTAAGATTCATTTAAGATGTCTAAAACCAGATTGATACATGATCATGAAAATGGCTCTTTTGAAGCAGTCACATTGATTAAAATAAAGTTAAGTACTTTAAGCACTGCTGGCTGTAATTTCATTGGGATGTCTCCAAGTGGTCTCATGTTATGCACGGCACCATGAGAGCTTATAGAAACCATATGTGAAAGGCAATATACAAACACAGCAGAAGTGAATACACAGAAATTCAGAAAGATACTACTGTCAGATTCTACAATGTTCACCAACTTCTGCTGCTAATGTGAGATGCTGTTAGTGAAAAAGTAAAATGTATCCATTCAGTATAAAAGAAAATTGAATCAAAGTGGTATTTAAACTCCACCCGTGACATTCTGTGGAAAGAGACTTTACTTAGTTCTCCAAGTTCCACATATGGCTTTACTGTTGCTAATATGTCCAGAGAAACAACTGTGTTTCTTTGTTTAACTGGAAGGTGAGATACTTTTTCTACCACTTTAGGTTTCTACCAAGATAGTAGCACATCTTTCATTTAATGGAGATGTAATGCACATTTAGCAGCACTTTTCAGTCACTGTGGTGCTGGGAGATAATAAACTAGGTTATTATCAGCAATGAATTTAATTTACGGAAGGATAGTTATGGGCAAGTAAATGTGAAATTGAGAACTCCTTAGATGACAAGATCATAGTATAATTTAAGTTGAAAAGGGCCTCTGGAGTCATCTGGCCTAAATCCCAGGTTGCAGCAGGCCTAAATTCAAAGTCAGGTCAAGTGACTCAGAACATGTATTTCTCACTTTTAAGGATCAATTTAAAGTGCTGTGATGTATGATTACACATAATACTGATAACATATATTGGTACTGAAACTGTGGATTGGAGGTCAGGTAGCCGTATACAGTGTGACAATGTCTGGCTCAAAAGGCATTTAACCTAAGTCAGCACAGGAAGCTGAGGAAATAATCCAGGTGATCTGATGCAGGCAACTCAAGCAATGCCAAGACAGTCAACATCAGTAAGTAATTATCAATGTGTCAGCTTTTTAATTTCTGAACCCTGCACAAAAAAGTTCAACACCATCAGTTTTCAGTCTCAGCCAGAAGCAGATTGATTGATGTTTTTTCTTGGAAAGGTATTACAGAGATCAAGTCCTGCCAGTTACAGTTTAGAGACTGAAAGAGGTTGACATTGCAAGTAATAATGCTGAGTACTGTGGTGAAAAAAGGAAGCAAACCTGATAATGCAATGATGAAGTATGATTGTGGCTTCATGGGGTTCTCAAAATTAGCATTTATTTAGCTATGTCAGATCTTAACTGTGGTGCAAATAACTTTAGCACTAAAGGTGCTGTGTTGGACCTTCAGATTTCCTAGTGCAATATGAAAGCTATTAATTTAATGCTCTCCAGTAAAGTCTTCAAAAATGTGAAATAAATGGTTCTTTTTACAACCAACAGAGGCTATACGTATCTCAGTCTTGTGGGACTGACAACAAATGTGAATGTTGTTCACTGATGTAAAATTAATAACTTCAAAATTATTAAACTGTGATTTATTTTGCTACAACAATTAAGTGGCTGAACTCAAGAGGTTCAGTGTAATTTATTATTGATTATTTTATATGTATAACTTAATTTTGCTCTTAGGTCTAGTAGCATAGTTTCACAATGAGTCTAATTTAAAGCTATAAGTCTAAAATACCATTTATGTTTTAAGAAAGCTCTGAGGAATGGAAAAAAACTACTTGCAATTTTCTTTTCCTGAAATACAGGGCACACACTAAAATTAAAATTAATTTTAAATTCAAATCATCCACTGCTGGATTGCTGCTTTTTTATGCATTTGACTCCTCTATTCAACAGAAAATTTATTTCTAAATTTGCATTAGTTTGCCCAAAAAGCAGTTATTTTATACAGCCCAACTATAAGGTAATCAACACTGTATTTGAAGGTCACTTTAAGAAATTAACTGGGAAGAGTCAGCAACTTTATGAGTTTGCAATCCCATGGCTTTACTCCACACATCTTGATGAATAATTCAACTTCATCAGGCAAGCAACATAATGAGTTTCAAGATTATTACTAGTGAATAAATGAAGATGATTAAGAAGGATGTGGACCTGTTAGAGAGAGTCCAGAGATGACCAGGGAGCTGGAACACCTCTCCTATGAACACAGGCTGAGAGACCTGGGGAAGAGGAGGCTCCTAAAGGGGGCCTACAAGAAATCTGGAGAGGGATTTTTCACAAGGACATGCAGCCTTAGAACAAAGGAGAATGGTTTCAAACTGAAAGAGGGTGAATTTAGATTAGATATTTGAAAGATATTCTTCGCTCTAATCTTCAAAAACAATTCCGTTTTAAAAATATGCTGTGAACTTTGCTGAGACTTACTAAAAGACTGGGACATGACAGGAGAAAATATTTTTATCAAATTTACCGTTTGTCAAGGGAGAAGAGAAAGTCCAGTCAGAAAAATTTGTGGGTCCATTCAATTCTGAAATCCAAAGTAAAAATAGTAGCAGCATAAATAAACTCAGGTCTAAAATATTTTTTTGTTGTTTTCTCTTGAAACAGAAAATTAATTCAGTTAGTTGGAATAGGCCATGCGTGTTTAATGTGACAGTTTGAACTGGGAGTGCTACCTTTTAGCCTTGAGAATTCTAATGGCGTCATTAAGGTTGTTTATAGAAATCTACAAAATTAAATGATTGCTATTAAACACCATCTTTTCCGAGACGGAAGCTGGAATGGCTCCTGGGTCTGATAAGAGAAAACAGTCTTTCATTTTTAGATCACCGCTTTGAATTTGAGCCAGGATAACAACAATGAGAAGTTTTTATCAACAAAAGACAGGCAACATGCTCTATGAAAGGAGATTATGGTGTCAGGCAGTTTCTTAGGTTGCTGGTACCTTCCTGGGAAGCGTGTTTTGAATACAGTGCTGGTCTACAAGGATATTAAGATCAAGCTACTACCTAGCCGAGAGTACAGTCACTGCTCTGCAGAGAGATCATCGTTGCAAGTATCATCAAATATCCATCTTCCACCAAATTTAAAGTCATTTTATAAAACAGAAAGTAACAATCTCTAGAATACAAACTGTTTATGAGAAAAAGCAATCTACATCTGCAGACTAAACAGCCTCTGTGATGGGAGAAATCCTGAAGAATATCTCTGGGTGTGACTAGCCATGTATGTTCTTGATCTGGACCCTAATGCTCACTCATAGACTTGATTTCCTGCCTTGTCCTTGGGTCTGCCTCACCACTTTCCTGGAGACCACTAAGCTGTGGCTGACCCTGGTTGCTGTGTCTAGATCTGACCTGGATCATTGCTGCGCCTTGCTGTCTTGACTTCCTTGTTTGATTTCTTACTCATTGCAAACTTATTTGGGATCTGGACTTGTGAGTGGACTTAGTGACTGTCACCACACCTGCCCTGCTCACCTTGTTCAGGTCTGTGGGACTGTTCCCCTGCCAGTGAGGCCGCTTTGACTTTGACTGCTTTGTTCTTGTGTGCACTCCTGGCTACCTGTCCCTGGCCAGAGCAGCCTTCTCCTGCTGGTCCCTGGCCCCCTGTGTTGGGCATAATCAGCAGGGTTTGGGTAGCAGGAGGTGTGGGGTGCCCTGAGTAGAAGGAGGTGATGAACAACCCCGTGCCATTCAGTCAGCTCACACTGGCTTGGCAAAAGCCATTCCACTTCATGCCAAAATGTCAGCCAAAGGAGAACACAGTGCCTCTGCTGAAATACATTTTTAAGGGATAGGGATAGAAAAGACAGAGTGGGTTCCTGCAAGTGTCAGGAGACACAGGAGATGTGAGGACACCCACAGGAAAGGACACAAGGGAAGAAACAGGAGGAGGGATATGAAAGATGACAAGTTGAGGGACACAGCTGGGACACAGCTTAGAATGAGGCACTCCTTGCTAGAGCAGGTATAACCTGAAGGGACTGGAGCCAGTGGAGGACCCATGGCAGACCACAGGAAACAAGTAAGCAGCAGAAAAAAGGAGTAAGGAACAAGGAATGACAGAAAGAAACTGTTTTGTTTCTCAATACCTCCAATCAGAAATAAAAAGTTTATGTTATTTGGAAATAAAATAAATTCACTGAAATTCCCAGAGTGGAAGTTTGTTTTGCTTGTGACACCCTGGCAAGGCAAGTGACACCAGATTACATAGACTCGTTCTAAAAAAGCTACTGCAGTATTGACTCTCCTGAGATCCTGGTGTGAAAGGTTATGTTTAGAAGACCACCATGATTCTAGATATTCCAGAGACTTCTGTTTAGCAACACTGTTAAGATATAGCTGGATGAAATATATTGTGTGCAGGGAGATGGACAAGGAGGTTTCCTATTCAGTGCTTCTTTCTGGAGCTCAACTCACAGATCTGACCAGTCTTTAACCCCTTTCTGCAAGACACTACAAATTTCTGCCATGCATGTTTGGAAATGGTAACATGTTTCCAAGCCTTTAAAGACCAAGGAGTATCTTCTGAAGGAACAGCTGTAAGTCCCATTTCCTTAAAATAATAATACATCTTCTAGAAAAATGAGTGGATGACAAACAATGCCACAATAATGGTGTTAAAGAAAACATCTCTTCACACAGTTTTGTGACAGTCTGACTCTTAAGCTCAGACATGCCATTTTTAAAAATAAAATGTTTTCACTCAAGTGATTATTTATAGAATTTGGCACACTTTTTTTGGCATAAACATTAAGAAATTAATTTTTATATGCAGAGGCCTGTATTTATGACTCTGAAATTAGCTGAGAGAAATGGCACTGAGCTAGTTTAAACTATTATATTTGTGTGCTAGTTGTTCTCAAGGAGACTTTTGAAGCACAGAGTATGTCCTTGCTTATGTTTTTAACAGCTTCTCTGAGTTATAGTGTGCTAGTACAGACTGTATGAAAGGATCATTCTTTGGCTGCTGCAGCCTCTGAAAAGACTGAGCGGGTTAATAATTTTATTTCTCTTTACAGAATACTTCCATCTTGATGTCATTTAAACTATTCTTTTTTTTTCCTCCTTCCAGAGCAGCGTTAGAAAATTGCGGTGGTTATAAATCCTTCACTGTGGCTTTTGAAGCTGGAAATGCCAAGGTGCATTCACCATTTACCTCAACAGGCCTGCTCATGGCAGCTATTACAAATGAGGTGAAATATATGTCAATGTCATGCAGCATTATTCTGACTTATCACTGCAGCTGTCTTTGTAAATAACCTTTACAACATCAGAAATAGAATCTTCTACTATTTCTAGTATTTAAACACTTGTTTTTAAATGGCATTTCAATAAATTGCTGGTATACTTCAATTGCAAACAAAGGACTACTCCCTGGAAGCAAATACAAAAGCATGGCTCCAAATTATTCACACTATTAGATTGCTTCTGAGTCCTGCTTTGGAGTGAACTAACCAGATCCCTGGGGTTCCAAACTTGGGATAGTTGTGGTGAAAGGATTTTCAGAAAACCCACCGCACAGGTATATACCACTGCCCAAGAATATCTTGCTGCACTTGGCACAATCCTCTCAGTCTATGCCAGCCAGCTTCTTTGCCCTCACAGTATTGCTCCAGGGAGTTCTACTCTACGAAAGAATCACATCATAATAAAACAGTACTTTGAGGCATTAGATAATATCCAGCCATGCATAGAAGCTGCATGAGGAGTTGAAGGGATGATAACAGAGGTTTCTATCTGCAATTGCAGACACCCAGACCTCTTCTGCACGTGAGTGTCTCCAGACACTGACATATATACCCTACAGGACTCACACATAGGTTAGAAAGTGGTTTTATACAAGAAAATTTGTTACAAAAATGATTTGATAGGTATATAGGCTAGATTGAAGAGATCAGGAGTGGGGCTCAGACAAGCTAACTGACCAGCAGGCTGTTTAAACAGCCTATTTGTCTACCTTTTCCCTATTTTCTCAAGTTTATTCCTCTTAGATCCACACTGAACATAATTTCTCAGCCTTTGGCCCTTCCTTTAGGCTTTCCATAATGAGTTTTGTAAAGTCCACAGGGCCCCTCAAGCATCCCATAATACTCAGCCTTGTTTCCACCTGCTTATCTGTTACAAGGTTCATCTCGACCGTTTTCAAGACTGTGCCTGAGTAGTTTTTCAGTGAACTATCAGTCACTGTCTGAGAAGTTCTGGTTTTTGTTGCTGTCTCAATTATCACCTACCCGTCAGATTTGTGTATCTGTGTGTTCAATTTATTACCTTTCTTGTTATTTATTATTTAATTTATAATGAATAGTCAGGTAATTAATGAAGCAGATGATCTCACATTACCCATACTCTTACAATGATCAATCAGCTTGAATGGTCTGCAAATGAAGTCCAGGATTCTCTGTGTGTGATAATAGATTTTTTTTTTCTTTAAGTGCTCTTTGATTTCTAGAATGCAAACAGTACATTTTTGTAAAGTAATGTAAAAGGTTGTATTATGCCCTTTGTGAGGACTGGGTGGACCCTCTGTATGGCCTTCTGCTGTGTCAGTGAGTGAGCAGGCTCCTGTAGGCACAAAACCACAAATGGTTTGTGTTTATCTGTCTTTTATGTTTATCTGTCTTCTCTGCTGCATGTTGAGCTGTGGCAACTGTCCACTTTCAGGCTGGACATGCAAAAGGTGAAAGGCCAAATGCCACAGCAACTGGTCTGTAAGGAAAGGCAGTAACATTCTCAGACAAGTTGTGCCAAATGTAGCCAGAACTTAGTTCTGTTCAGGAGATCTTGATGTCCAGCCTCTCCTCAGAATTTGCCACCTTGTAAGCAGCTGGACATTTGCACACGCCAGATTTCTCATCCATCAGCACCCCCAAGTCCTTCTCCTCAGTCCCTGCCCTGCACAGTTTCTTGTCCTCTGCCAAAGTGCTGAGGGTCAGCTCAATCCACTCCCTGGGTCACTGGGGAAGCTGTTAAAGTGCCCCGGTGCCAAGGCAGAGCCCTGAGGGACAAGCCTCATCCCCGGCCTCCACCTGGACATGGAGCCACTGACCACAGCTTCCTGGCTGCATCCATCTGGCCAATTCCCTATGACCCAAATGGGCCACCCTCCAAAGCCAGGGCTCTGCAGTGTGGGGCTCAGGGTGTCATGTGGGACAGTGTCCAAAGCCTCGCAGAGGGTCTGGGCACATCAGGGCTGTCAGAGACCGAGATGTTAAGGTTAATGGCTTAAACATTGGTATGAAGGAGTTTTGTCCATTATGGCAAAACCAATAAAGAAGGTGTGACCACCCAAACCCACCCCTCCTTGGCCTGACTGGAACTTCAGACTGAGTTAAGCCACCTAAGAGAACTTGAGATAAGATAAAGTTTATTTATAACAATAAACTATTGTTCAATTACCTCAGGTCTAGGGACAAGTAAACAAGACTAAGGGAGAAGAATGTATCCACAAGAAAGCCAAACCCAGCAGCTGTCCTGAAAATCATCCCTGCCTGTGTTCAGGGTCAGGGAGGCCATAACCCACAGGCTCATCTGCTGAGGCCAGGTTTGCAGACACTCCCCCACAACCAAGGGGGAAAGAGGAGAGTTTTGGGGGTGTGGCATAACCTCTGGTCAAAAAACACTGAGCAAGGGCTGTCCCAAGGAGAAGTCGGTAGCTACCATGAACTCTCTGACTGGAATGAATGCATGTGGAGCTGACACGTCCTCCTGAGGAGCTCAGTATGATCCTCAGCTCTTCTAACCTATCCCATCTGCAGAGCAGTGGATACTGGTTTTCTAGCTCCCAAATCCCTCCACACTGTGGGAAAGCTGTGGGCCTCACCAACTCAGGCAGCCCACCAGACTGATGCTACTGACCATGACTGGCACACTGCATTTTCAGAAGTCATTCTGGTGGCTAGCCTGCACCTCCTGGATGTCTTGCTCATATGACACGCAAACAACTTGCCAGATGATATTGCAGACAGTGAGAGTTCTGCCATTGGCCTGCAAAAGTGCCAAATCAGCCTGGCAAAATGCAGCAGTGGCCCAAGTATCAGGGCTACAAGCAGCCTGCAGAGCACCAGACGATGCAGCAGGGAGCCTGGCTTTGCTGCAGGCAGCAGATACAGACTGCGCCCCTGAGAGGAGGCGGCTGAAGCAGCCACATGTCACACAGGGAGCTAATGAGCAGCGAGCATGTTCTGTATTGTACTAGTAAAGCATTTCCATGGGAAGGCACAAAGCTCTTTCTCATGTGGTACAGGGAAAGATATCCCTTCAAGTGCAATGCAGTGTGGATTCAGCACTTCTCTCTGGAGTGCTTGCAGCAATATAGACATGAATGAACCCACATGAGCAGTCCAGAGGGGCAGTGAAAACTCTCTAAGCTGAATAGGCAGCAGCATAGGCACAGAAATAATGCACTTAAGATTGTAAAAAACAAAGAAATATCTCTATTTTTTCATTATTTTTTTTAAGAGTCAAGCAGATCATACACTTTTTTCTTGATCAGATTGAGACATTGTAAAGAAATAAAAATGCCCTGTGTAGGTGGAAAATAAAGCAAACTAGATGAAATAATACCCTTATTATTTTTGATGTTGAATTGCAGATCCACAGTACTGATATAGCAGGATGATTTAGCTCAGTATAATACTCCCAGTTGTCTTGTTTTCCTGTTAACAATGTTTGTTTCTCTCCATGGCTGAAGTAACTCTTCAAGTTTCCACAAGAGTGATGTATGGAAATTTCTGCTAGTCAGCAGTGACTGCTAGTGGAGAAAACATTAAGGAAATATTTTTCTCCATCCACACTTTTTTATCTAGGACATAAACCAACATTTCCTGGTGAAAGGGAGCAGGTAAAAAACTCAAGAGAAAGGGAAAGACAGGGAATGGCTGAGAAGGTAATTTCAAATTCTCTGCAATTTTTTTCAGTAAAACATGAATGTGGAGAAGTTACACTAATGTCTGGGATAAGACAAGTCTACCTTCAGCCATTTTTCAAATTAAGTGCAGAAAATCAAGGCACTTGCATTTCCAGTAGCCTTGGATTAGCACTTGGGCTGTGCTGGTCTAAAACTTAAGGCTCTAAAACAAATGTAGGGCAGTCAATAGCCCCTAGATTTTAATATTTTTTTTTTTTTTAGATAAAAGAAAAGGCTTCTACTGCAACAACCTCTGCCATGGAAGCAGATCTGTATTTACTTGGAGTTGGAGCAGAAGGAATTTTGGGGACTCTGGTCCTCTCCGTGTACTGGAGAGCACATTCCCGTGTCCGCTTCCTCTTCCCAAAATCTTCCCTCTTTTCTTACATGTTTAGACTTAACCAACTGCCCTTAATTTACAAAGTCAGACTCCATGGAAATCAATATTTTTTGCCATTGATTTCAATCATTTCCACATGCACCCTCTGTGCTTCTCTGACACACCCATTTTAGGAATATACTTCCAAGCCACAGCAGGAGGAACTCTGGTGTGCTCTTTGATGGAATAAGCAAGGCAAAAACATCTGTTGGTATGCACAGGTGTAAGTGTGTGTGAAGAGGGAAACATGGTCCTTTCCATTTGCGTGTGGTCTTTACAAGAAATTGATTTGTGCCACAGATCTCTCTAAACATTTCTGAGTTCTCCAAAGTTAAAAATTGAAAGATGGCTTCAGTTTAAAGTAGAATTTGATAGTTTGAACGTATCTCCACCTTGCATAAACCTCTTAGCTAAACTTAAAATATAATTTTTCATACTATCATGACAGTGACTGGTTCTCCCACACCTTTGTTTCTCACTGATATTGGCTGAAAAAGAAAGGAGAAATCATATACTGATGTCTTTGAACACCACATCTGGAGAGGACTACTTAAAATTTAGCATTTGGAAAAAGCACTTTGATTTGTGGCACTGTTTCAGACTTTTATATTCACAAATTGAGTGGAAAATTATACTCTTCATTTTGCAGCATTCTATTCTTTTAATTTCAGACTCAGCAATATGAATAATGTTAATTTAACAAAAAACTACAAAATAATTCCACTTTAGGTACTTGAAATATAATGGATTTTCTGTAGCTTTCAGAATATCACTCACAGATCTTCCTGTGCTGGTTCACAAAAGGTTGAAAGAATTTCAAAGGTGAGGTAATTAATGAAATGGCAGAGCCCTTCTAAGTGAAACCGTTTCAGAGCATTCCTGTATTCCACTGAAAAAGAGAAAGATGTGCCCTACAGAGCAGATCCTGAGATTAGATATGGCATTCATTCCTAAGGCTGCTTATATCAGCACGATGGACTCAAGACCCAGATCCATCAGTAAGGACTTCGAGCAGATACTTTGTACGTGAAAGTTGTCCTGTTGTCTTCATCGCCTCCCATCTATAAAAATGTGAAGCAATACTGCTATTCCCTGTGACAGCATAAAGGTGTCACTTAAAGCTTATAAAGATGGATTCATTGAGCATTTGAATATCATAGCAATAAGTGCACAAAAAAAAAAAAAGGGATTAATTATTTCTGTCAGAGAGGGATTTGGATGTGATTCAGTAAATAAAGCATGCAGCCACATGCTCAATGAGTATAAAAAGACATATAAAACAGCTGGTTCCTCCCTTGAGCAGATCCATTCTGTGTTGCAAGGCCATAATCCGGAGTCAGTGATTGTCACAAAAAGGTTTCAGCTAACAGCAGTCAGCTGCGGACTAACTCTTGGTGAGGAAGGCATCTGCTCTAAAAGCAGCAAAACATGTCTATAGACTCAGAACATATACTCAGACAGGAAGGATCCTGGAATCGTGGAATAATTTGGCTTGAAAGGGACCTCTGAAGTCCTGCAGCCCAATGTTCTGCTCAAAGCAGGGCCAACTTAATCACTGGAACAGGCTACTCAGGATCTTTTCCTCTTGAGCTTTTAAAATCAATGATCTCTTTAAAGCCAGCAGGCAGCCTGTTCCAGGGCCCAGACACTCTCGCTGTGTAATTTACACAGGGAATCATCCTTCAGACACTTTCTAGCTTTTTGGTGTTAAATTTTGCAGGTATACTTCTAGAATAGTTACTTTTTCAAGTTCATATCCAAGGTCATTGTATATATGTGGGTAAGCTCTTTGAGAGGGAGCTGCGTTTTGCACAAGCTTTGATAGAGTCCCTTCTTAATTGGTGAATTTAGTAACAAGTGTGGCATCAGCCATAAAATTAGGATGTAAGGTAAGCAAGATACAGTTATGTTTTATACTCAGTGTTTCAANCAGTTATGTTTTATCCTCAGTGTTTCAAGCCTCTGTCCCCTTGCTGCATGAAAAGGTTCCTTGCCCTAGAGATAGGAGTTTCATGTATCTGCTGAGAAATCACTGACGAAACCAAGAAACACTTTAGAAAATCCCTTTGTTCTCTAATGCAGACAAGGTTTTCCTATGTTAGGACACTTAGAAGGGTGAGATTGCATATATTTTCAATTTAGTAATGCATAAGGAAAGAAATTTCATGGGGAAGAAAAGTAGCTTTTCTGTCATTAGATCCACCTAAAATCACTGGGTGGTGCAGCAGCTGTAGTGACACAGCTGTTTGTTCAGAAGAGAGCTGAAGTCTGCCTTCAACATACACACAAAATAACAAAGCATTCTTTCTTCTTATTGAATCAATTTTATAGATTTAACATTCTTGGCTTATTATAAAAAACAGATCATTTCTTGTAGCCTGATTGATTTATAAATGTTTACATATTCTGTTTTTCACTGCAATGCTTATCCATGGTCTTTGACTTGGTAAAAGTGGTTAGCCATTTTCAGAAAACAGACTTGCTCTAAGGACTGCAACCAGCACATAGTATCAGACAGTTTGCATAAAGTCTCATTTTCTGGTATGTTTGCTTTTTGTGGGCCATTTCATTATCATGCAAATGGAGTTAGGCCATTTTGCAGACAATCTAATTGTTAGCATAATATGTCCTCATTATTTGTATAGTGCAGCAGTTTGCATTAGGCATTACCAAGTGTAACAGATACCAATATAACAGCATGATTTTTGAGAAACAGAGGCCAGTTTTCATCAAAGGCTGTGCATACTGGTTACTAAATCCTGTCTAGAATCACCAACA
>VZTH01010111.1:0-59928 GCA_013397815.1 Aleadryas rufinucha
CTTGAGTTACACAGACATCATTTTCATTGTAGAAATAAAGTTACTATCTTAGAAAAAAAAAAAATCTATAAGTCTTAAGGTACTTTCCAACACTTAATTGTTTGGTTAAGCAGTTTTGAGATAAGAAAAAGTAGAAATAGGCTTTGAAAAAGATGTTTAAATATTTATCACTTGTGTCTTCTTCATTCGTATCAGACTTGATCAAAGGTCTTTCCTATTGTAGAAAGTTTAATAATAATGAAAAGGGTTTACTACAGTATCTAGTTCCATTATTGGCATGGGACATATGGCATTCAAGTATTGTTTTATTTTTCAATGTATTATGATTAATGTAAATCTAGATTTTTTTTTTAAAGGGTTGTATAATGCTAAAAATTAATTTACTTTTCCAGAAAAATATTTAAATTATAATTCTTACAGCATAGATTTGAATTATGAGTTACTCAACTTTTGGAGTTTATTCAATTATTATTATGAATACTATAATGAAAAAAAAATTTAGTAGTATTATTTGTTTTGATTTAGTGTCTTTTTGTCCTTAGGCATAGATTTACGTAAGTATCTGCATTTCTAAGTGTTAATTATTCTTGCCAAAAATACTTTTTAGTGTTTGTATTTTTATGGGTTTTTTTTCAAACTGCTGATGAAATTTTTGCTTAAAAAAATGGTGAAACTTCATTCAGAAATCCCTTTGCCACTGACAGTTACCAAGATACTGGTTTGGAAAATTCACACAGCATCTACATAAAATTACTGGTTTTGCAGGTTATTTTCAAGAAGACTTCTGAATCTAAAATAAAAGAAGAGAANGTACTTTCCAACACTTAATTGTTTGGTTAAGCAGTTTTGAGATAAGAAAAAGTAGAAATAGGCTTTGAAAAAGATGTTTAAATATTTATCACTTGTGTCTTCTTCATTCGTATCAGACTTGATCAAAGGTCTTTCCTATTGTAGAAAGTTTAATAATAATGAAAAGGGTTTACTACAGTATCAAGTTCCATTATTGGCATGGGACATATGGCATTCAAGTATTGTTTTATTTTTCAATGTATTATGATTAATGTAAATCTAGATTTTTTTTTTAAAGGGTTGTATAATGCTAAAAATTAATTTACTTTTCCAGAAAAATATTTAAATTATAATTCTTACAGCATAGTTTTGAATTATGAGTTACTCAACTTTTGGAGTTTATTCAATTATTATTATGAATACTATAATGAAAAAAAAATTTAGTAGTATTATTTGTTTTGATTTAGTGTCTTTTTGTCCTTAGGCATAGATTTACGTAAGTATCTGCATTTCTAAGTGTTAATTATTCTTGCCAAAAATACTTTTTAGTGTTTGTATTTTTATGGGTTTTTTTTCAAACTGCTGATGAAATTTTTGCTTAAAAAAATGGTGAAACTTCATTCAGAAATCCCTTTGCCACTGACAGTTACCAAGATACTGGTTTGGAAAATTCACACAGCATCTACATAAAATTACTGGTTTTGCAGGTTATTTTCAAGAAGACTTCTGAATCTAAAATAAAAGAAGAGAAATTAAAACCTTTATATTCTTTTTTTTTTTTTTTCTAAGTGCTGATTAGGTTGCACATAATGTTACCTCTTCTGGAATGAAAATTCCTCAGATGGGTCTATATAATCACACCTCCTTTATCCGATTTTTTTAAGAAATAATGTTTTTTTATTTCAATTTAATACAAGTCACTTATTATTAAAATTTTGACTATGAACCTGTTATTTGTGAAAAAGCACAATATTTCCTCTTTATCACAATTAACTGTCTACTGATAAGAACAAATTCAGCAATTCTCTTTAATTTCAGATTTAAATGGGAGTTTGATTCGAAGTGTATTCAGTAAGACAACATAATGTATGTGTTAGAAGCAATAAAGAACAGGTTTTTTAAGATCTGGAAGATGGGAAATTATGGGTTCCTAATTGTTTGTGAAATTTGTTTGTTGTCTGTTAAGTTTTGCTCTCTTTTGACATAAATTTTAATTTAAGCTTAGTTCTTTAAGTGCCATAATGTAGCTTAAATGTATATAGTGTTTACTCCAAAATTATTTATACTGACACTTCTTTCTCCTTCCCTTGGATTGTTTGTTATTCTGAGGTACTCTTTAGAATATTAAATCTCCTTGTGTTGTGAATTGCATCTTTCTGCAGTTTGAATTTCTGTTGAGGATTTTGGTATAGATGGTATGAAAATCTGGAAAACAATTGCTCCATTAACATAAAGTAAATTAAGTCATAACAATGTTGATTAAAAATCAGATAAACCTTGATTTTTCTCCCCTGCTGTATATTTAAGGTGGGCATATAGATGCCAGTGAGACAGTATTAGATCAGATTCAAGAAGTTATGAGAAATTAAAACTAGAAACCAACTAAACAGCTAAACCAGCTAAAAATGTGTTCTTACATACCACAGCCATCCTGCCAACAGTATTGCAACTGCACAGCAGTACGTACAATCCAAGAGCAACTCAGGCTGAAAGCATTGCAGCCTGAAGACAAATTATCACAGAATCAGAGACCAGCTGAGGGTGGACGGGGCCTCTGGCAATTGTACGGCCTGACTCCTCTACTCAAGCAGGGCCACCCACAGTGAATTGCCCAGGACCATGTCTAAACAGTTTTGGAATACCTCCAAGATGGAGACTCCCCAACCACTTCAGGCAACCTGTGCCAGTGTGATCACCCTCACTGGAAAAAAGTGTTTCCTGATGTTCAGAGGGAACCTCATATGTTTCAGAGTGTGTCCACTGCCTCTGGTCCTGCCACTGAGCACCATCAAAAAGAGCCAGGCTCCCTATTCTTTGTATCCTTCAGTTATTCGTACACATTTATGAGATCCCCTGAGCCCTCTTTTGGCCAAACATCCTTAGCTCTCATAGCCTCTCCTTACACAAAATATAGTCCAGTCACTTATTTACCTTAGTGACCCTTTGCTGGATTCTCTCCAGCGTCACCTACCCTGACCTGCTGGCAACACTTAAAGTGTAAAGGAGCCCAGGAGACTACTGGTGGTCTCTGCCACAGAGGCACATCCCTGGCTCGTGTTCTACTTTGTGTCCACCAGTACCCTCAGGTCCTTTTCTGCCAAGCTGCTTTCCAGCTGTGTGGTCCCCGGCCTGCACTTGTGCCTGGAGTTATTCCTCCACATATGCAGGACTTTGCACTTTACTTTGCTGAACTTCATGAGTTTCCCATCTGCCCATTTCTCCAGCCTATTGAGGACTCTCTGAACAGCAGCAAAGCTCTCTGGCATATCAGCCCCTCCTCCCTGTTCAGTATCATCAGCGAACTTTCCCATCAAACACTGCCCCATCACCCAAATAGTTAATAAAGGTGTTAAGCAGGACTGGATCTGGTACTGATCCCTGGGTTACACCACTAGTTGTTGGCCTCCAACTGGACTTTATGCCACTGATCCTTGCTTTTATTCCTGGCCAGACAATTTTCAATCTTCCTCAATTATCATTGATTATACAGTCCTATGACAGTGTGGCTCTATTATTATAATTAGGTCCTTCAGTTTAAGTATAAAATATTGTCACTAAAAATCATTACATTTTACTATTGCTATGTCTTTGTTGTGGTTTTGGTTTGGGGATTTTTGGTTGGCTTTTTTTTTGTTATTGTTTTGGTTTGGATTTTTTGTTTGTTTTGTTTTGTTTTGTTTGTTTGTTTGGGGTTTTTTGTTTGTTTGGAGCTTTTTTATGACTGTAACTTTGATACATGAATATTGCTGTGAATCATGGGTTCCTATAGGCATGTCTTGGCAACATGTTTAATTGCACTGTATTATTAGAAATGAATCTGTGCACTTGGACAATAAATAACGTTTATTTGAACACAAAATGTAACTCATTCAAAATGTGTATGAAAATACTTGGGAAATAGTGAATATAGATACTGTGCCTTCAAAGAGGAAAATATCTAGGTCGATCTTCAACCTTTAAACTCCGAAACTAACTGTTCATAAAAATTGCAATTCCATCTCTCCAGTCCATTGCACTCCTCTCTCTCCGAAGCAGAAGAAAACAAAAATATCCAGTTTCCAGTGCACTAGTAATAGAAAATATTGAGAAGAGTCCTCCAGAAGTGTTTAGTATAACAGTTGTTTCTGCAATATGCTATTTGACATGAAAAGGCAAAAAAATGCATTAGTAAGTGTTTATAGCACACTTCTCTCCTAGAAATATCCAAATAAAATTAAATTGCTATCTTAAAAAATCCTTTATTACAGTGACCAAAGAGGGCAGTCTATTCCTGTTTTAGCAAGAAAAAATAGAGTAAAATGAACATTAGAAAATAAATAAGAAAGTGAAGCTATTATCAAAAGACCTTTGAAAGTATTCAATCTGAAAAATCATTAATCCAATACTTCATGCTCAGAAATTTTCATAAAATGTACATCTATTTCAGCAAAAGAAGAGAATTTGATTCTTGTCATGACATTTTTCTATAACCTTTTTAATGCTTTTTTGATAATATTTCTGAAAGCACTCAAAATGTATGTCTCATTTTACATAAGTTGTTAATGGGAAACCAAGTGATGGTGAATACTGAGGCGGTATCCAAGCTAACCAAGCTATCAGCATCAGTAGCAGCTTGCAGAATAGTCTGCAAGGATAAGGCCATGGTGTTCCCAATAAAGCCTACTCTCTATGGAGTACACATCATAAAGTCATGGGAAACAGAGGTGAGAGAATATTGAGGGGTGGGAAAATTAACGCCTGTCCAAATAGCATTTGCCAGCTTGCCAGCCATATTCTTTGATTTAAATTTGGAAGAACCCTTAGACTTGGAAAGATTTTTTCTCAGCTGATGTCTCCTAATAGCTTGCCCAAATAGCAGAGATCTGCCCTCTGCAAGAGTTTTGTTAGACCCTTAATTGATTCCTCTGGCTCACACACCTGCACTCTGTAACTTTTGTATTTCCATCCATAACGCAGTCCATACATAGTTTTTTCCAACTAGTTTAGCCGACTGGAACAAATATTTACAAAATACACTGTTAGTGTAGAATAAAGAAAAATATGATCTTCGTAGAGTTCTTGTTTTTTGGGAAAGAAGTTACAATAATTTTATTGTTGCCTATACATCTGTATTCCAGTGCATTTAGAAACAAAGAATGTTCTGCCATTCATCATAGTGTTTTGTAACAGTAGTGTCTTTAGTGCTACCTTGTAAAACCCAGATATAGTGAAGCTTTTTAAAAGTAAACTCTCTAAATATATTTTCATTTTCTTTTATAAGTGTCTGGAAATGATTCTCTTGTTTTAACCCAAAACTGCTTCTAAACAGGTCATCCATGATGCCAAATACAAGTAATGGTAAATTTGGCATTTATCTCCCATGTTCAAGAGAAAAGGGAACTGTTTTCATTCTTGGATGTGTGATTGCCTGCAGGAATAGGTACTTCCAGAGAGTGAAGAAATACACAAGGTTCTCTTCGCCTTTTTCTGTAGTTTTCTTATGGTTCAACAGTGAGGTGCTTGGTATTTATGACTTTTCCCTCTTCGAAACACAGGAAGCAGGTAACAATTGTCCAGAAAAGTCTCATGCCATTGTTTGTACTTGGTTATGAATCTGACTGCATATTGATCTTGTTTCACTAGAGTGTACTATTACATATCTAGCTGATCTGGAAGACAGAAACCAACATAAACGACTGGCTTCCTCCCATGCCTAATCATGGCCTTATTAATAGAATGTAGTAGACAAAATTTGTAGTAACCATAAAGCAATCTGGAAAAGCAAAGAACATACTTGTTGCGCTCATCACAGGAACTGAATAATTATATTCATTTGTCTTTCTAACTTTACTCTGTGTCTGAACTTATTAAAGTTTGCATACATTGGTTGTTTTCCGTGTGGTGTAGGCTGCTTGCCAGGATTGAGTTTTCTGTTCAGGTGCTCTGATGTCACAGTATCGCTGCTCAAGATTTTAAAGTAATATTATACTGGATTTTTTAAAAACTGAGTTGTCTTTAAAAAAGAATCATTTCTAAGAGACTTAACTGATCATCATCAGTTAAGTCAGTTCTAGGAAACAGATGAAATATCAATTTGTAAGCCACAAGTTCATGAACACTATGTGCTATTATTAACGAAGTCTTATGATACAAACCTATTCCATGATTGATATATTCTTTTTCATTAAACTAGTTGTCTCATAGATAATTATGGGGAAAAATACATGGCAATATATACAAGCATAAAAAAAATTCTAGTTAATATCTGTTTCTGTATAGGTTTTCTTATCAATTTCTTTCTTCTTTTTAGCAAGTTATATAAGTGTATACACTTACACACATACATGCATACATAAAGCATCTTTATACTTCATATATAATCACTGAAATATCCTACATCATCTGTCTGCTTTTGTGACTAGAGATAAATAGCTATGGTGGAATTGTCCTCTGCTTGAAGGTAGCAAATAACAGGGGCCTCTTTTGTCTTTTCTCTAAGGGAAAAGAAACAAGCATTATTTGGAATTTTATTTGTGGTTTTGTCCTGTTATAGTTGCAGTCCAATGACATGAAAGTAAATTCGTTTACAGACATTTTGGCACAAAATTGGTATCTACTCCTTTAGTCCAACATTTCCTGAATAATTATTTTTAATAAGAGAAAAAAAGCCAAAAAACTAAGTGTTCAGCTCACTATCCAATAACCTCCATTTCAATCACAGCTTTACTTAGCAAGTCCAATAATATTTTGGCCCTTGCTGAGATAGCATTTATCTACATAGGGAGAAAAAAAAAGATACTCAAAGTCCAGTATGGAACAACTTAATGTGGTCATTCTTGTCAAGCTAGTACTGTGTATGGTGGAAGTGTTTCACTTGCTAAATGCCTGTCACAAATACCTCAATTCATTTCTTTATTGCCTCCTAAACAATTTTTTCACTTGCTGAAAATTAATTTCTGCAATTGTTCTCTTTTCTGAGCTGCTCCATCTGAAACAGAAAATGTTTCCATTTCTGCTTGTTTACTTTATAGGTTCCTGCAGACTTTCTTACATTAGGTTTGATTGTTGCATTTAATTTCCGGAAGGCTTTAATTCTTTTAAGATGGCCTCACTTTTCAGTCACTCCTAGCTACAGACATTTAATCATTCACTTCAGTGCAAACAGTCCATCAGGTTTTTAACAACAGAACAATGACACACAAAAATGGAAATCCATATTATGAAAGAGGCCCTAAATCAACCCTTACTGATTAATTTCCCCTTTATTCACAAAGCCTAACTCGTTCTGACTGAATCAATCAAAAAGCTATTACCTTCATACTTGCAAGTGTTACTTTCAAAATCAATAAAAACTGAATTTATTTTTAAGATGCAATATATTACCAAAATAAAAGTTTCCATTTACTTAGGCTGGAGATTTATCAAAAACTGTTACAGTTGATAAAATCTTGGGGTTTGACCCTGTATATTTTTTGGTGGTTTTTAATTTTCAACTTTATCCATTCAATAGCTGGTTTGCTTTTAATTTTGTGAACTTTTTTTATTGCTTCTGTACATGAGGGTATTTTCTTTACGATTTCAAGGGAATTCTTTCTGCACCATATGCCATGTTTTCATTCTGTTTTTCAAATAAGGCCACATTAAAATGGTCTAAGTTTGCGGAGTAATGGTTAAAGAGAAGAACTACCTGTCCTGCAAAGCAAAAGCAACCAAGAGGCTGACAAACCCGGTGAGGAGAGCTTTAAACTACATCCAGTGGTGGAGGGAAATTACAGCTCGGTTAAGTATGGAAGCAGTGGACAGAGATGCACAGCAAAGGGTGCAAGGTGACAAGAACAAGAGATGCTCCAGGAACAACAAAACAGGAAAAGAAAGCTCTCCTGAAACATACACAAACATACAACCTTGGAAACCAGCAGGAAGAACTAAAGCTCCATGTGCAGATACTGAATTGTGACATTATTGGTGTTGTAATAACTGAGATCTGGTAGAATAACTCCATAACTTGAGTGCTGCAATGCATTGATACTGACTCTTCAAGAAGGGCAGGCAGGGAATTCATATGAAAGAACACTTGTTTGCTTCCTCCTCTTAAGATTGTAAATTTCACTATCCTTTAGTATTCTGAGTTGTAATCATAATTAAAAGGAAAACTTTTTATTTTTGAGTATCAACATGTCATGTTCAAATATAGTTCAATCCCAGGGGCAACAACATCTTTATCTCTGAGCTGTTGTTTTATGCATCCAAGTGACTATATATGGGACACAGAAACTATGTAGGGGAAAAACAAAGTTGCAACATAGGAACAAGCACACATGATACTAATGACACATCTCATTATGCTGTTAAACGAAGGAGTGACAGAAACCCACACCAGTTGCTCCTTTGCTCTGCTTTGCTCAGACACCCATATACTTTTTTACTGACTAGCTTCTTTCCTGCATTGAAATGGTAGGTTTCTAAAATTAGCAATATTATTATTGCTTTTGCAATTTTTTCACATTAGGAAATAAAAAAGGTGAAAGTGAAGAAGACAAGGACAGAATTTTGCTTTTTTTCATGTCATGAGAAAATCAGTAATATTTTATGGCATGATGTTGCTAAGCATGGAGAAATTCCTTATTAGAAGGGATTCAGGGAGTAATCTTCTGCAAGGGGTTTTAAGAGAAGATGTGGTAGCTAAATATTTATGGCATACTGAAAAGGAGGGGTTGTGGGTAATGTGTGGCCCAGAAATAAAAAAGTATTTTAAATATTTAAAAGCCCTGTTCATTCCCTCAGAAAGGGGAGAACGGAAAGAAAGAATAAGAAAAAATATTACTACCTTAAACTATGAGAAAGCCAAGAAGGAAGTAATTCACCACTTCCCCAAATGAAACCATCTGAAGTGTTTTCCTTTGGTTTTTGAATTGCTTAGCTCAGAAAGATTTCTGAAACAGAATTACCTCTGTACCCTCATGTTTATTGAAGTTTCCTGCAACAGCCACTGTCACTTGGTAGAATTTATAACCTTTCTATAGAACATCAGCATTTGAAACAAAAGTTGTTATTTTAAAAATGCACTGCTAGAGGTGATGCATGATGCAGTACCCTTACATGTTACTTAGATATATGTAAACAATATGAGCTCTCACGCAGTTGGTGAGTAAAAGTGTGCCCAACATTTATTATGTTTCAAAGAGAAAATATCTCCAAAAGATTCACTGCAAAATCTGTCCATGAGAAATTTTTCCTCCACTAGAGTGTTTTTCTGAGAAATAATTTTTCCTTTACAAAAAAAGAGTATTAAAATCTTATGTGTATGTGTATCTGAACCATCTTATCAGTCAGCTAACAGCTTTCATTTGGCACACAAGCTGAGATCTTAGGCGGTGAAGTTCCTTCCAGCATGTGAAACCCAAGGATTTTGTTTTTAAATAAACACATCTAACATCCTTGCCTATAAGACATTCAGTATAATTCTATTATATTTAATTTTATTACAGATGTCATTAAAATATCAGTATAATATGTTTGTATTGAATTAAAAAATTCATAACTATCTGCTTTTATTGCAAGAGGGTGAAGAAGGGCAACTATGAGCAAAGTTTCTCTCTTATTCTGATAGAATCACTTGCGGGGCAAGTGAGGTAAATTCTTGTGACAAAAGGAGGAAACTCTTGCAGAAGCTGAATTTCAAGCTCTTCAGAAATGGATTTATTAGTGCTGTCATCCTCTGCTTCCTCCTTAGCACACATCAACATGGTTCTTCTCCTGCTACACAGGACTTGGTCATGGCTGCTGCTTCTACTGCAGGTGTTCAGAAATTAAAGTTCCAGATTTGCAGCTGTATGTCTCTACTGCTGTTACTCCAGTGAGGATGGAAGTTTTTCTTCCCTATCCAGAAGCTATTTTACTGAAATTTATTCCACTTAAAGGAAAATGTATGTTTCTATGTTCACATTCACATTCATATTCAAGGCAGCAGAAACTCAGGCAGCACTTGGCTCACATTTTTAAGATCTTTTAGCTTTTATTTTTAAATAGAAAGTGTAGAATTTAGTGCAGTTAGTCATGCTTATTTTGGAAAACTACCTTTTAAACTCAAACAATGAGATCCTTCCGATCTTCCTAAAAGACTTCCTATCAGATATTCAATTTCATTGCAATTTACTCATATCAAACTCCAGCTGGCCTTTGGTGGATTCTAAGAGGCACAAATTAACAGGAAATAGAGACTTCACTAATATTATTGCTATCCTTTTCTTTTCCATGACAAATTCTGAGAAAAAAAAAGCTGATTTTCTATATGAATTGCAACTTAGTGCTTTTTTGGTAAATTGAAACATAAATGATTTATACATTTTTTTCCTTTGTGCATCTATTTTGGATTTTTTTTTGTTTGTTTGCTTTGTTTTGTTTGTTTTTTGTGGGGGTTTCTTTTTTTTTTTTTNTTTTTTTTGTTTCTTTAGTGTACTGTCTTAGCACAAATATTGATGCAGGTTTGAAAACTTAGTAATAATTTCCACTCAAGAAAGAATTCATTTTCTTTTTTTTTTTCACACAAATGCTGCCTCCTGAGTTTCTTACCTCTAGTTCTTTTATCTTTCACAGTTTCTTGTTTATTATGACTGCTACATTTTTTTTCAGTCAGCATTTTGCAACACATAGAGGAAATTCAGAAAGTGATATGATAAAATTAAGAAGTGATAAGCATGTATGTCACATATGTAAGAAAAACTGCAAAAACCAGGACTGCTGTAGAGAACAATGTTGTTTTCCTATTTGTGTGCCTGCCTATTGGTGTGGAAAACTTTTAGTCTAAGAAAAAATAGAGATGGACTGTATTAAATTTATTTCAACTCTATTTCTTTTTAAAGGCAGGACCACAGCAGAGATTCTCCTAAGAAAATAAACTAGTCACTGAGGTTTATTTTTAAAGTAAGCAAAATGCTGTCATATGTGTTTTCCTTCCCAATCCAATGCTGTGCTGATTAACTTTAGTTTTCACAATACTAATTAGATCTTGGTATGGCTTAGTGATGCTGCCTGAGCAGACTGCTCATTTGTGTGCAATCCTTCTGTGTCCTTTAGGAAACATTATTCTAATGTTAATAATATACTAGTTTCTTTGATCAATATGGTACCACATTTACTATATATAAACCAGTTTCAAATTTATTTTAAGAGCCAGCAAAGTCTTGGCTTCTCTATATAATAATAATAAAAAATTTAGTCTTGGACGTATAATGGCTTTGGTCCCTCCTGTGAGGAATAGTGTCTGAGTGTCTTGGATTTTACAGGATCTATACACATGCTTGTGCAGTAGAATTATGGAATAAGCAACAATTAGATGAATTCTTAGATAGTCATAAATTTATACCACTGAATTAGCAATAGCAAAACCATGAATTTATTTTATACATATGGGATTTTAGCCAAAGTAAATGAATCAGTGTTTTAATTCACTTGGGTTCAAAATTATTTAGATTTGTCATATTTAACAAAAGAAAATCATCAGCCATAAAGGAGCAGTCAGGCATGATATTAAACAGCTGAACATGTCAAAATAATCAGCATGTAGTTAAGAAGTTTCATTCAGTACATCACTGCTCTACAGTTATTGTTATTGTGTTTGATTTGTACATGCTTTAGATAAATTGATGTTGGTGTGGAAGGCAACCTTTACTTAGCTTTTGTCCACTGAGCTAGGGTATATTGTTTGGACAATGTTCTCAGGCACAGGGTGTGACTCTTAGGGTGTCCTGTGGAGGGCCAGGAGTTGGACTCAATGATCTTGATGACTCCCTTCCAACTCAACATATTCTTTGATTCTTTGATTTTATGAATAGTTCCCCTGTTTCCTCAAAGGTACATTGATGTAAATATCCTTTTTTTGTTGTTATTTATTGACATCTATGGCCAGTAGATAAGGTATTTACAACCTTTTTTTTTTTGCTTGTCATATTTCTTTACTGAATTTTCCAATAAACTAAAAGTCTTGCATGTGTTGCACATGCACGTGCAACTCAAATTGAACACTTTATTCCATGCAGCTGTATAAAAAAAAAATTCAGTTCTAGGTCATTTACTACTATTCCTTTTTGATCTCAGTGCCCTGTTAAAACCTCAACATTTGAGTTTTCATAAGCAGGCAACTATTATTAGTAACCTACTTCATTAATGGTAAATGGCTTCACTACAGTTCCAAACCATGTATTTTCCTGTCAATACTCTTTGCAGCATGTTGTGCTCTGCCTCATCAGAAGAAAGGAGAGCAGCTTATGTAATATTAATAAGCAACTCATTTATAGATAGGAAGTTGGTAATCTTTGAATATTAATTGGAAGAATTCTAAAGGAACGATTATAAAACAGACACAGAAAGAAGATTCCTTCCTCTAAGTGTTGAATAGCATATTATTTTTGGACTATAAATTATTTACATGGAGTTGCTGCTTAGAACCAGGAATCTTTTATCTTTCAGTCCTTGTTTTAAACCTGATCAGCAAAACGACATCTATCTTCACATTTCCCCTAGAGCCTGACAGTCATGAAAGCACAGCCATTTTTAGGCAGATGTTTGCTGCTGATAAGATGCATGAAAGCATGGACCATTAGCTGAACTGTTTTGTAAGTCATCAAAGATTCAGATTGTTTAACAAATTGATATCTATGCAGAAAACAAAAGACAGAGAAGGTCTGTGTAATGCTGCAGTAGTTCTTATTGACTGTCTTTAAGATCAACAAGAAGTGCTGCATTGGGCAGAGTACAAACGGAATGACAATGGGGCCTGTTTCAAAACAAGCTAGGAACTGAATGAAAAATATCATTTATTGAAGTAATAGATCCCTTCTCTACATCTCCCAAATATGCTGAAGCAGACGATTTTTTCTGCCTACTCACATCTATTCCTGTCATATTTAAATGAATTAAAATGTGACTTAAGCTTTGCATAGAAACACATCATAAAACTATAATGTGATGCTCATGTGTGTGTGCTGCATGCAGTTTACAGCTACACAGGTAGAGTGTGACCTAAAGACAAATATTACAAATGGGAAGCTGAATAGTAATAGCTAAATAGCTGAATGGAGAAGAAACAAAAAAAAAAAAAAAAGCAAAGGATCTGGAAAAGAGTAAAGATGAGTAGAAGTGGAAAATACTTACTTAAAGGCAGATAAAAAGTGGCAAAATGCAACAATAGGTCTAGGGGGGACAAAAGGAAATATGAGATATATACTAGTAAATATTTAATGGAGAAAGACAAGCAAGAAGAAAAAACATTGGAAAAAATGAAAGACAATATATGCCCCAGAAATAAAAAAAGAAAGAAACAAATGAGGCCATGTGGCTGAAAAGAGGACCTGTACAAGAAACGCAAGGAAAGCAAGAAAGGAATGGTTAATGTTACTCTGTGTGCATGTATCTAGAGATGAGAAATTTCCTAGTTACATGCAGACTATGTATATATACATGTACAAGTCATTTCATGCTATCAACTATGACTGTATATAGTTAAACTTTTTAATGTCACAGAATCCCAGAATGGATAAGGTTGGAAGGCACCACAGTGCGTCATCTGGTCCAACCTCCCTGCTCAAGCAGGTTCATCTTAGAGCACGAGTCACAAGATTGTGTCCAGACTGTTCCTGAATGTCTTCAATGAGGGAGACTCCACAACCTCTCTGGGCAATCCGTTCCAATGAGTGGTCACCCACACAGTAAAGAAGTTCTTCCTCATATTCAGGTGGAATTTCCTGTGGATCAGTTTCTGCCCCTTACCTCCTGTCCTATTGCTTGGCACCATCAAGCAGACCCTGGAAACGTCATCTTGACACCCTCCTTTCAGATACTTACGGACATTGATGAGGTCCTCTCTCAGACATCTCTTCTCAAGGCTAAACAGGCCCAGCTCCCTCAGCCTTTCCTCATAAAAGAAAGGCTCTGGTCTGTTGCCCATTGCAACCACTCCCATTGTCCTGGCAATGACCTGCTGGCAAAGCTTTTCCTAATATACCCCAGGATGTCATTGTCCTTCTTGGCCACAAGGGCACTGCCGGCTCCTGCACAGCTTGTTGTCCACCAGCACCCCAGGTCGTTCTCCGCAAAGCTGTTTTCCAGCAGGTGGGCCCCCAGCCTGGGCTGGTGCCTGGGGTTATTCTTCCCCAGGTGCAGGACCTTGCATTTGCCTTTGTTGAATTTCAGATGGTTCTCCTCTGCCCATCTCTGCTGTCTGTTGAGGTCCCTCTGAAGGGCTGCACGGCTCTCTCGGGTATCGGCCACTCCTCCCAGGTTTGTGTCATCAGTGAACTGCTAAGGAGGCATCTGTGCCTTCATCCAAGTCACTGATTGATAAGTTAAACAATACTGGACCAAGTATGGAAGTATGTGGGCCTCGAGGGACATGATTTTTGACAGGCCTCTAGCCAGACCCTGTGCCACTGATTATGACCCTCTGGGATCTGCCATTCAGTCAGTCCACCTCACTGTCCACTCTCCATTCAGTCCACACTTCCTCAGTTCATTAATGAGGATATTGTGAGAGACAGTGTCAAAAGCCTTTCTAAAGTCTAGATAGACAATACCCACTGCTCTCCCCTCACCCATCCAGGTAGTTTTCTCATGATAGAAGGCAATTAAGTTGGTCAAGTATGATTTACTTGTAGTGAATCCATGCTGACTCTGTGTTCTCCTCCTTTCATCTGTGTGGATGGAGATGAGGCTGACTGGCATGTAGTTCCCTGGGTCCTCCTTCTTGCCCTTTTTGAAGACTGTCCTCATACAGAGTCTTTGTCCAAAAACTTGGACAAAGGATCAAGTGAATCTTTGCAGTTCTAGTTTAGGGAGGTTATTGTGGTAGTCATGCTAATCTCAGCAATACCAAACCATAATTTCATCTTTCTTCCTCTAAGCTTTGGATTGCGGCCTGTGACTGGTAAATAATATATGTTAGCTCTGGACTTATTCTTGTCTTATCTTTTAACACTGTATAGATTTTCTTCTTTGTCTTTTTGCTACTGGAGTCCATTATTGTAGATAAGGGGAGAGATATATTACATTGATTAAACATTCATTAATGTTGACAGCATTAATTAAAAACACTTTGAATTTTACTGCTACTTCAGCAGGAATGGAATGGGACCCCTTAAACTAGTGCTACAAAGACTTTATTTACCTTAAAGGAAAAATATTTTTTAAAAGATATATACTTAACAGGTTGCTTTGTTCTAACTTAGAGGCAAAAGAAACTAAATCTTGTGTAAACATTAGGAGAAAAGCTAAGGCAGGTATGGGGATGGGAACAAAGTTCTGTTCAGGCTTGCAGAACAGTGTTCTGTCCTTTCCTTTGTCTTTTCAAATCTGAACTATTCCCAGTGATCCAAATGTGTAAATTTAATCAGAACTTATGTTCCACTTCTCTCCACATACCTTTTACCCTACATACTATGCTAAAGTTTCTTCAAGCTGCATCAATATCTTTCCTCAGTTAAAAATTATTTTGTATTCTTCATATAACTCCAGTCCATAAAAGTTTATCAGTCACACCATCCATTTAAAGATATCAGCTGTGTTAGCGGATTTTCTCTTAGATCCCAGATTTCTCTGAACAAGGTTTTCCCTGATGTCGAAGGCAGAAGTCCTCTCAAAGAAAGTTAACCTCTCATAGAAAGCTCCATTCTAATAATTTTGTTAATGAGTGATTAAGTGGTTGGGGAAAGTTTCCTATGCATTTTTAAAGATTCTTACTCTAATTTTTTGCTTGAAAGTAATTTTCTAACTCCAATAAATGGTCTCACTAGACAGCTAGTTTTTTATAGCAAGCATCTTAAGGAAGTGCACAGAGGGACTTTCTGTCTAAAATGTCATTTTTCTGGAAAATTTCAAAAGAAAATGAAATAACAGGAGAATCAGATGCAGAGTAGTGTAGTTGTGAATGCAATTAATAAAAACTGCCTTGGAGCAGATAATATGTGTGCATATGTGTCAACATTAATTTCATTTCTATAGAAAAAAACTAAACCAAACAATCCCCCCTAAACCTTACATGAGTTTTAGTATGTTTTCCTACAGATTTCAAGATCAGTGACTGAGTATTTCATTGTGCAACTGACAAAGGCTGTACACTAGAGGCTATATATCAGGAATTAATTGTCACTTTGCAAGCAAATGAGATAACAGTCAGGCTTGCACAAAAATTACACTGTCTCCAAAAAATAAATGATTCCTTGGAAAGCATAAATGAACTGATAATCAGGCAGCTAGACATTAGTTGAAAGAAATAAGCTCCTTGAAACATCTCTACACCCTAAGAGAATTTTAATAAGATATTACAAACTTCAGTAACAGAAAACCAACCACCAAAAGAATGGAATCTGTCAGAGTGATCATCTAGCTGTGTCTAGAGAAAAGCTGTGGAGATTTCTCACAATTTTTCTTGTCTCTTATTTTAAATACATAATTGAAAAGCAAGTTTCTTAGCTCTACCAGAACAAGATTATTTTTAAGTTTCCATTCACTGAAGATTTTATTACTCTGGCATAAACTCAGGAGCTTTTCTAATAGTAGATGTGTCAGAAGAAAGATATAAATTTTATGGCGGATAAAAGAAAACTTTCTTTATTTAACATTTGCAATGTCGTCATGCAAAGTTGCTTAAAAATCAGTATGATTCCTTGATTACTGAAACTATTAAGGGCCAGATTCAGCATCCCAGAGGCTGAATATGAACCTCTTTCCTGATTTGATGGAAGCTGTAAAACCTTCTGTAGAGCTAGTTAACTGAAACAATAGAAGCCTTGCCCTCAACCCCAGGTTGGTATCACTTCCCAGAATAAGCACATAGGCAGGCACTTATGGAAGAAAATTGTCTTTGAGCATTTATTTGCAGGACAATAAGAAAGGAAGGATAGAAGAAAGGGAGAGAAAAGCCAACAAGACTGCAATGTACGGAACGATAGAGAAGAAAAATTTTGGACCAAATTTGGCCTGAAACAGATTTATTGTTTGTTCTTTCTATATGAACAGGTTTGCATAGGGTGTGTTTGACCCCACACAGCCCCAGTGTTTCGGTAACCAAGTAGCCAAAAAGGACAGTACTGATGACAACTCTTAAGATTCAGTTTCCATGGAGACAATGCATGTGCTTCTACCTTGCTGAACAAAAATGAAGCAGAAAGTGGAGGATGAAGAATTCAAATATGTCCCAGAAAATTTAAAATGAGACTTAAAGTTTGCTGAAAGCCTCACAAAAGGAATTAAATCAAGGTCTATATATTTTTCTAGTAGGTGGCAGTAACTCCAGTCAAACTCATTCTTCATGCAATTTAGAAGAACATTTCCTTCATCTCTTCTGCCATGTCTTTCTTCAGAAGTTGTCCAAATCACAGAGTCATAGAATCACAGAATGGTTTGGTTTGGACCTTAAAAATTGTCTAGCTCCAACTCCCCTGCTGTAGCTAGGGACACCTGCCATTACCCTAGGTTGCTAGAGTCCATCCAACCTGGCCTTAAACACTTCCAGGGATGGGGCACCCACAAGTTTCTGGGCAACCTGTTCCAGTGCCTCACCCCTCTCACAGTAAAGAATTTCTTCCTAATATCTAATCTAAACCTACTGTCTTTCAGTTTAAAACCACTTCCCCGTGTCCTGTCACTGCATGCTTGTATAAATAGTCACTCTCCAAATGAAACCCAGGTTGTTAGAAACAAGTACATGCCAGCTATTCCCAATTCGAGGATTGCTATATTTATTTAAAGTAAAACCAGCGGCACAGGAAATGAATGTGCCGGGCTGTGAATTTGAATGCCTGAGCAACCAGCACACAGTCTTTAATAGTCAGTAATTTAGGAATGGTAATCTCTTGCACAAGAATAGATGAAGCCTGAGGGAGAAGTTATTCCAATCAGTCCAATCAAAACTTGGCTGGGAGCATTGTAGTAGGTAACTTACCGTCAGAGATGAAATCTTCATTGAAGCATCAGTTATAAAATTCTAGTCACTTCAGGACACTCATTACTTTACCAATGTCAACCAGAAAACAAGGGTATCTGTGTCAGGGACTTACAGAACTGAGAAATCGCTGGGAGAACAAATCCTAGAGGTGAAGCTCAACAAGGAAGTTCATTTTAGGATGAAAAATTGAGTCAGACCAAATACATAGGTAAGATTTAATGTTTGAAACAATTTTTTATCTTCATAGTCTCAAACAGAAGGACTTGGCCAAATCCCACAACTTTTGAGAAAAAGAATATAGAATGCTTCAAGTAAGTTATACTGATAAAAATCAAAACTGATAAAATGAGAATTTTGTGTTCCATGAAGCAAGTTTTTAGTGTTGGATCTTACCCTGAGAAAACAGACCAGGGTATCTTGTCCACATACATGTTCTCAATATATGATCTGGATCCAACCATATGTTTAAGTTGCCTAGCCAAATGTTGACCATTAGAAAAAAAATCCTGAGTTGGAAGATCTTAGTTTCTCATGTAACTTGATACTAATGGGGACTTACTAACTGTAGATAGCTAACTCAACATGGATATACATCTTAAGAAAAAAAAAAATAAAACCAAAAACATTAAGAGTGTGGTAAACTTTTTGTTGCAGAGTGAACCAGCAAAGAATGCAGTGATAAGTGAAGAAGATGGAAACTAATGCCCGAGAATGTTACAGTTACAGCACTGATGTCAATATGGAACAGGGAGATTCAGAAGCCACTTATATTGTGATAAGGAAAAGTAATGCATTTAATTTGTAAAGTAGAGGAAGTAGGCATTAATCCAAATGCTAAGATAAGCAGTTCACTGAACTTGTTGGTTCTGGGGGTGCTCTGGGTGGGGTGCTGTGACTCCAAAATCGACTTCTGGTTGAAAGTCATTCGGCAGCTACTGCACACACACACACACAAGCACACACACACCGGATAGCTTCCTCAACAGGTCGATGGCAAAGAGGCAGGAAGGGTCTTTGTGTGCAGATCCACTGCAGCCTTTATTCCAGCATGCTGCCCGTGACAAAGACGCAGTGAACGGGGGCAGTGACAAAGACACAGACCCATACAGAATCCCAGCTTAAATACGGGGGTTGGGAGAGATGAGGGTGTGGGGCAGTACATAGGTGGGGCTAAGGTATGGGTACGAATAGGAAAAAAGTGAGGGAGGAACTAGGGTGAATGAATAAGGGACAAGGGTGAATGGGGAAACAGGGAAGGGAGAACATTCTGGATTATGGCCATATAGGGTCGAAAGGAGCAGGGGAAGCCAATGGGCCAATAGGAGAGACAGAGCCAGGGTACATTTCTGTAACAGAACAGGGCATTGTGAGAGAGACCTTTTTAGTCACTTTAACCTGGGGAGAATTTCTCCACTTAGCTCCAGGGGTTCTTATAATCCCTGGTGTCATGGGACACCTGTCTACGACATGAATTGAAGATTCACTAATTCAGCTGATACTTTAAAGAGAATTTCACAAGAGACAGGATCATTTGAAGTACAAGTTCTGCTCAGTTAGCAGAGCTCAATGACAGTTTCACACTGTAACCATCCCCCCCCCCAACACTGCAAAAAAATTGCAGAAGGGAAGCAAAAGGGCCGACCTTGGTGCTTTAAGAAGCAATAAAAGTTTTGTTTTCAAATATGTAAAATGTTGGTGACACTGGTTCAAATAGGTGTACTGCAGAAAGCAGTGATTAAGGCATCACAAACTGTGATCATCCATTTTTAGTCAGCATAAAGAATGATTGATGAAGTTTTTCACATACCTTAAGGTGTCTAAAATTCTAGGATGCTTTTCCAGTAAATTCCATTGTAACAATGCCCAGTGCACAAATGTGAAGGTTTGAAAAGCAANTTAACAGTAAATAAATAAATAATTGCATAAATCATGTGATTATTTATTTATGTGTCTGTATACCTTGTAAGTAGTGTCTTTATGCTAAACTTCTATTTTCTCCAACATATTCTTAACATATTCATAATTCTTTTATCTTGGTAATGCTGAGCACCACAATCTTACCTGGATAAACACCCAGCAACCTCTTATAATTAATACTACAGTATAATGGTAACTTTCTTAGTATGAGTAGAAAGACATCTATTTAAGATTCAAAGAAAGGAGTTTCTGAATCCTTTGTAAAATCTGCTCTTGCTTTTATATAATCAAATTACAAAATAATTAGAAAAAACATATTAAGGTCTATTTTTTTGTTGAATTTATAGATAAATACAGCTCTTGCATAAAAAAGTATCATTTTGGACCCAAAAGTCAAAATACTTCAATTATTCATTCTAATTCCATTTTGCAGCCCAAAGTGAGACACGGAGCTAGCAATTAAAAGACTCAAACATACAAAAAATAAATTGGCGACTTAGTTTGATTTCATTGCCACAAATAAGTGAAAGACAAATTACATTAATACTGACAAAAATGAATAAGGCTTCTGATATTAAGTTCTAGTAATCTAAAGTGCTTATTATATTTTTTTTTAATGTTAGATTTTGTAAAATCTAAGAATGAGGGGGTATTAATGGATGTTTAGGGAAGTAGACTAACTGAACCCTGTTTTTCTGTTTTTAAATCAATACTCAAAGCACACTTAAAGCTTAGACATTTGAAGTTATAAAATTTACAATTGAAGGCTGCCTTTTGAAAATCCTCTAAGTCAAAATTTGCTATCATATTAATTTATACCCATCACATAGTTCTTAACTTACCCAAGCTTCCCAGCTGTAAAAGATTAATGTCTGCGTCATGAAGTGTGTACAATATAATTCCCAAATATAAATAGCTAAAATCCCACTTCTGTCTGTTCCAAATCACGCTGCAAATATTTTGTGTAAAACTGGTAGAAATAACTGATTACTTGATGGAATAAAANAGAGTGAGTTATCTATGAGTCATGTGGCAGGGTTCTTGATTGCCCATTAACAGAGATAGCTCCCACAGGGAGTTATCAAGGATGAGTCATGGTAGCAGATAACGAACACTGCCCCACAGCTTAGACATTTGAAGTTATAAAATTTACAATTGAAGGCTGCCTTTTGAAAATCCTCTAAGTCAAAATTTGCTATCATATTAATTTATACCCATCACATAGTTCTTAACTTACCCAAGCTTCCCAGCTGTAAAAGATTAATGTCTGCCTCATGAAGTGTGTACAATATAATTCCCAAATATAAATAGCTAAAATCCCACTTCTGTCTGTTCCAAATCACGCTGCAAATATTTTGTGTAAAACTGGTAGAAATAACTGATTACTTGATGGAATAAAAATGCATAATTTTTGTAGCAACTTTGTGTCAGTCTTGTCTATGGCTGTGACTACTTAATCACCTGTATTGGATATTTCTGCATATACAAATACAATATTAATGTGCTAAAAGCATGCTCAGACTAAGTGTGAGTAGTGTGAATAGTGTCACTGACCTTGATGTCTAAGGCTGTATCAAAGAGTGCTAGTTAAACAGTTTATATTATAGACTATTGTCTGGGCCTGTAATCTGAATAAAAATTTTTCTCCTTGCCTCCCAAACCCTGATTTGATGATAGTACTTGATAATGAAAGAGCTTCACTGGTTCCCAAGTCTATTTCTCTAGATGATGGGGAGAAGTGTGAGGGGAAGTCTGGATATCCCATTATTCTGATCCCAATTTTGACAGCAAAATGATATTAAGATATCACTTTTGACATCAAAATAATGTTATGATACACTGAAATAATGTTAGGGTTCAATGATTAAAAGATACCTCTGCCCAAATTAAGGTGCAAATGAGACCATATGCCAAATCAATAGTATGGATTTTATTTAAAAATAAATGTGAGGTAGAGACAGATAGAAATAGGAAGAGAGAGGGGAAGAAGAGAAAGAGAATGAGTAAGAGAGAGAGATTAAGGAAAATATATTATCCCCACATGGGTTCCTGGAGCTTCATGCTGGCCCTTCTTCACCCTGGTCTGCTCTGTGGTGGGGATCCCCAAGTGTTCTACTTGAGGTTCTTCTATACAGTCCAAGTCCCAGGTATCCACAAGGTGCATGTACCATTCCCATAACTTGGGATGGCACGTGTGTAAGCAGCTGCTTTCTTTTCTCACACTTTGCCATGGTTGGAATTTTTGTCTGGATATGTTACCTAGATCTGCCTCATCAGGCCTGGCATCTTGCTTTTGTTGCCATCTGTGCTTTTCCCACAGTCTGCACAGTGATATTTTGTCTGATGTGCTAATTCCAAACCTTTCACCTTTGTGTAGGCCTGAAATTAATGCCTTCCTCTTTTCTATCTGTGCCTGTTGTGGTGGTTTATCTTATGGGAACTTCCTTCTTTGACAGTGAGTTGAGACATTTTAACTGCAGTCTTTAAGACTTGACAGCCATGGAATTCACCTCAGCAATTCAAACATTGAGATGGTGAAGCTCAGTTCTGTTGCTCAAACGCACACTGCTCTGAAATGTCTTGGCCTGTCTCGGGCACCTGCATGTGGCTGGCAAATATGGCATGGGACCCACAGGTACCATAGGAGCAACAGCTGGAGGCCCTGCAGGATAGACTTTGCTGTCTCAGACGACACTAAATCAATACCTGCAGTCAAGTGAATTGAGCCTCTTGTCAGCACCAATAGTGTCTAGAGAACCAGCAGATCAAATGTCAGTGTCTCGTTTTAGAGTGACACAAATAGCTCTGTAGACTCTATTGACTGTATTTAGTGGGTCTTCATTGATTGTGATGATAGTTTAGATTCCTATCTTAGAGATAAATACATGCCTGTGGCACGTGCATTTTTGGCTGCACCCGAATCCTTGCATAAGTGAATTTTCTCATGCAGAAAATTGAGTGAAAAAGAATATTGCTTTAGCCATGGAACACATTGGTTTCTTATGTCAGTCTTCATCTTTTGCTCCATGCTGCATCACAAGCAGGGCTTCTGGCACACAAAATCTTTTTGTTTAAATTAAGCATATTGAAAAAAATCTCGTTTGTGGTCTGGGAATGTGAATGGCAAGAAGCTGGAAGATGCGAGTTAAATACTTGCTTCTTTCTCCTCCTTTGTTTTACTTTCCCTAGGAAACACAAAGAAATTTGTTGTGTACTAACTTGCAGCTAAGTTATTTTTGGTTTGGGTTTTTGTTTGTTTTGAAAATGATGTAGTGGCCTAAGCAATAATATATCCAACTACCACTCCCAAAGAGAACTGAGTTAAATTAATCTTAAGAAGCTGCAAAAACTTGAGTTATTAGGCCATTAGCCTTAAAACCTATGTCTTTATATATTACTGCTACAAATAATCTGTGAGTGAAAATGAATTGCAATGTTTTCACTAGCTAAGCTTGTTTTATTCATTGCTAGTAGTAGAAAACCCCCAAACCATGCACTGACATGTACTGGTTTCAGTACTATTAAAGAAACTAAAAATTTAAGTCAGTGGCTCACTTTTATGTAATAAAAAAAAAAATATAGATGTGCATATGATTATGTTTTGTGGGTAGGTCATACCCACAGAACAGGTGGCCATGCCTTTGCAAGCAGTACTCCTGGAAAATGTTTAGCAATCTGAGATTACAATAAGTGCAAGCACGTTTATTGCCATCCTTGAAAGGTTAAACAAAACTGCGTACAGTAGAGACAGGAAACACTATTTTTCATTTAAATGTGTCCTTGAGGAGACCAATGCTACAACGCAGAGCTGAAGTCAATATTTTAAAGGAGTGTGGAAACATACAGAAGATACAGAGAAAGCTATTATGTTTAGAAAAGATAACTCTCAGTTAGAACCTGCTATTTAAGCATATTTAGCCTACTACTTAAAGAAAAGAAATATGGAGGGTGGTTTGAGAATTCTTTTCCTGGTTTATAATAATTTTTAGAAGGAAAATCTGGAAATTCAGCTTTAATCTGAAATTTATGAAAAATAATGATGGAAGAAACCAGTCAGACATGTTGGAGAAGAAAATAATATTTACTAGTAAAGGTGGTTGACCAGTGCAATAAAGCAAAGATTAACTCTTTGTATTGTGAGATCAGGAAGTCATGACTAAATGACTTTCTGCATTGCATGCTTCTGTCACAAAATGGTGGGTGTATTCCAAGTTTAAGTGAGTGATTCTTAAAAGCCTGGTTAAATCAATCTTTTAAACTGCAAAGTCGTGCATTTTGATGCTGTAACTATTGGTTGTTAAAACTCTAGAAATGCAGTGTGAAATAACTTATCTAAAGAGATGTGCTCTATCTTTGTTTTACTGGAGTTGCCTTTCCTCGCACTTCAGTTCTCTCAGCAGTGTTGGCTCGTTATCCAAGAACCATCACTGTCCTATTGATAAATCCTTTAGGTTTCTCAACTTTTAAGAGGTATTTTGAGGTCTGTGGTCCTTGAGTTGGGGCTGTCTATATTAAGTGCAGTGACCAAAAGGCAGAGTCTCCTGAAAGGTTAATCTAAAAGCCTAAGCAGTGAGAACCAGAAAGAGAGCTATCTGAACTTGTTCAGTGTTGTTTTCTTCCCAAAATCTTTTTACAACTGTTTGTCATACTTAATTTAAAATATAAACCACTCCTGCCTATGCCCCCTCACCCTCCACCCTCTGAAAGCCTATCACAGCACTTTCCAAAACATTGGCAGGACCTCAGAAAAATTTTTAGCAATTCTCTTTCTGTCAATTTCAAAGTCCAATATTGCTTTGTCTATAGTTACCATAACATGTAAACTTTTACTTTTCCTGTTTTATCTTTTGTACCTGCAAGCAATATTTGTAAAACTAACTAGTATTCCTCCCTCCCTTACCTTATAGCTATTGTATTTGTAATCACTCACCTATTTTGTTTAGAGGTGCAAAAAAAGAAAAAAATACTCTTAACCACCACTATTGACGAATCCCACCTAACATTCTCTTCTCTCTGGCATCACAGTTCTGTCATACACAGTTTCTCTTCTTTGTACTACATGAGCTTGCACTTAATGCTCAGATAAGTGGGCTAGAATTGAGTGTCATTCAAAACTAATGACCTCCCAAGTTCTCCTTGCTAGTCTGTAAAATCCACAAGAATGGTGATTTGAAAAATGTTGGGAAAAAAAAGGTTGAAAAAAGTAAAAAGAGTTAGATACTGATAAAAATGCTTTAAGTTTCAAAAATAATTTAAAGTAGGTGTAGCTGTGTTTGCCCCAGGGGGCACTGAGAACATGAAAACATAAATTTTAGAAATGGCTACGGAAAATCCAAGGAGCAGGCAAGTTTATAAGACACCACCTGTGTCTTCAGCAACCATGAAAGATTCAATTTGATCAAATCAAAAAGCACAATGTGGATGACACATAAGGGATGCCCTTGGGAGTTCATTCTGTTTGAGTACAAGGGAACAGTTTTTCATTAAGGTTTTTCATATCCACAGCCAACTGCATACTACAACAAAAACAATAACAAAGTTCTGATACAGAGTTAGAAGTTTCATGTTGTCAAACTTCTCAGATCAAAACATTTCATTTTCCTAATGGTTCTCCTGCTTTTTGAAAAAAACAAAACAAAACCAAAACCTAAGGAAAGAGGAAAATAAGAGAGGGAAAGTCCGTATTTATGGTGTCTGTCACCCATTGAAAGACTTTGTGAAGTTGTGAAGTTGTGAAGAGAAAGAAAAAAATTTTCTCATTTATTCAGCATATCAACTGAATGATTATGTTATAACCAAAGTATAAAGGTGTTTGCAACAATAAAATATTTTTTCTTTTTTCCTGGGAGATGCTACTTTTTTGTTTCTGTGTTTGTTTTTCAAAAGGAAACAATTTTCTTGGGAAAAAAAAAAAGAAAGAAAAAAATTCTTAAAGAAATCTTTCTTTTTCTGTCACAGATATCAATTATAGAATCATAGATTTGTTTAAGTTAGAAAAGACCTTTAAGATCACTGAGTCCAACCCTTAACCCATACTGCCAAGTCCACCTCTAAACCATGCCCCTAAGTGCCACATCTACATATCTTTTAAATACATCCAGTGATGGTAACTCAACCACTTCACTGAGCAGGCTGTTCCAGTGCTCGACCACCCTTTCCATGAAGAAATTATTTTTAATATGAAATCTAAACCTCCCCTGAGCCAACTTCTTCTTGTTGCCTGGGAGAAGGGACCGACCCCCACCTCAATACAACCTCCTGATAGGTAGTTGTAGAAGGTGATGAGGTCCCACCTGAACCTTGATTTCTCCAGGCTAAGCAACTCCAATTCCCTCAGCCACAGCATCATCTGTGCCAAGTGCAGGGGGACGATTACTGACTTGGTCCTGCTGGCCACACTATTGCTGATAGAGGCCAGGATGCCATTGGCCATCTTGGCCACCTGGGCAAACACTGGCTCATGCTCAGCGTCTGCTGACCAGCACCAGCACCCCCAGGTCCTCTTCTTCTGGGCAGCTTTCCAACCACTTTTGTGCCAGCCTGTGGCACTGCACGGGGTTGTTGTGACCCCCAGGGAGGACCCAGCACTTGGCCTTGAACTTCATACCATTGCCCTCAGCCCATAGATACAGCCTGTCCAGATCCTTCTGCAGAGCCTTCCTGTCCTCTAGCAGATCAACTTGGTGTTGTCTGCAAACTGACTGAAGGGGCTTTCAATCCCCTTGTCCAGATTGTTGGTAAAGCTGTTAAAGAGGGCTGTCCCCAGTACTGAGTGCTAGGCAACACCACTTGTGGCTGTCTGCCAACTGGTTGTAAATCTATTCACCACCACTCCAGTTTCCTCAGGAGAATTCTGAGGGAAAAGGTGTCACATGTTTTCCTAAAATCCTGAAAGACGACATCCACAGCCTTTTCCTCATCCACTAAGTGGGTCATCTTGTCATAGAAGGGACCAGGTTGTTCAAGTGAGACCAGCATTTCATAAACCCACACTGTGTGAGTTTATGAAAGGTTCAGTGGTTGGACTTGATCTCTTCAAACTATAATGATTCTATATTTCTATAATCCCATTCAGACCCATAGAATTGTGTGTTCCTAAATGGTGCAGCAGGTCGCTGATAATTTTATCTTGGATTATAGGGTCTTCATTCTGCTCTCATCCCTATCTTGCAGCTCAGAGGGCTGGGTATCCAGAGAACAATTGGTCTTCCTATTAAAGACTGAGGCTAAAAAGGCATTAAGTACTCAGCCTTTTCCTCCTTTGTCACTGTTTTCCCCCCACATTCAGCAAAGGCTGGGAATCCTTAGCTCTCCCTTTGTTGCTTATGTATTTATAGAAACATTTTTTATTGTCATTTAGGGCTATAGTCAGAATAAGTCCTAGTGAGGCTAGGGTTATTTTTGACATAGAAAGACATAGGGCAGTTTCATGTCTCTTTTTGTCATGCATAAAATCTTCTGCATTTTCATTGCTTAATCAAATTTTGTTTACAGTTAACTAGCTACAACAGAACCTCAGAAGAATAGAATCTGTGGTACTAATAGGTTAAATTCTCTAGGCAGTTGATATTCTTAGAGCTAGAACATTTATCAAAAACTAAAACATTACCTCTTTTTTTTGTCTTCTTTATTATTTTGTCATGGTCGACTTTACCTAATATCTTTGTTCTTTTATTGATCCACAGCTTTGAGTTTCCTCTGGGCATCATAGAGTGAATTCATGCCCAAAGTGTCAAACTAAAAGGAAAACATCATTTTCTTTTGATATTACTACATTTCTTTTATATATTCTTGCTTTCTTAACTATGTATATAGTTAGCTTAATCGTGTGGTTTCAGGCTGCAGTACATAAACACAGAGGGAGAATAAATTATTAAAATCAATGCATCTCAATTCTCTATAAAAGCAATAAATTATTGTTCATTTTTTATTAAAAATATGAAATTACTTGAAAACAGTTACATTTCTTATGCTATACAGCAGATTTAATGGAAATAGTCTTGTTGATTTCACTAAGACTTAGACCAAGGCCATTGGGAATATATGAGCATAAGGACTGTGTTTGTGTAATATGTATTATGAACCTAATAGAAACTTTTATTGTATATTATACCATCTGTCAGCTCTTATTTATCCTTGCATGTATTACAGGGAAATTATTCCCTTCTATGTTAAAAGCATGGGGAATTTTTAGTTGTAAAATAAGTAGGATTTTTTTAAAGTAAATCAAACCAGAGTACCATAGTGCTTTATTTTAAACTACAATGATTTCATAAACATCCTTTGGTGATCCAGCACAAAATACATATCCGAAATTTTCCCTTCCTATTCAATATGTTGCAATATAATAAGCAAAGTAAACAGAGTAATTGCTTTTGACTGATGTGCTTTCATTTTTCATATATTTTCTGATAGGCTCACTTGTGGCATATGGGTCAAGCACACCTTAGAGGAGGTTTAAGCTTTCCAGTACCTAAAGGGGACCTACACGAAAACTGGAGAGGGACCTTTTACAAGAACAAGGTGGGATCGACTTAAACTGAAAGAGACTAGGTTTAGATTGGATATAAGGAAGGCATTCTTTACTGTAAGGGTGGTGAGGCACTGAAACACATTCCTCAAAGAACCTGTGGATGCCCTGTCTCTGGAGGTGTTCAAGGCCAAGGCGGATGAGGCCCTGAGCAACCTGGTCTGGTGTAAGATGTCCCTGCCCATGGCAGGGGAGTTGGAACTAGATGATCTGTGGGGTCCTTTCCAACCCAAACCATTCTATTGTCCTATGATTATGACATGCAGATGCACTGTACCACAAAACTCAATATGACTATCCCAGGCCAGACTAGAAGGTCTGTGAAATCCCATGTGCCCCATCTCCAGTATTACCTAAACCTAATGCCTAAAGAAGAGCATTTCCTTAATACATTCAGCTGCAGGGTCATTTTTATATATTCAATACCCATTAGATTCCACTAACTGGTCATATTGTCCTGCTACATCCATGTAACTTTTGTCATTCACAGCACTATATATCAATTAGTTTTACAATTCTGTTCCTCATTTCACAAAGTACCTCTTTTTCTTGTTATGAAACTGGCTTCAGTTGACCTTATTTGATGTTCTTGTTTCTTCCTTTTGAAAAGATGAATAGTCTGTTTCAATCCACCATATCTAAGCCAGTCATTGTTTGAATCTCTATGGTATCACCTCCGCTGACATTGTATCTTTTCTTTATTTAAAATGCCTGCTTAATCAATTGCTCATACTACAAAATTCTTTGTTTACTTCTCATCAAATATCATTAGTTGTTTTGGTGGTTTGCTTTTTTTTCAGATAAGAATGAGCCAAACTGCACATAGGTCTAAATGTGAGTGTGACTTGTGAATTTAGATGTAGTGAATGATGTTCTCTAAGACTCTTTGGGTTTTGTTTTGTTTTTAATAGATTCTTAATAATTTCTAGCATTTGGCATGTATTTCTGAGTTATACTATTTATTGGTTTGGTATTTTGGTGGAAATAGCTCTCAGAAGCCCAATGTCCTTAACTGGTAATGATCATATCAAACCCTTTTGTCCTAGATATTGTTAGAATTCTTTTTCTTCCACAATATGAAACCATTTACATTTGTTTGTATTAAATTACACAAGTTATTTTATTGGCAAACCACTCATAAGGTACTTCCACAGGTTGTCACAGCTGAGCCTTGACATTATTACTCTGAGTAACTTTATAACATGAACAATCATTCATCTTTCACTCCCATGCTCTTTTCAAGGCATGTATTCATAAAGACATTGAAAAACATAACCGTAACTTGTGTTGGCAGGGTCCTCCAGAGGTCAATTCCTTCAGCTGCCTTCTCAGAGCAGGTTTCGTTAGACCTGACAGCTCAGAGTAACAGCCAGTAGAGTCCTGAGTACTTAAAAGGAAGGAGATACCACAAGCTCTCCATGCAATCTGAGCCAGTATGTAAACATCTGCATAGCAATTTTAATACTTTGTATCTAATAAAAACTTAGTGTTTTTCAACTTCTGTCCATAGCCTCTTGACCTATCACCAGGCACCTTGAAGAAGAGTCCAGTTGCGTTGCCTCTGAATCCTCTGCTCAGGTAGCTGTAAACAGTAATGTCTTCCCTGTGAAGACACTTCCTCTGGAGTGTCATGTAATCCAATTCCCTGTCCATGCTGGTGGCCACGGACACCTGACTGCTGAGCCAGTATATTCATGTCCTTCTAGTTCTGGGGAGTAGAAAACCAGATACAGCGCTCTAGGTGTAGTCTTACAAGTGCCAAATAAATGTGAAATCTTAGTTTCCTACTCTACACATTAAAACGAACAGGTTTTGTACTCTGATAAGGTTGTCCTTGAAGATTAGCAAGCTCTCCTGGGCGTTTTTGCCTCCTGGGACAGTTTCTACAATGATTCTATTCAACAGGCCTCTGAAGGGGCTACAAGCTTCTCTTTTGATGTCCAGATTTGTAATTCTGCTGTTTTGTCTTGCTTATTCCTCTCAGGATCCTAAATTCCACAGTCTCATGGTTGGCACAGCTGAGGTTGCCCTTTTATCTTCATAACTTGAATCAAATTTTCCTTGTTTGGGGTTATCAAGCCCAGCAAAACATCCCCCCCCATTCAGTTCATTGTTTTCCTGCATCAATAAATTGTCTTACATACATTCCAGAAGCTTCCTGGATTGCTTCCACCCAGTTGTATTGTCCTTCTACCAGATATCATGGTTGTTAAAAGTCATCCATGAGTATCAAGGCCTGTGACTGTGAGGCTTTCTCCAGCTATCCAAAGTAGGCAACTTTGACCATTCCCACACATCTTATTGTTGCCTATCATTATCAGTGGATCCCAAGGAGAAGAGTTGATCACCGCCCTCTCCACCTGGTCTCCTCAAGAAGCTGTAGAGAGCAATGAGCCCCTCAGCCTCTTTCTCTCCAAACTAGGCAAGCCTGGAGCTGCTCTTCATGAGACATGTCTTCCAGCCCTTTCAGCAGCTTTGCTGCTCTACCTTGGACACATCCAAGGACCTGAGTGTCCTTCTTAAATTGTGGGGCCCAGAGCCACGCATGGTACTCCAGATGAGGCTGCATCAAAGTTGAATAGAGAGTCAATAACCACATCTTCTGACTGTCTGGTTGAACTGTGTTGGATGCACCCTGGGATGAGGTTGAAACACCCCTCTTGGCTGTTTCATTCCTTTAGATCCAGCCCATCCCCGCTCTTCAAAGATGGTCCCATAGTCACAAAAGCCAAAGCTCTGCTTGCAATATGACCACATAGTCGGGTGCTGACCAGTTGATTTAGTCCATCTCTGCTTAAGCCTTTCCTGCCTCAGTGAGAGGTTTAAGGAGAACAACTCCTAAGCCCACATCATTTCCACCCCAGAACTCTGTAGATGCTCTTGATGTGCTCCAGGTTACTTCTGGTGCCTGTGGTAAGGAAGAGGTAACTTTCCATAGGCTGAGAAGCCTTGCAGGGGGACTTCAAGGGGCTTCACTAATCTTGTCCCTAACCAAAGAGTCTCCCAAGTCATGGGATCTGGTTAGAATATTGATGTCTCTATCACCTCTGCTGGAGGGAGCCACATTAACTACTATTCACCTTTTCTTTTTCATGCAGAAATGATTTATGACTTTGCAGAAATCACACTGCCTTTTCCTAATGCTAAAAGTCAGAAATAGACCTCAAAATATCCACATGAATTTGTGTGAGTAAAAATGGCGAAAATAAGAGGACTTTGTTTGCCTTTTTTAGGAAGGTGTCTGGCTTGTAACTAAAGCTTGTATTATTTATTAATTGATTTTTTCAGCAATGTTCTTCAGTAATAAAAGTGATCTATAATATATCAATGCTAACAAACTGTAATGCAGTTACTAATTAAACACAGCATAAACTCATCAGATAAGGAAAAGAACTGGTGATAACCAACCATAAAAGATCTGGTTTAAAGTGAATGCTGGAGAAACATGTTCTAGCTCTATTTCTGCTATCCAAGTAATATATTCTCTCTAATATAGAGTGGTTGTTCTGGCATAGACAGAAATGTATCTCTTGTTGACATTTTAAGGAATGTAAGAACAAAGAAAAAAGAAAGTCGGAAAAGTGGCAAAAGCCCCAGTGATGAACAAATAGAACATTGTGCTCTGTAATTTGATTCTCTTCCTAATACTCATGTGTTGGCTGCCATGGAAACATTTATAAAAACCCCATTTTAAATAACCAAGTAAGCATTACTAAAGAAGCACGTCAAAACAATATTTGGATGCTACTTGGAGAACTGTGATTATGTGACTCTACAAAGCTTGAATTAAATCATTTTTGGATAATTTGTAGTTGTCCAATGCCCTAATAGTAGTCATCTTTTATTAACTAAGCTCTATGGCTGTATATAAGAGGAGAGAACTCAAAATGAGTCCTAATTTCGTCTCCTTTGCATTTGTATGGGAATTAAGATGCATGATATAAAGCTCCTATTTATGGTGAGTAGATAAATTGCATTATGTGGGCTACGTGGTGGCTTTACCTATGAATAAGATTAAAAGGGAAGAAGAATGGAAAAGAGAATGATTAGGATGGAATTAGTTAGTATTTTATATGCATATAACAAGCAATAATATAGTCTTTACCATCAAATAAATTACCGTTTGAAACAAGAAAATCATGGTTGGTTTTAACTCATTTAAACAGACTCAGAAATGACTGCTGTAGAACTCCTCCCTCAAGTGTGCTAATCAGTAAGAAACAAGAATCATGCTTGTTCTAACTTGATACATATTTGTGTTTGTTTGTTAATGTGCAGAGGATGAGCTTCACATGTAAAGTATATAGGTACCTTCCCTTCCACCCCAAATACTTAAACCTGATGATTAGGTTTAAGCATTCTTAGAAGAAATGTGCATTTAAAGCCATAAGATGAAAAAAATATGTCTCAACATTTTCCAGTGTTTTGGAGGAGTTCTTCATGCCACTTAAATTCTGGATTTAGGATAAATATGGGCCATATAGTCTCTTTCGTACAAGCAGCCATCCTGTGCTGCCACTTTGCTCTGAATGAAAGTAATATTTTCTTTTATGAAATAAAATGCTTAACCAAAATCCAGCTAAGGGCTTTGGGTTGGAATTCATCAGTAGGAAAACAGTGTCTTCTGGGAGACTTGGTGAATATGACTTTGTTCAAGGACAGGACTGAAGATGAGCAAGAGGTTATAGTGAGTGAGACAGAGGGTGTCAAGGGAAGAAATAGTGTTCTTTGGTGTTGAAAGTATAGAACAGAAATCCTGTATTATAGAGATGTCTACTTGGCCATTTCATAGACTCTCATTTTAATTTTTATTAGATGATAATAATACATATGCAGTAAGAAACTGAATTATATGAATATGGCAGCCTTAATTCTGTTTGATTGTGCAACTGTAACATTTAAATAAGGTTTGTAATGTATAATTTTCTATACAACACCGACTCTAAGAACAGGTGAACTACCTGACTGCTAGCTCCAGGGAAGAGCTAGGTAGTAAAAATGAAGATTTGTAAATGTGGAATATTTATTTAACTTTGCAATGGAGCCAGTACTGAGAGAATTGATGAATTAGCAAGAATGATGCATTGAATTATTTTAGCATTTTTCCAGAGAGTCTTAAATTTGCTAGGGGAAAAAAAAAACCCTACTATTCCAGCATAAAAAATAGCCTAAAAATGTCTTTGCTTATGAATTTGCAACTTCACGTTCATTGTGTGCTGCAAATGTGATAGAAAACACAAGCTTTACTTGAAAGTGTGGACATAAATTATGTGGAGGCCCAGAGCTGGCTGTCATTTTCTAGTGGAACTTTTTGAAATTAAAAACCATTGTTTCCAAAATGAACTTCTCAGGTTTGAGATTTTAGTTTTGTCTTCTGGGTTTTTTTATGTTAAAATACCAATTAATGCAGACAGTTAATATTCTATAGAAAGCCAAAGTGTTTGGGGACCATAGTAATAGAATACAAGACTCTCCAAGTCAGTGTATTTTCTACTGTATGATAATGTGCTGGAGGTGCCCTTGGTAAGAGTGTATTGTGTCTGAGACATTAGACTATTGGAATTCAATCCTTATTCCATCCACAGATTAATTTTCTTTTAAATTAGCCTCATCTCACTAATAAAAAAAATTATTGTTTTAATGTGCTGAGCCTATCCATTAGATGTACAACATTTATTACAGAATATAAAGTGGATTTAAATATAATTAACTTAAAGTGAATTTGATAATTAAGTTTAAATTCAAGTTGCACTTTACAAGTAGGTGGATTTCAGCACTAGAAAACAACTAATTTTCAAGGTTTTTCACTTAATTTTGTACTAACCACACTAGACTTCAAAACTCTCTGTTTTGTCTCTTTGCTTAGGAGTTGCTTCAGAACTGAATATGATCCAAAAACTTTAATGGAGTAATATTTATGTGCTAATAAAGTCACAGTATCATAACAGTCATGTCAGGCAGAGACATCATCATTGTCTATCAAGGCGTGTTCAGCATTGCACGTTCATAAACACGAACTAAAGTGCAGTAAGCTGTAATAAAGCATGCTTGGTTAAAATACTCTCAGTAGAGAATTCAATCAATCAACTCTTATCTCTTCTGAGAGTAAATTCTTTCCCAAACAGCATGACTGTGTATACAAAATGTTTTCTGAAGTGGTGATTGTGAAATGCAGGATAGCTGCTGTAATTGCCTCATTGTTCAGCCTATGTCACAAAATTATGCTCATCATGCACCATAGGTGCCTCTGTGCGTATCATGTGTGTGCAACACTGGGCTGCATTTTCTCCCTTCCCATGTGACACTGAGTATATTTCTGTGTGCTGGCACTATTAGAGCTGTTCAGATAGGGGACTAGCAATGTATTGCATAAAGGCAGACTGATGAAACTTTTCTTTTACGCAAAAGTCATGTGAAATAACACAAGAACACAGTCACTAGAAGTGCTGCCGAAATGATAATAGGTGTGTTTGGGCTTAGGGCCAGGTTAGTGATTTTGTGATGCTGTCTCATATCAGTTTGTCCCTCTGATTTTCTCAGAAAAGGAAGGTATATAGGAAATTTCTGGCTGTGCTTTGGGAATTTCTAGCAGCTACAGCAGTGTCTTGAGAATTATTATTGGGTGCTCTAGATCTGGCGATTTGTCGCTGCTCAAGTTAGTGCTGGAGTGAGCTGCCTTCAGGTACCCTCATAATCTATGGGAACATAAACCTACCTTATACCTATTTTTTCCCTCAGCCATGCCAAATGGAATAAGTCACTTTTGCTTTTCTGGTACCCACCATATCATTCTCTACATCATGGTACACTAGAAGCAAGGTTACATGGGGTGCAGCAGATGAGAATGTAGCTAAGAAGTGAGGTTATACTGCCTGTTGTCTCAGTTATTGAGGAGAACAATCCAGACAGGGATTATTCAGAGTATCCTCCTGTGCATGTATTTTGGAAGTTCTGGTCTTTTGTGCTTAAGGTTTTGCTATGTGTCATTTATGGAGCACAGGGAAAGACTAGATACTCCTATGTCACATTCTGGATTTAAAATCTCTCCTGCATTCTCGCACTTTCTAGTGTCATTTGTTCAGGATAGACTCAGCTCAGACATAAGCAGACACAGCTATACAACTGTGTGGCTGTGCTTAGGACAGGTGATTGGGCACCACAATAACAAGTGCTTATGAACTATAAGGTTTTCAACCCCAAATTTTGCCAGTAAGGGTGTATTTGGTGCCTTCTTGTCTAACCTTTCTAAGCAAAAACAGAGCCAGATTCTTGTCCACTACATTTATCAGCTTGTTTTGTGACATGGAATCCTGTATTTTACGGTGAAGACTTGAAATTAGGTGAACACACACTACTCTGGAACAATGTGTCTCATTTATTTCTACTGATCCAACTACTTGCGGAGAAGTTGGTTATGCTCCTTAATATTTAGATTATTTAAACTACTGAAATAGTATGATATGTTATTGGTAATTCTTAATGCAGAGCAGATGCATGTTAGGCAATACTGATAAAGAAAATATATTTTCTCGTGGGTTGTTTCACTAACTTACTGATAATCATCTCTCAACTGCTCCTGAGAATTCTATCAAAAGTTCACCTCACTTTCCTTTCTGTAACTGCCTCACTTTTCCATGCACTCTTTGTTTTTCTGTCCAACACAAGGAGAGAATGAAGGCCCCTTCTTTTATAATCAAGTTGTTTATGGGTTTGCAGATATAGGCAAAAGTAATCAATAAAACGAATGTGTTTAAGTCTCTTTTTTGCCCTTTTATGACTTGACTCCCTGCTATTTCTCACTTCTACCTGAAATCGATGATACATTTTCTATTGATTTTCTATAACAGGGAAAAGATCTAACTGCCTGTTAACAAAGTGTACCATATTGAAGCTCAGTGAGGTGAAAGCACTGGTTTAAGAGACGCTATCAAAAAAACCCCTTTATTTTCCTGTAAGATTTTTAAAAGAAAAATAATTTTCTTGTCTTAGTTATATGCTTGTAGAATAGTTTTAATTAAAATTTTATTTATTTTTTTCATGTTGCTGAATTTAGAAACAACATTTGAGGAAAAGATCTTACTGTTCTTATCCAGACTCTGTTTTAAGTTCAATGAGGTTAGTAAGTTTTTCCTGTGGATTTGAATAGTTTCAGATCCAATAAATTTATGGACTTTCTGGAGATTATTAAGAATCTTGTGAAAACCAGAAAAACTGTATGAAGAACTGTATTTTAAAATATCCATTTTGATTTCCCTAAATTGAGACAGTCCCAGGTCAATACTCACTGCAAGCCCCAGTGTATCTGATAGTCCTCAGTCAGGTGAGCCTAAAATCAAATGGCAATGACACGATTAAGTAGTGTCTAGTTGAAAGGTGTAACTGTTTGCCTTACGGAGAAACAATTGAGGTTAGGTTTATATTATTAAAAAAACCCATGTTTTTTGAAAAGTAAAAAGGGAATAATTAGTGGATAAAGTGGTTGAGCACAATGTGCAGTGAATAAAATATTACATTATTTAACAAAAAATTGCAGTGCTTAATTGGGCTGATTTTTCACTTTTATGGATAAAGGAACTGGCAAATTAATAGTCTAGAATACCACTATTAATTTTCGAACATTTGTTTGCATTCTTTAAAAAAAAGTTCAAAACTGCCTTAAAAAGTACAGAGATTTTACAAATTCTTTCCCATTATATCTATTGAAAGTGAATATTCCCTTTTCCAGTAAACATTACTGGAAAATGTTACTAAGCTGGCAATGAAGATTTGTATTTCCTTGTAGCGCAATGATCTTGACCATTTACTTAAAGGTACTGAGACTACCTTTGAGATTATATATTTGTTGTTGCATGATCACCTCACAGTCTTCATCCACATCCAATACAATAAAGAAATTGTCCACAAGTATGGATAATTTACGACACATCCCATTTTTATGGATCTATGATGTTTTTTCTCCCCATGACTGTTCTACTGAGCTTTCCCCCCACGCCTCTGCAAAATAAATTAAAAAAAAAAAAAAGTAGGGGAAGAAAATAGTGATTTGGGCTTTTAAATATGTGAAGAATAAAATATTGTACATTCATTTTTAATGCCTTTCATTTTGTTTTACTCATCAACTTTCTTGAGCTTCTGACTACTGCTGACTACTGCTGAAAGCTGGGTAGGCTTTGAGGTAATGGAATCTAGATCCTGTCTGTCAAAAGCAGGAATTTCTTTGTCTCTGATAAAGGTTTGGAGTGAAAAGAGAGAAACATGGGGGAGAGAATCAAAGGAAAACAAAGACTAAGAAACTTGGGTAAGAGAGGAAACTTACCAACTTCCCCAAAAAAACAAATTAAAAACTGAGAGACACAGAGTGGGCTATGTTTAATACACATCTCTGTTGCCCTAGAGGCAATTGTGATTGATTTTAACCTAGTGCATGATATGGAAAGAACTCCATTTTCCTTAGTCTGACTTCATGCTAAAGAAATGCAGGCATAGCAGAGAGACAGGAAAGAGATGAGGACAGAGACAGATCTCTGACTGTGTGAGGCTTCACCTCGAGTTCTGTGTTCAGTTTTGGGCCACTCGCTTCAAAAAGGACACTGAGGTTCTGCAGTGTGTCCAAAGAAGGGCTACAAAGCTGGTGAACAGTCAGAAAATGTCCTGTGAGCAGTAGGGAGCAGGGTTTGCTTATCCTGGAGAAAAAGAAGCCCCGGCAGGGGACCTCACTGCTCTCTACAACTGCCTGTCAGGAGATTTTAGTGAGGTGAGCGCTGGTCTCTTCTACCCCGTCCCAGGTGAAAGGATGAGAGGACATGGCCTGAAGTTGCTCCAGGGGAAGTTCTGACTGAATATCAGAATTTTTTTTTCACTGAAAAACTCTTAGGAATTGGAATTGTTCCAACTCTTAATTGGAATTAGTTGCCCAGGTATGTGGGGGAGTCACCATCTCTGGAAATGTTCAAGAGGTATCTGGATGTGGCACTTGGGGATACGTTAAGGGGTGATTATGGTGGTGCTAAGCTGACAGTTCAACTCTATGATCTTGAAGGTAGCCCCAGGCAATGTTCATGAAAATAAAAACTGAAAATATAAGAATTGGCACATTTTTTTGCATTTATGGAATACAAAAGTACTGTGCAGGACATATGGAAGGCATTGAATGACTTGCAGATGGGTAGGTCTATGTGGTAGGTGAGGTATCAAGCCAAGGATAATTCCTTGTCCCAAAGAGCTGTAGTCAGTTATAGAGGAGTTTAGCAATGCTTAGTATGGGAACAGTCTGGAACAACTGAACTGCAAAAAAAAGAGATCTGTCTATAGAGGTTCTAAGGAAAATGCAGATAAAGCCAAAGAAGCTAAAAATCTGTGCAAACCAAAATGAAAATTAGTATTCATTTAAGATAAATGGGTTTAATAAAGAACTACTGAGGTTCTAAACCTAGTACTTCAACTGGAGGGAATTGTTTTTTGCACATGAGATTGTGCACAAACCATGAGTGTTAACAAGACTACACAGATTTATCCTGTAAATGTAAATGCTATTCTTCAGTGTTGAATGAGTTGAATAACTGGACTTGTTTTCTATTTAAGAGTAATATGAAGTTGTGAAAGATGTGCTATGTGAAACTGATGTTCAACATGTTACACTGAGAACATGCTTGGAACTCTATCACTCCATGATGCCTTGCTTTTTTTTCCAACGAATTTCTTGGTCAGAATACTGAGGTGTGGACTGTAGGGGGGGCGATTACATCATGCCACAACTTAACATAGTGTTCAGTAGACTTGTTTTGACAGTTATTTATGAAAGATTGTAAAAGTTGTATCTACATTTTATCTAAAAATAGGGAAAAAAAAGAAAACCAACTTCATGTACACAATATGAACAAGCCTTTCTGCTTTTATAAATAGCTGTTGGTGGTAATGGGAAAATTGAAAAGATTATCTGTCCTGCTGTTATGAGTAAGTGTATTCTCATAAAGAACCTTCGCAGATCAGTTTCTCAATTCTATTGCAAAAAAGTTTCAATTTCCTTTTGAGGCAAACTGATCCATTATGCAAGACACTTCACCACTTGTTCATTATGAAACAAATTACAGTATTTTACATGAGATCTTCAGGAATGAAAAGAATCTTTTGCAATGTACATGACAGCAAGTTTTTCCAGGTTTATGTCATATCAGTACATTTGTCCTAATGTAATTCACAGATTCAAGATATGAAACAATGTTTTGTGATTTCTAAATATTCACTTTAAAAAAAGAAAAAAATTAACTGAACCCAAAACTGACTCTGAGAGAAAGCATATAATGGCAAAGATCACTTAACTGATCTCTACGTAAGTTACTTAGATGGCACTTTTTCCCCCAAAGCTTTTTTTGTGAAATCTTGTTCTGAATGAAAGAGAAATTTGGTATGTACTTGAATGAAACTACAATAAGGCATGTAGTGAGGGTGAGAAACAAGCAAGCCAAACATTTGTCTAAATGAGGATATAGATCTAATTTAAGATTTAGAAGAATCCTAAGGAGAGGGAAATTAGAACCTTCCTCCTCCACAGACTTTGCTGCAGAGAACCACTGCTTGATAGTCAGCATATATTTATTTCTCTAGAGCTGATACTTGTTCTCCTTATCTTTTTGTCCTTCTTTCTGCACACTTTGTTGTCTACATTCCCTGTAGTTCTAGCCATACTCTAGGTTATCTAGGTGCTTCATTATAATCAGGAAGGTTTTCACTTGAATGCACAACCTTTATTTCCTGTTCCTACCTCACTTAGTCCTGGGCAAGGAATTCCCCAAACCACTGCAGTATTAACTCTCTAGCAAGTAAATAATGTCTGGCAACCACAAAGCTCTTAAAGTTTTGGTTTTCTAGCAAATGGTGAAAATACAGATTTTTCAAGTTTGCAGTTTATTTTTTTTTTATGAAGGAAAATAGCAAAAAGAAGGAAGCAGAGGCCCAAACCACCTTTGTCCCCTAAGAAAGGAAAAAAAAGCTCCACAGTACTATCACACAGGAATTTTTTCCTGACTCTTAATATGCAGCTAAACCAGTTTCCTTGCTGAGATATCCGCATAAGAAATTTTAATATCTTACTGCTTTGTTTGAATAGATGATTCAGAGATTTTGAGATGACAAAAGAATGATTTAATGTAAGCTTTTTAATATTATACCATGTAAGGCTGAAATGAAAGGTAGGTTGTTTAATAAATACCTTTAAAACTGGAGTGCTTTATTCTAGGGAAATCTAATTTTGCCTTGAGTGATAATTATGCATATAAATATGTGCATCCTTATAAATGATCATGCATGCACTCATAAACATGAGTGGGTATTAGAATACATATATGTATAATTCTTGTCTGAAAAGACATATATATACACATAAAGATATATATATATATAAGCTGTGCTAAATTGGCAATGATTTCACTGCCATCCATCAAGTATTTGTAGATCATATCACATACACATTTTTACACATTTTTCTTGGGTTTGTTTGGTTGTGGTTGGATTTTTTTTGCTGGATGTGCATTATTTTGTTTTATTTTTTTTTAAATGAAATTAATGTGAAACTAACAGACCTATATTTACCTTGGTCCACCAATTTCAATTTCAAAATGTTGGGGAGAACATTAGCTGGTTCAAATTCCCCAGGCCTTACACCGTAGTCTACCATTTATTAAAGTATCAACACCAGTCATCCAGACTGGTTTTTGATCCATAATTTCAATGTTCTTCCCTGCAAGTTAGTTTGATTAGCTTGCATATATATTCTGGCTTGTCTACTACAGACTTTCAGTTTGCAACATAGTGAAATTCAAACCCCAGATTTTATTATTTTAAAAATAGGATCTAAATTGCATTTAAAATATTTAACAGGTGTCATTTAAAATAATTTTTTTTACTGATGTGATAGAAAGTATTTTCTTTTCACTCACAGTGGGATATTTCACCTGGCTTTGCTCCAAACACAGAAATATTCTTATACTGTTTTGACATGCTGTATTATGACTGATTGATGAATTGGCCATCTGTGTCAAATTCAAGTCAAGTATCTGTGTTAGAATATTTTGTTTCCAGTGTAGGGTACAATATTAGCTTTAATATTGGCCTCAGAACTTTCAGGAATATGTTTAGTTTCCTTTAGCAATTTCTTGTATTTCCCAGTTGACAATGTATACACATGGCTGTCAGCTTCTTCATTTTTCCATTGGTGATATATGTTGTTGGTGGTTCCTTGTCATTAAGACTGAACAGAATGCAGCCTCTGTAAAAGTGTTCATTTCACATTTCTCTGGTCATGTTTTCCCTACAGAAATCCTGGAGAACAAATATTTGTTTCTATTAATAGTTTGAAATCTCTTACCAGGTTTCCACAAAGGCAGAGTATTGGAATGCGTGGGTAACTGATATGCCAAAGGACCCTACAGAATAGTTGGATGTAGGATCAGTGTTAAAAAGCATGAGTTTAAAGAGCACAGTAGCAATTCGTCTTCCCCAGTCTACTCAGCTATCACTATTCCACCTTTTCGTACTTTTCAATTTTAATGCTCTGATAAGTTTTGTAGAAACAGGTAAGATAAAATCAAACATCATTATTATTACTTATTATATTTTAAATTGTTGTGGCTGTGGAAAGTGTATACAATCAATAGTAAACTATAAACAAAAATGAATCATTATCTCACAACCAATGATAATTGTACTTCCAATATAGACAAATATGTATATTCCCAAGTAACAGTCTGCACACAGTTTTAATGAGAGTTGATAAAATTACTTATTCCAGAGAGCACTTGACTCCATTAGAAAAAGAAAGACAAATGTACACAGAAGGTTTCTACTCAGTTGTGATAACACATATCATAATCTTGCTTTTGGTTTTTGATTTGCTCATTTTTCTGAAAAATACTGTTAAAATAATCTTATGTGAAACTTCTGAAAATATTGAAAGAATTTTTTGGGATTTAACTGTCATTTAACCCAATGGAGTCATTACATATAAATACACAGGCATATATTTTTATACGTAAGAAAATTTAAAGTCAATGTAGTAAGTAGACATGTATCATGGATATTAAAGTTATGATTTAATTTAATTTAATTTATTGTCCAATATATCTGATTAGGAAAAAGTAAAAGCAAAAAAATTCAGGGTCTAGTCATGTTAGGCCTTTGTGCATAATGTGAAATAAAGGGAAGACTAGCATGAGAGTTGGAGAAATCACCAGAAGTTCTAGCTGTTAAGAACAGCAGAAACTGTTATTATGGCTTTATTTGAGTGTTTATCCCATTAATTGGTGATGTATTCCTGCAATTTGGTTAGCTGTATTATTTTTAACAAGTAAAATACCAGGCATATTTGTTATATTATTAGTACAATAACCAGAGAAAATTATATTGTGCAAGAATTAGGTTGTTATTGTTTGTGGTTGAAATCATAGTTGTGCCATAAATGATGGAGAACAAAGTAGTTTTAAGCAGGTTACAAAAAAAAGGGAAATGGACAGGACAAGTAAAGAACTTAAATTTTTTTTTTTTTTTTTATTTTACCAACTACATTTTAGACCATGTGAAGCACATTGGCAGAGAGGGAAAAAGAGAAATGACGGAAATAGCAGTGGGTATAAAACAGACAGGAAATAACATTTAATGTATTTTGTTGTAAATGAAGCCTTACGTTCTGCACAGTGATGTCTTCCTTTGGGGTTGATCTGGTTAACTTAGCATAAAACAGCCAGTGTCAACTGAGATTTTCTGCTGGCTTCCATCTCATCCGACAATGGGTTGCAAATCTCATTTTCTTCCTGTGTCGTAGCTTTCATCTCAATTTGTATGTCTTGGGTACTCTGGGACTTCTTGAATAATACAGGACACTTAGTTTAGATAGTTGAGCCCAAACCACTGGACTCAACAACACTACTGTTTTATGCCTTTTTAGATATATTTTGTGAAAGAATTTATTCTAACACCACCAAGAAAAAAAATCATCAAGAACATGAACCAGCACATTATATAGAAAGAATACTGGGAGCAGTTCACAAGACAGTACTGACCTGCAAAAAATTTGTTTTATGAATTATGAAACAGTCTTTGGCTCCAGAGATTGGTGTAGGAGAGAGTAAATATAGAAGTGAAAGCCTAGGCAAAGACAGCAAGACATAGAAATATGCTATATTGTCTTTAGTAGTGCCAGGAAATAAATTAATTCAGTTCAAAAGGACTGGGTTTTTTAAGGTGAATTGGAAGGATTTGATTTTATTTCCATGTTTGTTTTCCTAGGATTACAGAAGAGAATATATAGAAAGCTGACAAGAGCAAAAAATTAAAAGACATTTTTCACTGTAATTAGTAAAAGCAAAGGTAGTCGTTAGGTCTGTATATATACCTGAGATCAAAATGTTCTGCAATGAGTGATATCAGAGCTACCAAAGTCAGATAGCAATATGGAAAATTTCCTATTGCCCATTTTTTTTCCACTATCTATTGATACTACAGTTTGTTTTTATTCTTGAGGTCGGAGATTAAGCTGGAAAAATGGACTGTGAGGAATCTCATGCAGTTCAGGAAGGGGAAGTGCAAAGATCTACCCTTGAGGAGAAACAGCTCCAGGCACAGTACTTGTGGAATGCAGCTTGGTAGAAAAGGACCTGTGGGTCCTGGTGGACATAAAATTGAATATTAGCCAGTAATGTGTTGTTATTGCAAAGCAAGTATCCTGGTATCCAGTGGTATCCTGGGCCGTGTTAGGATAAATGTTATCAGCAGGTCAAGGGATGTGATTCTTTCCCTCTACTCAGAAGTGAGGCCACACCTGAAGACCTGTGTGTCCAGTTCTGGGCTCCCCAGTACAAGAGAGACATGGACATATAACAGCTGACAGCTGGTTTGACCAAGATGCTGAAAAATACTATTTCCCTGAAGTATTCATTTTATTCTTTACAGTCTTTCCAGTGCATTTTAGATAAATGTAAAACAGTATTTTAATTTGAAGCAATTAAAATGTAATATATATATACATATATATATACACACATATATATACACAGAACAAGCCAGTGCAGGATTTTTTTTCCATGTCAGTATATTTTGCTGAATCCACAAGTTACTTCAACTATATCCATAAATTCCAACTGTTAGCCCCACTCATAACAGCACAACTACTGTGCAGGGCCACTCTACACATAAAGCCTCTCTTTGATACTTCTGCTCAGTCAGTACCACAAGCAGAATCAGCTCACTGTGTTTTCTCTTATCACTTCTTCAGACACAGTTCATCTTCATTTGTCAGGGCCAGTTCTGCTTGCAGTTCCAAAGACTGAGAGGGGCATATTTTTTTTTCCTGAAGCGAACAGCAAATCTCTGCAGTTTTGTTCCAAGATCTCTGAGTTAGATGATAAAGCTGTTAGCAAAATACTGTACAAATTCCTGTAAGAAGTTGTAGTCTAAGTCCCCAAATCAGAGTTGGTAATAGCCTTCTTCCTAATACTAATATTGGCAGCTAATAGCATGCAAAGTAACTTGAGTCTGCAAAGCTTATACATTGACGAAAAATATCATAGATAGATCCAGGGTGATGTTTTTAGTCTATAAATTTATTTAGATATATTAAACATTTAATTTAGATATATATAAACATTATGATATAACTTTATCTAAATTTATATTATATATCTAAATTTAGAGTATATATATTTTATATATATATAAAAATTTATTTAGATATATATAAACATTTATTTTCTCTATAAATTTATTTAGATTCATTTTTGAAGGAGCTTGTTCCAATAGGAATTATGAGAGCAAGGAATGATGAGAAATTTTGTCAGTAAATGTATGTGTATCCATCCCAAACACATGCATTGGATCAGAAAGGTAGAAAAAGTTCTGCCACCCACAAGCTTAATAATTTACACAGCCAACATGAAAATCAACGTCTCCCTTCCAGATGAGGAAAGGAGCACCAAACAGGAAGGAAAGAGAGCTTAGTGACTTTGTGACTGGGATATTTTCCCAAAGATATAAAATGCTGAGTTTGATTCAACTGAAACAGGCCATATCAAACCCTGGGTTTTGAAAGCAAAGATTTATTTCCTTGTGGTTTGGAAGGGGAACTCTGAGCTGATGCTGCAACTCCTAAACTTTATGCCTTTGGACCTTAAGCAAAATATATATCCTGTGAATACTTAGGTGCCTCAGAATAAGATCTATTATATGCAGCACAGAGACTGAAGTGCCTCAAACTACCTAGAGCAGAACATGAACACTGTCAGTACTGTGGTTTCAGTCTAGTTTTTCTCATAGCCTAGGGAACCATATATATGGGTTGCAAGTCTGCCCTGGAGATAATGCTTATCCTGTCTTTCAAGTCAAGAAAGAAAAATTATCCTTTCTTTCTTCTAAAAGACAACTCAACCTCTGTGGAGGTCTCCTGTGGGGATATGTAGACAAAGTTATTATTTAATCCTCTGGTTTACAAAACACTTTGCAACCTGCAAAGATGAGAAAGTACATTTAGCCTATCTGCATTTTAATCACATGCATTTCAATAGAATTACCTATCTTTGCGTACTCTGGCATGCAAACTCAAGAAAGTGACTATGCTTCTACAGTCATAAATATTAATTCTTTTGTCCAGAGAAATGTGTATTCTTTTCAGAGCTAGCAGTTAAAAAATAATTCACAAAGCTTCTTTATGTCTTGAGTCCTAGATTTTTTTTTTTTAGTACTTCATGAAAGAGAAACTCCTGAAATGGGAAGGTCTTGAGAATATTCTTTGTACCCTGCACAGCTAGGTTTGCAACAAGTTGGTATCATAATTTCCTGAAAAGTAATTAGACTGTACATGAACTACCAAAAATTCATGATACCTCAGCATTTATTTTTTTTTAGACTTTTCTACAGTAACTGCCAAGCACTGTGGGATGTAAGATCCCTNGAACAAGCCAGTGCAGGATTTTTTTTCCATGTCAGTATATTTTGCTGAATCCACAAGTTACTTCAACTATATCCATAAATTCCAACTGTTAGCCCCACTCATAACAGCACAACTACTGTGCAGGGCCACTCTACACATAAAGCCTCTCTTTGATACTTCTGCTCAGTCAGTACCACAAGCAGAATCAGCTCACTGTGTTTTCTCTTATCACTTCTTCAGACACAGTTCATCTTCATTTGTCAGGGCCAGTTCTGCTTGCAGTTCCAAAGACTGAGAGGGGCATATTTTTTTTTCCTGAAGCGAACAGCAAATCTCTGCAGTTTTGTTCCAAGATCTCTGAGTTAGATGATAAAGCTGTTAGCAAAATACTGTACAAATTCCTGTAAGAAGTTGTAGTCTAAGTCCCCAAATCAGAGTTGGTAATAGCCTTCTTCCTAATACTAATATTGGCAGCTAATAGCATGCAAAGTAACTTGAGTCTGCAAAGCTTATACATTGACGAAAAATATCATAGATAGATCCAGGGTGATGTTTTTAGTCTATAAATTTATTTAGATATATTAAACATTTAATTTAGATATATATAAACATTATGATATAACTTTATCTAAATTTATATTATATATCTAAATTTAGAGATATATATATTTTATATATATAAAAAAATTTATTTAGATATATATAAACATTTATTTTCTCTATAAATTTATTTAGATTCATTTTTGAAGGAGCTTGTTCCAATAGGAATTATGAGAGCAAGGAATGATGAGAAATTTTGTCAGTAAATGTATGTGTATCCATCCCAAACACATGCATTGGATCAGAAAGGTAGAAAAAGTTCTGCCACCCACAAGCTTAATAATTTACACAGCCAACATGAAAATCAACGTCTCCCTTCCAGATGAGGAAAGGAGCACCAAACAGGAAGGAAAGAGAGCTTAGTGACTTTGTGACTGGGATATTTTCCCAAAGATATAAAATGCTGAGTTTGATTCAACTGAAACAGGCCATATCAAACCCTGGGTTTTGAAAGCAAAGATTTATTTCCTTGTGGTTTGGAAGGGGAACTCTGAGCTGATGCTGCAACTCCTAAACTTTATGCCTTTGGACCTTAAGCAAAATATATATCCTGTGAATACTTAGGTGCCTCAGAATAAGATCTATTATATGCAGCACAGAGACTGAAGTGCCTCAAACTACCTAGAGCAGAACATGAACACTGTCAGTACTGTGGTTTCAGTCTAGTTTTTCTCATAGCCTAGGGAACCATATATATGGGTTGCAAGTCTGCCCTGGAGATAATGCTTATCCTGTCTTTCAAGTCAAGAAAGAAAAATTATCCTTTCTTTCTTCTAAAAGACAACTCAACCTCTGTGGAGGTCTCCTGTGGGGATATGTAGACAAAGTTATTATTTAATCCTCTGGTTTACAAAACACTTTGCAACCTGCAAAGATGAGAAAGTACATTTAGCCTATCTGCATTTTAATCACATGCATTTCAATAGAATTACCTATCTTTGCGTACTCTGGCATGCAAACTCAAGAAAGTGACTATGCTTCTACAGTCATAAATATTAATTCTTTTGTCCAGAGAAATGTGTATTCTTTTCAGAGCTAGCAGTTAAAAAATAATTCACAAAGCTTCTTTATGTCTTGAGTCCTAGATTTTTTTTTTTTAGTACTTCATGAAAGAGAAACTCCTGAAATGGGAAGGTCTTGAGAATATTCTTTGTACCCTGCACAGCTAGGTTTGCAACAAGTTGGTATCATAATTTCCTGAAAAGTAATTAGACTGTACATGAACTACCAAAAATTCATGATACCTCAGCATTTATTTTTTTTTAGACTTTTCTACAGTAACTGCCAAGCACTGTGGGATGTAAGATCCCTAAACCAAAGTAAATGCATATATGCCTGACTGGAAAATGAATGATGATGGATGTCAGTACATGGCTGTAACTATAACTGATATATGCTATGACTGGCAATAGGAATTTCACTTTTCTGATATAAACCAGTTAACTCACTGACATTTCACAAGAATGAACATTGTGCTATGAGCAATAGTTTTTCATAAATCTTGTCTGCGTTCTGCTAAGTGGCCATTGGATAACTTCCAGCCATCTGGCTGGCATCTCAGTGCCCATGAAGGCACAATTCAACATGATTGTGTGAGCATAACTACTCAAGAATTACAGTAATCAAAGTATTAAATATTTTGTATATTGGGGGAAGGAGGGAAGTTCGGAAACTTTTAAGAAAGCAAATACCTTTCTGTGAACAAAAAGACACTTTGGTATCAAAGAAATTTACCAAGCCTTTCTGTTTTCTTCTGGATTTTTGGAATCCCACAGATCTTCAAATGGATACTTTTTTTCAAGTTCATAATTGTGGAAGAGCTAATTATATAAAGAGCATTAGAGATGGTCTGCAATATTCTCATTACATACTAGGTTTAGATATTAAAGTAATGAGAGTCTTCTAATTTTATTAAAGAGGTCTAGTATTTTAAAACTACCTGATGAGAGGAAGTTAGAGCTTAGCCTAATGCAGAGGGAGATGTAATTTGCAGGCAACATCAAGAGTATTCTTTAAAAAAAACATTAAAATGCATTCAGTCTTGCTACTAACTTTTTTTGTTGAAACCATTATCAGAAGTCTTAACTTGAAAGACAGGGAAGGGGCATTGCCTTCAGTATTGCAGTTGCTAAAGAAAATGATCCTTTAATACAAGATAAAGAAAAAAGTGTATTTTGCAGTTTGCTTTCTCACTTGATGGGCTTTGATTTTTGCATACCATTTTCTATGTCATATGCATTAAAAAAAAGCTTCATTTTTGCTAGCATCTATAGTGCTAGCACTAAAAAAGGCTTTCCTGGTGAATTTGAATCCTAAATTCTGAATCTATCTCCCCCCCCACCAAAAAAAAAACCAAACCAACAAACCATTTCCAGAAATGGAATGTTTTATTAGTAAACAAGACCAAAAAGAACAATGACTGCCTTGAGGGTTCCATTTCTAGGCACTGTAAGAAACTGAGCCTGGCAACAGCAGGAGTGGAAGGCTGGAATAAGAGATATGCCATCACTAAGGCAAAGACAATTTTTGGCCAGTCTAGCAAAAGTGTTGTAATTCTCTTTCTCTGTGTGTGTGCCACAGTCAGTAGACATTCTTCCAATGCATATAGAGTCTTCATTTGGAACAGCACAGTAGGCACAGAAATGAAAAACTGGGGCTGTGTTTGGTTCTGCTCTGATTCAATGAAAAGTGCTCCACTGAGACAGTGTTTAGTCTGATCATCTCTGTTAAGAAACTCTTTTCAGCTGTGGAATATGTCTTGATTGTAAGCTGTTGCTTTGGGGTTTTGTTTGTTTGTTTCATTTAAATATCTGCATTAACACCTTAACTGCTTTATTGCCTTTTTATTCAAAGAATGACAAGTAGCTGAGGCTGGAAGGAGTCACTGGAATTATCAAGTCTGACATGCCTGCTCAAAGCAGAGCCAAATAGAACAGGTTGCCCAGAACTTCATCTAGTTGGATTTAAAATATCTACAAGGATGAGATGAGTACTCCAAACCTTTCCAGGCAACCTCCTCCAGCCTTTGATCACTGTCACTATTAAATAGGTTTTTTTATACTTAGATGGAAGTTACGGAGTTTCACTTTGTGCTTATTGCCCATCATCTGTCACTGGGTGGTATGAAGAAATGTCTGGCAACATCTTTTTTACTTATCCCCATCAGGTATTTGCATACTTTGATAAGTTGCCTTTGAGGCTGAGAAAAATATGCTTTAAACACAGTAAGAATTTTTCTGTGTTTTCTATGCTATAGGGATTGCTGAGGTAAAAACAATTTTATAAGTTCATCTGGGCAACGTATTTGAAAACTTTATCAAAATATCATGAAAAAATAATTTAAAAAATACAGGTGATACAAGTTAAAATTTCTATAATATTTTCAAAATTAAACACGCTACCTTAAGATTTTTTAAAGTAAAACTACTCCACCTTTTTGAAGTTTTAAAAAATAATTTTTTGGGCTTTTTTAAAATGAATTGTTCCTCTCCATTACAGTTTCAAGAATTCTGAACATAGAAAGATTCAATTAATACATTCTCTCTACTCCATTACAGGCAAAATATACAAAAAGTATTATAATTTGAATCTCTTTTTGCTTTATTAAAGCAAAATCATACCATGATCCTCACATTCCTGTAAATCAGAAGAAAAGGACAGTTAACCAAAGTTTGGGGTTTTGTGTATCAATATAGAAACACATTGCAAGTGCAGGAGATTTGTAATCATTATTCCATTGTGGAGGTTTGTTTGGGCTTTTTTGTGTTTGTTTTTTTTTGGGGGGGGGCGGGATTTGAGGGTTGTTTTTTCTTTTACAGTTCCATTTATTGGAACTTTTTTTCCCCACAATTGTTATTTTACCAGACTATTTCAGTATTCTGACAAGGCCTCTACTCTAAGTTTCTATTTTAATTTTTTTATACTTGCAAAAGATTTGATTCAAAAAGAACTTCAACATCAAAACACCTAACCTTTATCCATATGACTTCTGGAAATTTCAGGTTAGTGATGACAGATCTACAAAGTACAGGATGTATAGGTAAGAAATATAAGTAGGAAAGATATGCACCTTGAATGGGAACTGTTGAATCAGCTCTGTAGGTGAAACCATATAGCTGTGTATACTGACTTAAGGCTAGCTGTGTAAGAATCTGTTGAAGACTAGCTAGTTTAAATTGTAATAAATTTTGTGTAGTGTATTTTGTTTGCAGTTCCAAACAAATCCCATCTCTGTCCATCTTTTCTACTAGGCTCAAACTTATAGTCTTTGCATTGTTGTCATGTCTTGCATATCTTACAGCATCAATAAAAGATCATCCACTGACACTTTCAGTTAGTTCTAATGCTGACTGCAACAACCAATACAGTAATGTCCATCATTAGTGTTGGTAAGAACTTGGGACATAATTCATCCCAGTTAGCATTAAAAACTTAAACATTAGCCATCCAAGTTGTCTTTACAATAGCTATTACAAAATGAGCCTTTTTCAGGTGTAGATAACATTTAGGTCACACAAATCCCATTTCCAGGTACCCCTTAAGCTTAAGGAACAATTCAGCAAGGAGTTCAGCTAGAACCCAATGCTAAGTTTCTAAGGGAACAGCTGGATTTTTTTGTTCTTTGCAGACATCCAAACCCACAAAATCAACTTCTCCCTTTTAAATTCCATTGTTTTCCCTTGTATTTTTAAAGCATATGTTTGATATAATTCAACAACTCTTTATCTATTTAGCTGCTGACTGGTTTCTAAAACTCCATTTATGTGGTCATCCAATGTTTTCTCAGACCATTTTTCCAAATAATTACTTCCTAAGTTGACTGTTTTCACACTGCTGTCTCCTAAAGACACCATCTTTCTGACAGTTTAGGGCAGTAACAAAACAAACATAATAATATCCTAATTTCTTCTTTATACATATGCACACATTTGTCATAATCTACAAAAAAGAAGAGTATGGACATGAGCTTTCATGAGTCCACTGTGACCAGCACTCACCCTGTGCCATTGCTTGTACATACTCTTTCTCCTGAGTTGCTGAAGTCTTAAGTAGGAAATATTAAAAGCATCTTTCTTCTCTGGATAGAGGTATTGAAAGCTTATGCATAAGAGTTTTAATGCCATCCCAAAACATCATTTGCTGTATTCTCCTGGGCATGATTCACATTGTAGCATTCAACAAGGACCTTCTCTAATTCTACAGTAGTGCCGTATTTTTGCACATTAAAAAAAAAGTGTTTGGCATTTATTTAAACAGTTTAAGGATGAAAATGTCTAGGCTCATGTTATATTGCAAGTGCATGATTTGGTATTGAATTCTTACCTTACTTTATAAGATTTAACCTTATACCTTGTGCGTTTATTATGAATTTGCTTCAACAGAAGAGAAGTTAGTGTCTTTATACATTTGATGTCTGTGCATGTAAAAAGTAAAACTGCACACATTAGCATTTAATTTCCTCCAAATGTCTACCAGTTAAAGATCCCTGAGGATTTTGTGTAATTTATAAGTGAAAGCTGGAAGCCATTCTGCTTTCTCTGTGTCTATTCTCCACACCAGAGTTCAATTAAACATCTCCCCCATGGTTTCCTTCACCTGCAAAAACAAAGAAAATATACCAAGAGAAAAGCAACCAGCATCTGAAGTAGGTGCATGTTGGTTAGGTGGATATATATGCGAGTGCGTAGCAAGCTGTCATTCCTCATCCTTGCCTCCAGAGAAAATAAATATATTTATTTTCACTCATTGAATTATCCAGAAAAGCATTTTTTTCTGTTGATTAATAGTTGCATCTTTCTTCTTTAAGTGTTGTAAGGTCACGGATAATTTTTTTTTCTTTTGTATTTGTCATATGCTTTTTTAATCAACAGAAAATGCATTTTCAGCATGGAAGTACAGCACTTTCACAGATTAGCTTTATATTTTCGGATGCTGAAACACAAGTCGAAGTTGTGAAATGAAAATTGATCAAGAAAATATATATATATATTTTAATTTAAGAAAAGTGTAGTATGTGACAAGAAATTACAATTTTTCAGGTAAGAAAGCTTATTAATCTAAAAAAAAATCTGATACAGCCAAAAAGAAATAAAAATAAAGCTTTTAAGATGATCAAATATATGTCTATATGAACCATATTAACTTGGATGATTGCCATGTAGCACTGGCAATTGCCCAAGCCACAAAATGATAGAGAATTGTTTAATTTTTTGTTTTGTTCTCTGTTGGCATGACTAATACATACAGCATTTTGAAGTTTGAGTTCAAATGCTCTGTATGTATGTACAAGTGCAGAATTGTATGTATAAATATATGAAAAGAACAAAAAGAAGAAATTAATGTAAATCATGGGTGTTAGTGAGTTTAAAGATCACCTTCAGAAACATGTAGTGAATATGATGAGGGTGAGAACACTGAAGCTGTGAGTGCAAAAAAGAGAAATATATTACAAGAATATTTTTGTATTGAAAGAAGAGGGTAAATTTATAACATTGCAGCAGTACTTTTCAGAAACATAAATTAGGTTCCATGGGGGACTGTCCTGATACTGAATCTGGACAAAGACTTGAAATACTGAAATCAGATATAGAAAATGGAAAAAAGTTAAATTTCTTGTTTGAATTTTTTAAAATTAGTTGGGTTTGATTTTAAAAAAGGTCTTCAAAAGGATCTTGGCATACTTTAGGAGATTAATCTGCCTAGTGGAGAAGGTTATTATGTTACACATGCCAAACACTGGATTTAGGTGCTAAGGTACAGTGGTGATGTTTTCTTTTAAAAAAGTAGTCGGAGATGTGGCTTGAACCATGCCTGTTTCCCACATTCTCAGAGGTGACATGGTATCTGAAGGTATGCGGAGGCAAAATACAAGGAATGAAAGGCTTGGAGCAAATTTTTGTCCTGCTGATTGATTACTGCACAGTATGGAGTCTTACTGTTCCCAAACCTTCCTTAGACACAGCTGCATTTTTTTTTTTAATATCATAATCAGATTATGATATCAAATTATTACAACATCAAATTATTATTTGGTTTAAAAAGAGGAAAAGATGCCATCCCTGTTCAGTGGAATTTTTTTTTATATCCCTGCAGAGCCAAATAACCCAGTGCCAAGTGATTTGGTTTCCATACCAGTTTTGCTTGACATCTGTGTGTCTGATGAAGATTTATCACTGTGTTTAGTAACCATTCTTGAGTAAGGAGTACTTGAGCTCTTTCTTCAGCTCAGGTCTAAAGGATGAAAAGATCTCATGTAGAGCCTTTTGCAGCTTCTTTTGTGATCTTTTCTACAGGACAGTTTGGAGCTTAATGTAGTCAGCTCTAGCACTGGCTCTCCCTCTGCCCTCCATGTGAGTGTTTTTCAATATTGTTTTCCTTCCTCATTAACAATGTCTGTGACAGCTTCCTGGATTTTATACTTTATAATTGTCCTTGGCAGCTGAGGTAAATGGTAGAAATCAGCATTGGATATATCTCCAAAGCACATTCTGTTCGTTTCAAGGAATGGAATGAGACTTTCAGACAAATTATAAATGTCCTCAACAAGCATATAAGAAAGTGGCACAAATTCAGCTGCTTTTGTATCTTGCTTGTTGCTTTGCCACAGAATTATTTTTGAAAAAGAAAACAAAACCAGCTTCATTTGCCATTTCCTTGAAACCACCTCAGATTAACAATGTTGTATTCTCTATGTCTACTTTTAGCCTCTCATGCAGTGAGCTACATATGTGACAGAAATAGATAGTAGGCCCTCTCCACATGCTTATAAGACTAAAGTTTTGCTAAATGATTTCAAAGTTAATGAGCAAGCTGTGAAGCAGCGGAAGAGAGAGGAATAGTTATAGCAAGGAATCCTGGTTTGAGCTGAGATTTACAGAGGGGAAGCTGGTCTCTACTTCACACAACAGTAGTGTGAGAAAATTCCGCTGTGCAGATGAGTGGCTTGCAAGAACATTGAACTACTGAGAACAAATGCCTTGTTTCGAGTAAAACAAAGGCCACAGATGCTCTCTTTTCACTCAGGGCAGTCTGTACCTAGAAGTTAACAGGGCCTCAAATTACTTTAGTCATCAAATCACGACAGATCTTAGAAATCTGAACAAGGCCTCTAAACTGTCAAGAGGCAAATACTCTTTGAACCTCCTTTTTTTTAAAATTTCACTTCATAGAAAAGAGCAAATAACCTATAGAGTGAAACTCATCTTTTAGGAGCCATGCAGGTTTTTTGACAAAAATTACGAAGTCAAAGTGCTGAAATGGAGCAGTATGGTTCTTTTCCTTTTCCATTTTTCCATCTTATGAAAAATTATCCAGACACATGATGTTCTTTCCTTGCCAGCTTCCTTTTTTCTGTCCTTAGACACCAAGCTGTCATTTATACAATGGGAAATGAGAACATCCCCAGCTGTGGAAAGATGGGAAGCCTAAAGAAAGGCCAGGAGAAGGTGTGATGTTGTACAAAGTGTAACATTTTCTTTATCAGTGAAGAACCTGTAAAATTGTTTGGCAGAAAAATTGAAAAATAGAAGGCAGTGTTCATGATTTAAATTTTAAAATATCTGATGATTTGTAAGACTTATTGTGATTGATATTGGGCATTTTTTTATCATTTACATTGGCAATACTGATTGCAGTCTGCAGACTTTTAGTCTGAAGGATTAACATTTGCCAAAGTTATTAACACTAGAAAACCATTGTATAAAATGAATGTGTAAGAGATGATAAGGCCAAAACTCACTGTGATTATATTTGAGTAGTTATAATCCACATACCTAAACAGAAAAATTTGTTTGCTCTGCAGACTGCAATGAATACTGTTTATGCCAGTGGCACATTTTCCTTCTGTCTTGAAGATCATTTTTTCTATCCAGCTAAATGACAATCTCAAATTTTACGCTGTGTTTGTGCTGCCATTCAGGAGGACCTCAACAGTCTGGAGAAATGGACTGACATAGCCCCAACAAGGGCAAAGACATATTCCTTTACCAGGCAAAGAACAGCCCCATACACCAGTGCATGCTGGGGGAAGGCCGTATGAAAAGCAGGCAGCCAAGAAAAGAACTCAGGGTTGCCATGTGAAAAAAGGAGGATAACCTCAACCCTTAGTGTGGGGAGATTTCCTTGACCCTCAGTATTCGATCTGTCTGCCAGGTCTCCAGGAAAGCCAAGGGCCTTGTGTACAACCAGTCTGACAGAGTTCCTTCACTGAACAGTCCTTCTGGCAGTTTGACCTGGGGACATACACTACCTCACACATCACTTCATGACCCCTCAGAGGGTCTGCCCACTTTATTCAAGTATATCACCCACTGCTGGTGACTGCCAGCGCCCTTGAAGGACTCACACTAAAAGTTTACAGAGTAACACTTTATTATTATAAAATTGTGACAAGTTAAGGTTTGAGGATTGTCGGTGATAGCATCTGACTGCAAAGACATATTCAAAGCAATAAGCAGACAAGCTCTAATCCCCAATAAAAGTACTCAGCATGCACAGAGTATGGTTCTTACTCAATAGGTGTCCCTGTGGGGGAGAGGACAGGTTCAGCCCATCGACTGATCCCAGCACTTATGGTGGAGTCTCCCCTAATTTTTCCCCCATTTGTGACTTATTTCCATATTATTTCTTTGGTTTTAGGTAGAGCCTGAGTGACTCTGGTCATGCATACCTTTGTTGGTGATTGGTGTAAAATTCTCTTGCTTAGATTTTAAAGATATAGTCAAAACCAATAAAGAGGGCTTGCCCATTGAGGGGTGGTCACACCTTGGAGGTGGTTAACTTTGGGATGAAGGTGTCCATAAATATTAAAACTAGGCTATAATGTGCCGAGTTTATCTGAGGACAACGACTTCATCACAGCTGTTGACTCAGCAGCAAGACATCTCCTATCTCCCCTGGTTGACAGGTGCTGTGTGGTTTCTCTTCTGCAAAGTACCTCTGAGTTCCCATCTCTGCAAGGACTTCAGCAGATCCTTGGCCACAGTGTTTATACTTTGCTCTGCCCTCCATTCATTCCCCTTAACAAATGCTTATTGTATGGTTGTATGGGGAATCATCATGGAAGATGCCAACTGCATTCCGTCCAGGGAGCTGCAACTGTATTTTACCCTATAATTTCCATACGATTATAAATTCTGTTATGATATGAATATAAGTTCTCAGTTGTCTCTAGTTTTACCTCCCACCACTTGGGGGACATAGGAGTTTCCCTCTTAAAATCAGGAGATGCTTTTGTGCTGTGAGGATGACTGAGCAGTGGCACAGGTTACCCAGGAGGTGATAGCGTTCCCATCCTTAGACTTGTTAAAAATTTGTCTCAACATGGTCCTGGGAAACATATTCTAGGTCACCTGCTTGAGCAGAGAGAAGGACCAGCTGAACTTCAGTGCTCCCTTTAAATAACAACCATTCCATGATTCTGTAATTCTTGAGCAATATTTTTTCCTAGTAATTTCCTAATAATTCCATCATCCTGTTCGTCTTCTTCAGTTCAAGAATCAGTCTATCCATAATTACTCTACCACCACTTTTCTATGTGTTACAACCTAACATAGATTCCAAAGTGACTCAAGAGCAGTTTGCTTTTACTATTTTTTACTTGATATTTTTCAATGCTTCCATTAGACTTTTAATTCCCCTGCTCAGCCACCACCTTCAATGCATCTGAAATTCTTCATAGTGAGTGTTTTGGCCTTGACTAGCTGATGAAGAGTTGAAGAAATATGTGACTACTGAATATTTTAATACTTAATATTTTGCCATTTCTTAGCTTAATATACTTAAACACACAATACTTTAAAAGTTGCATATCCTTCCTATGTTAATCAAATTAACCGACTCCAGTTTCCAATACATTTTTCAAACAATGATAATATTCTTTGTTTTTAAATGAAAATTTGATGTATTTCCAAGTTTTAAAGGTGACACATAGTTTTAATCCTATATTAAATATTATAAAAATTGATTGCTCTTCTGACTGTTTGCTAACAATTATTTTTATAACTTATGAGTGTAGTATGCATTGTTGAAAAGAAAATGTATTTGCACATAGAAAAACAGTTTTTAACCATTAATAATAATACTAAATAATACTAAGTGGCCTTCTGTCTCTATACATGTTTAGCCAAAGAACAGTTGCATAATTTAACCATGATTTAAAAAAAAAAAANGCACAGTATGAGAGGAAGAGATAAACTAATGAGGTAAACAGCACACAGGGTAATTTGGGTAATCCCTAAACATTGCTTTATTTTATGAAGTGGTATTTTTACACAAATTTTTAAAAAACTCTTTCATTTTTCCCCTGGACAGCAAGAAAACATATAGCCACTAGTGAAAGATTGCTAATGAAGACATGTTCAGCCCAATGCAGTTGTTAAAACTATAACTTAATGGTAATTTTTTACAAAATACAAGCCATTACCTGATATTGCCACCTCAACTGTGTGCTTGGTTTTGGATGTTGTGGGTTTTTGTGCCTGCTCTGTGGTCTACTGTGAGTTTTCTATAGTTGCCTTATTTATCATTCTGAATTCACTTAGTGATCCTACAGACCAGTGGCTTGGTTCTGACTGCTTCATTTTGAATAGATCTGGGGGGAGGAAAACATTCTTATAAAAGAAGTGTTAATGGCCATACTAAAAGTACCAATGTAACCATTTATGGTAAACCTTTTGTTCCCTGCCCTCCCTCACCAAATTCAATTAGTGAACTGATGAGATGTCTCAGCAAGCTACAAGGGTGGCCTTTTTTCCTTAAAACTCTCCATGATGGATTTACCTGAAAAAACCTAAGCTAGTACTTGTCTTCTAGGGAGGTAATTGGTCAATAATATATGCTTATATACAAAGAGAACAAAGTTATATAGCTTTTAAAGAATCACAAGCATGAAAGACTCAATATCAAGTGCATCCATTATCTCCAGAGCTAAGGCTTTATGCTAAAAATTTAAGCTTTAATGCTTGAATTACTTATTTGGAATTCAGGAAACAAGAATTACCAATACTGAAATTCACATTGACAAAGGCCTGAAGACCCTAAATGTAACTTAGATCAGTCTAAACACGTAAATCCAGGCTATTCTGATAGGAATCCTTGCAACATGCATGTCTTAAGAACCTAGACCCCACAAAAAGATGTCAGTTTAGATAGATCTTTCTTCAACAATTCTTTGTGGCTGATTTCTATGGCACAGGAAGTTTTTGGTGCTTTACTGCCTCTACACTATACTGAGAGTCTAATGCCTGGTGAGGAAGAAGTCATGGAATTCAGTACACCAACGCTTAAAGCTTTTTATGGATCAGTCCTCTGGGTAAGGATGATTGATCTTTCACATGTACTTTTTGATAGGAGTACTCCACCACGTCCTATTCTAGTAAATGTTTAGCTGGTTACAGAATCGCATTAGGTCTTCATTCAGGATTTCTGAAATGTGGATGGTAAAGGTTTTTTCCTGTTGTTTTTTTTCCCCTTGCACATATTTTATGCTCTTTGAGGCAACACTTTTGCAGAGTATGTATTTCATTTTTATGTCTGTAACGTAAGAGACTTCCAGTTCTGATATTTAAAGTCTACCTTTGAAAAAACATTTGAATTTAAAATCTGACTTACATTGTTTCATCTCATTGTACCATTGGTATTTATTGCAATGACCAGATACTAAGTGGTAGCTTGAAGTTTCTGCATTATACTTGTAGCTGAGTTTGTGATAAAGGAACCTGAAAATATCATCAAACTTATCACACAGACTGTAAGTTATCATTCTTAAGAATACTTATTATACACAGTGAGATTCTGTAGAATAAGCCTTTTTAATGCCACAGCTTGAAAGGGGCATAGATGTAATTATAAGTGTGCCTGTGTGGAGATTGTTTGTTAATTTGGTTTTTTTTTTTTAAATTATTATTTGTTGATTGGGGTTTTTTTTTTTACTAGACTGGAATTTAAATACAAAGAAGCACAGCACTCAGTTACGCAAAAATCTTCAGTGTGGTTTTTTACTTACTACATTTTTTCTTTTAAGAAAAAATGTTTAAGAGAAAA
>VZTH01010111.1:60011-94485 GCA_013397815.1 Aleadryas rufinucha
AAAAAAAAAAAACTTGAAGAAAGATTATTGTTTTCTTTAGGAGTAAACATTGACTTTTAAAAAGCTCAGACATCCTTGTACTTGAAAGAAGGAAGATTCAGTTTATCTTCCAGGTACAAAGAGAGAATCAGCTGAATCTTGGATGTCTTGGCAATACACACTTGCTCTACCTTTGAATATGAAGAATTAATCACTGCTGGTTTTCTGTTTGTTTGTTGTTGATTTTTTTTCCCTTTCATAGTTGAATAATTGAATAATAGTTCAAAATTGCTAATGAGATCTGCCACTATCTAATTAAAATCAATGCAGTTAAATAATTTCTTCATACTTTTTTTGATTTCTCTTCCAAGTGCACAGGAAATTTATTCCCAGCAATTGCATTTAAGAATAATGAAGTCTACGGAATAATAAATTGGGGGGGGGGGGGGGGGGTGTTTTTTTTTTTTTTCAGATTTTTTTTTTTTTTGAGAANATGGATTTACCTGAAAAAACCTAAGCTAGTACTTGTCTTCTAGGGAGGTAATTGGTCAATAATATATGCTTATATACAAAGAGAACAAAGTTATATAGCTTTTAAAGAATCACAAGCATGAAAGACTCAATATCAAGTGCATCCATTATCTCCAGAGCTAAGGCTTTATGCTAAAAATTTAAGGTTTAATGCTTGAATTACTTATTTGGAATTCAGGAAACATGAATTACCAATACTGAAATTCACATTGACAAAGGCCTGAAGACCCTAAATGTAACTTAGATCAGTCTAAACACGTAAATCCAGGCTATTCTGATAGGAATCCTTGCAACATGCATGTCTTAAGAACCTAGACCCCACAAAAAGATGTCAGTTTAGATAGATCTTTCTTCAACAATTCTTTGTGGCTGATTTCTATGGCACAGGAAGTTTTTGGTGCTTTACTGCCTCTACACTATACTGAGAGTCTAATGCCTGGTGAGGAAGAAGTCATGGAATTCAGTACACCAACGCTTAAAGCTTTTTATGGATCAGTCCTCTAGGTAAGGATGATTGATCTTTCACATGTACTTTTTGATAGGAGTACTCCACCACGTCCTATTCTAGTAAATGTTTAGCTGGTTACAGAATCGCATTAGGTCTTCATTCAGGATTTCTGAAATGTGGATGGTAAAGGTTTTTTCCTGTTGTTTTTTTTCCCCTTGCACATATTTTATGCTCTTTGAGGCAACACTTTTGCAGAGAATGTATTTCATTTTTATGTCTGTAACGTAAGAGACTTCCAGTTCTGATATTTAAAGTCTACCTTTGAAAAAACATTTGAATTTAAAATCTGACTTACATTGTTTCATCTCATTGTACCATTGGTATTTATTGCAATGACCAGATACTAAGTGGTAGCTTGAAGTTTCTGCATTATACTTGTAGCTGAGTTTGTGATAAAGGAACCTGAAAATATCATCAAACTTATCACACAGACTGTAAGTTATCATTCTTAAGAATACTTATTATACACAGTGAGATTCTGTAGAATAAGCCTTTTTAATGCCACAGCTTGAAAGGGGCATAGATGTAATTATAAGTGTGCCTGTGTGGAGATTGTTTGTTAATTTGGTTTTTTTTTTTTAATTATTATTTGTTGATTGGGGTTTTTTTTTTACTAGACTGGAATTTAAATACAAAGAAGCACAGCACTCAGTTACGCAAAAATCTTCAGTGTGGTTTTTTACTTACTACATTTTTTCTTTTAAGAAAAAATGTTTAAGAGAAAAGAAAAGTCTTCTGCTATAAATTCTACGTATATGTCAAGGCCTCTAGAAGAAACATGCTGTGTAGAAGAGGTCTCTGCAGAAAACTGGAATAACCTGAGGTCAAAACTTTCATTGTTAGAAGATTTGGTATGATTCATTCACATTTCAATGAGATAGATATTTAGCAGTATCACTCTGTCTTTGAGTTTACAAAGACTACAACAACTCGTTAAAAAAAATCTACACCAAAAGGAATAAAGTTGCCAGTTTTGAGAGCAGAAAAGGGACCTTGTACATTGTATAAATGTTATTTTAAAAAAATAAAAAGACTTTGTTCTCTCTGGTCATGGAGAAGGAAAGAAGGGAGCACTTCCTTTCCCAGATTCATTTACCTTCAGGATTTAATAATGGTGATTTCGGGTCTCTTCACAGCAACATGCCTTAGTTCATTTGCAGAAAATACTCAGCTCAAATCCTGAAAATATTTATTTTATATTTATTAAGACTGTGTATTTCTCTGTCTCAGTTTCATTTCAGGTGATTTCAGTAAATTGAAAACATGAAAATCTAAAATAAAACTATAATTCTGCCCTTTACTCATAAAATCAAGGTTTAATTTTTCTTTAAAACAATGGAGAGAAGTGCGATTTTGGTGATGATCCACAGTTGCAGCATGTTGAACGGAGTGGTGGCCGAAACCATTCTTCCGTAATTGCAGAAAAGAATATATATAGCAGGAGATACTTACTTACACTAAGGGAAGATTTTCCATAAAGTAATCCGAGTGTCTGAAAAGCATACCACTGACTTTCAATGGGACTGAAACTCCCATAGTCTGATTTTGAAAAATCCATGTAATATGCAATTTTTGTAAGTTTGTCAAAATGATTAATTTTAGAATAAAATGGCAAAACCAGTTAGTGGCTGTCAGCATTTTGATCTGCTCTTTTGTGCATTACATCCGTACTTTCTTTTCTTCTCTTGTCAGAAGGCACATACTCTTTGTGAGCACTAGTTATTTCTTCACTGTTCACAGAATTAAATATCTTGAAGGGCTGTTTATTCTGGAGAGACCTCTGTATTCGCAAATTTGCTAGGGGTACTTGGTGATCTCTTTTTATACTGATTCTGAAAGCTCCTATGAGCTATGTTTATTTCTTCCTTAAAAGCAGACTTCATTTGTGCAAAAAGCTCCTGCAAGCGAATTGGACGCAGTATTTTTTGCATTTTTTAACATTGTAAGATTTTGATAGTCTCTTTATTGTACTAACTTGGAAAAATCTCTCTAGAAGCTAAGGAAAATATGAAGCTTTTGCCTCCAAATAAATGCAATGCTTTTAATTTTGAGATATCTCTTTAATATATTTTATACAGTATTTGCTAATTGATTAATTAAAACTGCTGAGGCTGGGTCCCAGCTGTCTTTAGCTAAGGGGTTGTTGAAGCTGACTGCTTCACTGCACAAATTGTTTTTAAGGGAAATGTTTTGTTATGATTTATTTGTTGTTAGCTGCCATTTAAAGAAAGTGAAAAATGTTTTGTGACCTAACAAGCAAACTGAGATTTTTCATGGCTGGTTTTTTTGTTGCTTTGATTTTCCAAACACAGAATTTAATCAAGACACAAGGCAGGAGAATTCTAAGATAGAATTAACTGAAAGTTTTCTTTCAATTTACACATGGAGTGTGAGGCCTACTTGGCCTGTGAAATATCCTACAGTCTGGCTTTTACCTCCACTGCCTTCTACATGAGGGTATCTGACTATTTTCCCTCTTAAACCAGATGTGAAGCCCATGGCAATTGAGAGTACCATGTGGTAATCTAAACTGAACTTTAAACCACTAGGAAGCCTGCAAGAGTAAAGCACAGAAGTGTAGTGAAGTTACAAAATAGTTAGTAAGGAGACAAGAGTAAGAATTCAGAAGCTTAGCTGTGACATTTCTCTCTGGCCCTCAGCAAACCAATTGCTGCTCTATAATGTCATCCTGCATTTAGCTTCTCTGTGATTAAGGAATTTTACATTTTTTATATTTATAGGCTGATACTGTAGAACAGATTTGAAGGCCATGGGTTATAGGAGGTCAGTTCAAATTATGCTATAAGTAACAGGTTTCATCCTGAAAAGTCACATCCTCAATTGCTAGGTACATCCCTAGGTTTTATTTTTTTTTCTACTTGTTGAAAAGAAAGTTGTAATATTGGTCTGAAGTTTGGCACTACAAAAATAAAAAATATCTAAAACAATAATAATGAAAAAATCATTACTAATAGTTAGTGATGATAAATAAAATCAAATAAATGCTATATACCATTTAGCAATTTAGCCTCATTTTCCTATTTTTAAGTGTAGGTGTGTAATCACAGCTGTAAATGCCAATTATATCCCTTTATTTTCTTTTGTACAGACTCAATGAAGTCAAGAGAATCTGCCTATTAAATTAGCATGATTTAACTAAAGACCTTAATTGTAAATAAATGTATCAGTTAGCTTCTGTAATGCACTCTCATATATCACAATCAAATTAAAGTGTTTTCCAAATAAAGCTTAGCTGATATGAATACCTGCAATTACTTCAACAGAAAGACTGTGATTCCCCAATGATTCTGTTATAATATTTTAATTGCTATGCCTATTCACACTGAAATGTGTGCAGTATTTTTTTCATTATGGAAAATTCTCTGGCAAAAATAATTTTTGCATACTAATAAAGATTGAAACTGGGTTGCAAATAATTCAACATCACTCTCTTATAATCTCATTTTCACTGTTCCAGAGGTGATAATGCAAAATATGTGGTTCAATGTTTTCATAAGCTTTTACACTAAGACTTTGTGGTGGTAAAAGGTGAATTAAAAAGTGAGAAGAGGAAGGAAGTAATCTCTTGTGAGATGTTTGGTTTAATTTCTTTTGACAAATTTCTAAAATGCTTGTGTCCCGGTTATATTACACAGAAACTGAAAGTCAGAACAGATGTTTTACTTCTTTTCGTCCTGGTTCCAGCCAGGACAGGGTTAATTTTTTTAGTAGCCCAAGGGAGCACTGTTAGGACATAGAGGTTATTCCATACCATCTGCTTCATTGACAGGGCAGGGGAAGGAACTCTCTTCCCCAGAGGAGTGGTTCCTTCCAGTCCAAGAAAACATGGTGGACAAAGATGTCCAGTATTATCTATTATCAGGGGATTTTTTCCCATGTGAATAGTTTGTTAGTTTTTGGGGGTTTTTTTGACCTTCTGTCATTAGTATTTTTGCTGCTACTGTTTGCTTTCCTATCTCCCTGTGATTTCCAGTAAACTGTTCTTATCTCAACCTCTGATCTTTATCTTCTGTCCCTCCAATTCTCAACTCCATCCTGCTGCAGTGGGAAGGGGAAGGGTGAAACAGGGGAGGGAGAGAAAGCATCATGTGGTTTTGGAGTCTCAGCGGAGGGACTGAATTGTGGAGAACCATTCCTAAACCATGATGATTTGCAAGTAAATCTCTCCTGTATATACTCATTTAAAGCATTACAGGTCTTTCATATGTGAACTCTATCCCATTCCCTGTTGATAGCTAAAGTTATTAAAATTACATCTTTTTGGCACCAACAGAAACTTCAGTACTGTTACCTGCATGATATTTGCTCAATCTTTGACTATACAACTGTGGTAATTATTTCTGTATGAAAATATAGGCTAGAAAGGTGTCACGTTGATCACTGAGTTCTGATGCCCTCAGTCCACAACCATGCAACAGATGCCTGAGTTAGAAGATCTCACAGAGCATCCATTCCACTCTACATGGGACCATAATACCATATTAGAAGTAAATGTTTTCTTCCTAAAAGCTCTGATGAGAGTAGCACTATTAAATCATTAAAAATTATAAATCTATTTCCTAACCTCTGGAAGTAGACTGGATTTCTTATAATTAACTGAAAGTCTCTGATAATTCAGGAAACACACTCCTTATATCTTCTGATGCTTGTCTTCCATATCAGTAACTAAATAATAGAAATTATACAGCTTTATGTTATACTGCAAGTTTTGGTGAAAACTTGTACTAGTTAGTTTTATTAATTTTAACAAAACCCCATAAATTTTAACAATTTTAACAAAATTGTGTGGATCATTTCAGTTTGTCCACTCAAATAGATTTCAAAGAGCTCTGCACACTCTTCTAGGTTCTTTTATTCAGCAGTTTTTGAAGCATTTTCACTGTAAACTGACTTTATTTTCAAATCACAACCCCCCCTATATTAAAGCTGTTATTCTGTTATCAGATATATTTCCATTTAAAATTTATTTCATGAGTACACAGTTCTTATTCAAAGAAGTTTCTAACTAAAGACTTGATCATTGGACTGCTCTGTCCAGCAGAACATGCACTGAATTCAGATGAGTGCTGTGTGTGAGGTGTTTGAAGGCAAGGCCTGGTGATAGACATTTCATCATAAAAAAGGTATACTTCTAAGGATGCAAAATTGTATTTTTCATATGTATCTTGGATAAAAAATCTTTGTAAGGATTTCTGGAACAAATCAGTTCAGCAAGGGATTTCAGAGCTTTTGGGTTACATTTTACGACAAAAAATTTTCCTGAAGTTGTCTAATTTTATCTAAAATCTGATTTTATCATTAAAATGCAGGAAGGATGGTAGTATTCTAAACGTCTTGATGCTGCTATTATTGTCCAAGTACAGTGTTCAAAAACCCAAGCAGCAACAGTCAACTGAGGATAAAAGTTTGTTTGGCTTCCACCATCCTTTCAAATATCTTTTTAATAGAGCATAGAGGTTTTCCAATGCCCATAACAATCTCTGTTACTTAATTAGTCAACAAAATAAGCAATGCATTTGAGCTTATTACTATCACTGTGATTTCAGAATGATTCAATACCATATAATTTTCAATGGACTGAACAGATTTTTGCACTTGAAACTTATATTTGGCTCTTCCTTAGGCTTGCAATGAGGTTCTGATGCCTAACCACATTTTCCTACACTTCTTGGATATGTAGCCTAACTAATTACTATTTAAAAATTTGTGACTAGTACATACACCTCTTATCCCACCTTTCGTTGGGCTGTCACATTTTTAGTTGTTATCAACTGAAATGGCTTCTGAAAGAGACAGTTTTTCCTCTTCCCTGTCCTGCACAGCTGGATGCTTTGCACCCACAGGCATGTTAACATGACCCCGTGGTGAACAGGATGAGGCAAGTAACACAAATCAAACCTGACATATTTGGAAGATTTCTTTTAGCGGTAGTTAATTTTCAGATTCAGCTTCCTGTCTGGCTGTACAAGCTCTGTGAGGGAAAAAATGGGAAAGTGGCAGACATGTCAGTGGAAAGATGGTGTTTTTTAGAAGCAGTGCAAGATAATGATGATTGCAGTGCTTGTGATACTGGTATCAGCATGAAGATTTACAGGGTCTGTATTCATTTCACTTCCTTTTGTCTTGCATTTTACTGAATATACAATTAAATCAATTTATGTTGGGACACAGTGAGCTGCAAAATCAACAATAGGGTAGGACACACAGCTGAAAGAAGAGAGGAAGGGTCAGTGTGGGATCAATGCTTTTTAAATATTCTTTCTTTCATAGGACCAAGCCATGAGCTCAGATCTATCTTGCACTTTTCTTATTTTGAGTCTTGGAGGAAAGAGAAAAACTGATACTAGTTATAAAATGAAAAAACAAACTTGGTTTCACCTACACAATTGAACCCGTAGACTTCATCTGGTGCTATATAAAAACAGCCATAAACCTTGAAGCTGCTCAATACAGAAAAAAACTGCCCCATCTAAACTAGGTCTTAAAAGTTCAGTAATCATAACAGAGATATAATTGGTACAAGTATCTATAAAGAGCAGATAACAGTCCCTTAAAGATCTGTCTTTAAACTTCAGTGTTTTCATTTCATAGAAAGACCAATGTCTTTGTTTCAAGCACAGGTGACTGATGATGGTGTACCTGTAATTATTATATTGAAATAGTGTCTTTCTGTATGATTTTCAACTACATGTAGTTACAGACACTAGATGCAAACAAGCGAAAAATACATCTCTTAATGGTGTTTAGGTTCCAGTGGAGATGTTTTGTCTACTTTGTAAAGAATAAAGGAAGTGATTTATCAGTTCCTTGCTATCTACAGCTTCAGCGATTTTGACTGGATGAATTTTTATATACTGAGTCTGTTTAAGACTTTTACTGAATTCATACATACAGGTTACATACAGGATCTTGCTGAAGAGAAACTTCTTTTCTGAGGATGTCATTTCTCTGAGAAATGGGTGATAAATGCTAATTACATAAAGCAGAGTAGACTGCAATATGTAGACTCTGTGATCATAATCACCAGCATAATCACAGGCTTTTGCATATTTGAGATTAGAACTGGTCAGGTTTTAGTGTAAAAAATGCAATAATTCAGTTTTGAAAATGTCATGTCAAATCATCTCTGACAATGATTAAACACCATTTGCTTTGCAAATAACCAGAAACAGAATTACAATGTTTATCCTAGACAGCATCATTTGAAACTCGATTAAAAAAAATAAATCTAGCAATGTGTTCAGAAGAGCTAGCTGTATTGAGAGAGAACAAAAAATTGTGGCAGAGAAGGAAAGGTAAAGCTCCATAAGATGGTGGGGTTTTTTGGTTTTAATTTTTTTCTGTTAAGTCCTTACATCTCAGGGACTTTGTGAGGTCAGACTTAGCTGAAGTTGAGGCTTCTCCACCAATCTTTTCTTTAGATTTTCAGGTTAAGTGGCTAAAGGTGTGAGGATAATTTACTAAGTTGGATCATTTTCTGCTTTACTTTTTGATGCGGGGCTCAAGTAATTCACCCTACAATTAATTTAGTTTTCTTCCCTTGCTTTGGTCTGGACTAGCTCTTTAATTTCCTCATTGTGGGCACAGAGGCAAACTTTACTCAACAATGCCTTGGCAGGGAGCAAGGTCTGTGGTCAAGGGAGAACCAAGGCACTGGTTTCTACAGGGTGAATTCTAATGCTTCCCCAGGCTTCATGACTATTTCCTGGCATCTGAGAAGCTCAGGCCTGGTGGCTACTGTCCAAGGGACAAGGTATTCCAATTCATAGAAATTTAGGGGTGCAGGAAAAAAAACCTCTAAAATTTGCTATCTGGTATAGCTAAGTATATATGCTATGTCAACTTTTGTCAGGCCTTTGACTGTAAAATCATTGCCAAAGCCCTACCAAAGCCTGTAAACAACTGGGATATAAAAGAAGTTTCACTGGACATCCAGAGGCAAGACAGACAGGCAGATACTGTCACCTCATTTTGGCAGTCAGGCTGATGTATCATGTCTGTTGCAGGTAGGCAGATTGTGCCTTCTTCCCCCTTCCCTTCCCTTCTTAATTTTTTCCCAGGCAGACTGGCTGATCCTGCAAGTCAACAACAGACTAATTAGTGCCTTCATTTTAAGCTACACTAGCCTTTTAGAATGGTTTATTACCAATCAGTTTGCATTTGGATACTACATGCTTTGCTGTCTTTTCTTTGGAAAATAGCATGGCTCATCTCTTTCTCTCCCTACAGTTATACTTCTCTGCATGGATGGGCAGTCTTCTGGGAAGGTGTGAGCCCTCAGGACTCAACATCCATATATTTCATGGGACATTGATTTGTTTTCTTTCCTGAGTATTAGGGAGATGGCAGCAGCTGCTCCAGTCTTTGTTAAGTTGAGCTAGGTATTTTGAACTCATGCACATGGTGTGGTTCTCCAGATTTCTTTCAAAAATAAATCAAGGTGCAATAAACCGTGATAACCCGCATGGTTTTAGGGATGCAGGTTTCTAAAGTGTCCCTAGAAGTTGTTCAGCATTGAGTCAGTTGCCTGAAGGTATATATCCATCTTTAGCCTCACAGGATTCAGTAGTGGCTTAAAATTGCAAGTATCCAGACATGGATATATGGCCCAAAACAGCGGGAGGGTAATGTTCACAGTGCACACTGGCAGAAGTAACACAGTGACTGATTTTTTTTGAAGGAGATGGAAGCAGACAAGTCTCTGTTGGAAGACCTAAATGCTGAAGGAAACCAGATATCTTGAATCTGGTTGTAGATTGTGTCCATAAGTACCCTAATGAGAGTTGAGGAGTTCAGCTTGGACAAAGCTGTCTGATGCTGTGGAAGTAGTTGATGAAAATCATAGAAGTCTGGAGTCATGAAGAACAATTTTTTTAGACTTTGATTACCACCAGGTTCATACTGAATTAGGAATTAAAACATCTGAGAGTTTGCAACAGCGGGGAGCATTTTCTCAGTAGTCAGGTGTTCTTGGAAAGTGGATGTTAATGCTGAAAAATGTGTATTGGCTCCTAGGGAAGGACCTTGAATGCTACCATTCCTAATTTAAAGCCTTGAAATTGATGTTCTTCTCAGAATAGTAGCACAAGATAAGATAAGATCCTACATGTAGGTACGAATGTCCCTCGTGCCAAATCTCCTGTCAAGTGTAGAGGGAATTCCTGACAGGAAGAGTAGTGCTCTGCTGTGAAAAAGGGAAATTCTGCTGTCTCTTGGGATACGCTTGGGATATATATCTGTAATGAGTTAAGGAGATGGATGTGTGTTAGGACAGGGGATGTGGGGTGCTAGACATCAAGCTCTAGCATGTTTTGGGAAGATAGTGCTGTGGATGAATAATGAATGATGTGCATTCTAGATGGAGATCAGATGTGATTTTAAAAGAAAAAGGGTAAGCCAAGTATTTCAAAAGTAAAAAGTAGAGCTTCATATAAGCCTTGCTTGTGGCCTCACATTGGCTAATATTAGTTCTGGTTGCCATGGTCGTTTTCCATTTATGTGGCCCAGAGTAGTTTTTCTGCGGGAGGCCCTGATTACACATCATCAGAAAAGAGTGTAACTTTTCCTTTTCTCAAGACCACAGAGGGAAGAAAAAAAAAAATCAGATTTGCCTCTGTAAAATCATATTGTTTTATCCAAATGGGACCTATTAATGTCAATATATACTATTTATTTTTGGGACTAGAGTTTTAAAAACCATGTTGTGATATAGAGAACAAACTGTATCAATAGCAAAAAGTTACTTTCTTCAAGCATAAATCATTTTAAGGTCATTATTTTTTCTTTACAAACAATTTTAGCTCTGTTGTGTTCCTCTGAAGTGATTACATGGTGTGTTATTTTTAATCAGATCTGCAGATTCATTTTACTTTGCGTTGAGAGGATGCAATCAAACATGTAATATACAGTGTCACATTCACATTAATGATGATCCAGCAAATTGAGGCATTTTATTCTATAGTTGGGTTGTGTTTTGTGGTTGAGCAGTAAAGTTTTATTTGAAATGATAATAATTTCAAAGCTTTCTTTGGGATTTATGTGTTTGCCAGTAATCTTGACTTGATGAATTGATAATCAGTGGTTAAAACAAATATCCTGAGCACTAAGATTATTTAAACCTACTTGTATCTCTCTATCCATTTAATTTTATGTACAGTGAACTGATGAGAAAGGTGTACACAGAACATCAGCAAAAACTATTTTTATGAGAATAAGTAAGAGGAACTGAGAGAGGTGAACATGAATTTAATTTACTGAATAAAAATCTTGTGAGAAAATCTGTTCCTCTGCAGTTATGGTAATGTGAATGGGAATTATTTACATATATTAGTAGGCCTGTTTTCCCCAGAGATCGTACACCTTGTATCAGTTTCTGCTTAAATAGGCATCTTAGAGCAGTTCTTTCTCCTTATTCAGATATGGGAAGGCAGAGAGGAAAATTAATTTCAGATGGCTTTAAGCAAATGTTAGAAAGGTTAACATTCACAGACTTCTAAATATCTTTTGGGCAGCTGACATTTTCAAATACTAAGCTTTTTCCTTTAGCTGAGTTACAGTGCTGGGCAGAAAGCAATGGATGTGTGAAATGAAATATGTCATTCAAATACTGAAAAGAAGGAGAAAACTGCTTGTAACTATTACAGAGAATAAAGGGTAAAATTGAAAGCCTCTGCTACAGGCTGGGTATTCTGTTTGAGGCATTTCACATGGACTTGGTATATTTTATGTATGAGAAATGCTTGGAAACTTTTTTCTTTCACTAAAATACCTCCAAAAGTAATTTATTTCCATAAAAGAAAATTGCCTATTCAAATGAGAGAAAGATGTGGTTTAAAATTCCACAAAACCACATTGCAAGATGAACTTGAAGAGCAGGCATCATTACTAACCAGACTAACGTGTTGTAAGAGACGGTCCGAAAATCCCTCATCTGCCTCACGATCATCGACTAGAACAGAGACTGAGAACCCTAAAACCCCAAGAAGAAAAGAGGACTTTTGCATAGGAGTCCTGGCCTGGCTGAGGTGGGATGTTTGCCAAGCGTTGCCTGGCTGAGGTGGGATGCTTGCCAAGTGTTGCCTGCAGGTGCGCTGAGGACTGATACGTATTCCTGAGGAACAGGTCGCACTGGCGCCGTTCTTGCTGCCTAGGCGGGAAGGACTGCACCGAAGCGAGAAGGAATGGCCTGTCCTGTACACCTGCTCTGTACCCCAAAACAATGGGCCTCATTTCCCCCATCTTTTGGCCAGTTGCCCCTCGCCTTTGCCTTCCCCTACCTCCTGGCCGTCTGCCCCACGCTCTCAAAAGAACTACAAAAGAGACTCTCTGAAAAGACCCCTTCGAGATCTCCCCACGGACGAAGACGAGTCTATTGGAGCCAGACCACGAGGACTCCGTCTGTGCCGTTGGTAAACCTCTTGACCCTAACCCTAATCCCTCTTCTCTCTCTTTCTCTCTTTTCTCTCTCTCTCTCTCCCTCCCCTATTGCACAAATCGTGTTGTTGGCACTCAATAAAGGTGCTTTGATTTTGATTTAAACTCAAAAATACTTGTCCCTGTTTCTTTTGCACCCTGAGATTCAATAAACGAACCATCACGACCCCCGCTAGTACTAACGGATCGTGACACATGTCCGAGTACCACTTTGGATTCAAGAGGGAGTCAATGTGTTGATTTTTTTGCTTTAAAACTGAATTGCCTGTAGCGTGCATCCCTACAGTATGGAAACTGGATATGCATTACCAACATGCATTCATGTATGTAAGATACACAAATATTGTTCCAAACAACAGATTGTTGCTGGAATAAAAATTTTAAAAAGAAGATATTTCTTGCTACAGTACAGATGCTTGCCCATCATTGACCTAATTCATTATAACGTAATAAGCACTTTCCCAGAAGCACTGCAGCAAAATATTTTGAATAAATCAATTTGTACCATGATTCCAGTTACCTTTGCAACACAATATAGGTTTTGCCTAGAGAAACATGGCTATCCAAATGTTGACATCTCCAGTAAGATGGATTTGTTAATCAGATGTGAACATCTTTTCAGCCTCCTACGAAACTAAAGCCTGTGCAGTGGTGGTATGTTTACCAATGCTCTTGATAACGTCTGTGCCTTTTAGCCTTCTTCAGCCACATTTAACAAAGGAATAGATGTCACTCAACAGTGGGACATTCATCAATGATTTTGACTTAATTTATCCATGTACCAAAAAGGAAGAAAGGGAGCTAGTACTACTAGAGGAATGTGCTGCTAGAGGAAACTGAGGGGATTTTAGAGAGGATTTTGTGATGAAAGTCTGCTAAATTATGACAAGCAGGGGATAAGGATGTAGGGAGGATCTGTCATTACTGTTGAATTGGGAACTGCCAGAGGAGAACTGAAGAATTGCTGTGGGGTTGTTTTAAGAATAGGATGGAGATGAGATCTTGTTTTATTTCAATGAAAATAGACAGAGGAAACATATGGGAAAGTGGACATATGTCTGTGACAAACCAGGCTTAGCCAAAGTTTTATGATTAGTGGGATAGTTCAGTAATGTTTAAGTTATAAGACAGTGATAATAACAACAGTGGTGATCATAGAGTTGGGTTGGAAGGGATGTTAAAGATCACCTAGTTCAACCCCACTGCCATGGGCATGGACACCTTCCACTAGACCAGGTTGCTCAATATTGAAAGCAGTAAACAAAATAAGGGTGATTTTCTCTCCTACGTTCACGAGCTGGGATGCAATTGTAGGTGTCATATATAACCCATAGGCAGTTCATTAGGACCACAGCATAAATTCAGTTTGGCATTTTATTTCAGGAATGATTAATCCTTATTTTAAATATCACCGCATAAAAATGCAGCAAATGCACATGCCAGGTATCTTCTCAGCTATAATTACCAGGCTACCAAAGTGGCCTTTTCATGTGTTTACTCACCCTGTTCATTAAATTCTTTGCTGAGCAGTAAAAGCAGTTCCAACAGGAGACTGAGGAGCACCATACATATAGGATGTGGTATCACAGTCACAGCCTAAAAGTGGGTGGGTTCTTTGGTTACTTATCCAAAAGAATGGTTCTGATTCCTGGTGATGGAATTCTTAAACTCTGGAAAAATGATGGTATTTCACACTCCTGTTTTTCTCTGCACATTTTCTCTATGAGTTGCACCTTCTGCCAATGGATATCTCCATGTTTAGTATCAAAGACACCTCATTATTATTGTGAACATTGTAGAGAACCCTGTTACCCGCGCTGGTATTGATTCTGCCGGAGGCATAGAGACCTTTGCTGAATTTGGCTCTGCATGTCTTTCCCAGAGCTGCATTTCCATTAAAATCCGATGAACCCAGTGAGAAGAATTTTGTTTTCTACAAATTCACAAATGCTTCCAATTATTTTTTATAGGAATCTGTTTAAACTGTCAAGATTATGAGACCAGACACAGCTTCTTTCCTTCCTTGGTATATGTATCAAAATTAAAGATAAATCATGGTGCCTATAGATGTGAGTAAAATACAATGAATAGTTATCAAGACTTAATTAATTCATATATCCCTTCTTGTTATGGCTAACCATGATTCAGTGTTTGTGTGTTTACTTCTTAGAGATTAAAAAATCCAGGTTTTGGCTGTGGTTTGACAGTATGTCCGCTAGTATTTCCTCTTCACACTTTCTTTTCAACAGTTCTAACTGAAAGGACAAGATCTGATAAATACATATTTTAAAAAACCCCCATGTATTTCACATGCAAGGTGAGGAATACCATCTGTATAAAACCTGAGAAATACTTTAAACCCCATATCCTCTAAGTTATTTAAGCACATAACTCATAGCAATAGATTTAAACATACACTTAAATATTTTGTTGAATTATGCTCTAAATATAACTGAACATACATCTGGTTCTTGGGAGCAGTAGCATTAAAGAGTGACAGCAGGCTAGACGTAGAAATTGCATGCTGTCAGAACAGCGTAACTCAGTGAAAACAATATACAAGTAACACCAAAGCAGGGTTGTGTGACAAAAGCCTCTGTAGATGTTCTTGGGGATTGAAAAGGAGAAGTCAGTCAAAATATTTTGGTCCTATGGCAAATAGAGACCTACTGAAGCTGAAATATTTAACAATAAAATGTCCAAGAAGAAAGTGAAAGTTGCTGTCAGTAATCTTCACTTTAGTGAAAAATAACCAAGGTTAATTTTCAGCATCAAAATGTTTTCTCATTTTTCACTGCAATAAAAACAAATCCTTTCATGGGATTCCCTTGTTCACCTTCCTGTTTGTGCTGTTCTCGTCTCAGAGAAGTCTGGAACCTCAGTCCACATTCTACCTAAACACTGTAGTTACCCTCTCATTAACTATCACAGGGTTTAATTTTTGAGTTCCACAGTGAAATCTGAATAACTTCATTGTTTTAATTATTTTAGTACTGATTTTGTCCCAGAAACTAAGGTTTTTTATGAGTTTAGCATTAAGTCTCACATATGGTTTATAAAATTCAAGGATATGAAAGTGCTTTTGGGGGAGAAATCTAAGCTTGAGCATAGTGTCTGTGGCTTGAAGGCAAGGAGTGGTCAATTTTTCTCCCACTCCAAAAGTTGCATATTTTTATTTGTTTAAATTTTCCTGTCCCTTTTCCTTTGGCAGATCTATTTGTCTGCTTGGATTTCCTAACCACAGGTATCTTACTGCCTCAAAGTCCTCTACTTTCAGTCATACCTGTTCTTTGTCAGACCTATTCTACTCATCTGTATTACTTGAAAAAATAATATAAGGAGACATGGGGCTGGACTTTGCTGTACTCATTTCTAAAATTCTTTCTGAGATCAGTGAGAGCTGATGCAGAACATGCAGCATTGGAGAGAAAAGGACTTTAGCTCTGCACTTGCTTTAAAGCCCTTTCAAAGTTGCCATAACTATGCTGAGATTATGGAAATTGAATACATGATCTCTTACACTGAAAAGAATGCACTGTAACTGCATATATGAGATCAGTTAGTAATTGTAAAATATATCCTGCATAGTATTAGAACCAGATTTACTCGTTTTTGCACTTTTGGTTCAGCATATATCTGTCTTATGCAGCTTTTCATAAGGCTTTTTTCCTGTGCAATAACCACTAGAATGTGCTTATAGCTTAGCAGGATACCATCAATTTTAAAATCTTTCCCTGCATTTTACTGCTACCTTTGCCAATGGCACTGTGAAAATGCTGAAATTTTATGAGACTAAGGGAACAAGAGTTCTCTTTGGGATAGGTTTTTATTTCTTGAAATATATATTTTATCAAATTAATAAAGTCTTGTCTGAAAAGAATTCTCTGTATGAGGTTGATAAGGAATTGGTATACAGTGAATGTACTCTTTTATTTAATTTTGAATTCTAGAGCAATATTATAACAAATTTAACTCTTAATTGACTTAGCATCTAATGAAGGATTTCTTCTTGTCATGTTTTACTACATTTTGTCTTTATAATTTTATATTTCTGTTGAGTTATTATAGCAAGTTTACACTATCTAAACCCTTTCTTGTTTCTGCCATTTCTATTTCTGTCTAGAGTATTGCATTTGTCTGTTATCTGTAACAGTTCGGGGAGATTAGAGCAGTTGAGAAACTAAGAACCAACATGACTTTTGTTGAAAAGAGTGCAATACACAAAACCAGAAAACATTATTTTAGAAACAGCAATGACTTCAAATTGATTTATTTTAAGAATATCCAAGATCCACATGACTTCTCAAGGGGACATTCCTGCTTGTCAAACCTGATTTGCTTCTACGACAGGGTAACCCATGTACTTGATATAGGAAAGCCAGTAGATCTAACGATTTTGGACTTCAGCAAAGCTTTTGATACTGTCTCTCACAGTGTCCTTATGGACAAAATATCTAGCACTCAGCTGAATAAGGGTTTTACATAATGGGTGAGCAACTGGTTCACAGGTTAGACACAAAGGCTTATAGGGAATGGAGTAACATCAGACTGGCATCCAGTCACTAGTGCGGTTCCGCAGGGCTCCATCCTCAGCCCAGTTCTCTTCAACATCTTCATTAATGACTTGGATGTGGGACTTGAAGGGATACTAAGTAAGTTTCCCAGTAACACTAAACTAGGAGGAGCTGTTGAATCCCTTGAGGGCAGAGAGGGCCTGCAGAGAGACCTCGACAAACCAGAGAGTTGGGCAATTACCAACTGCATGAAGTTCAACAAGGGCAAGTGTTGGATTCTGTGCCTGGGCTGGGGCAACCCAGGTTGTGTGTATAGACCAGAGAATCGGAGGCCTGGAGCACCACTGTGGAAAGGGACATGAGGGTCCTGGTCAATGGCAAGATGAGTATGAGTCAGCAGTGTCCTGGCAGCCAGGAGGGACAACTGTGTCCTGGGGGGCATCAGGCACAGCATTGACATTTGGGCAAGGAAGGGGATTGTCCTGCTTGCTCTGCACTGGGGTGGCCTCACCTCGAGTGCTGGGGGCAAGTTTGGTGCCACAACATAAAAATGACATTAAGCTATTAGAAAGTGTCCAAAGGAGGGCCACGAGGATGGTGAAGGCCTTGAGGGGAAGCCGTAGGAGGAATGGCTGAGGTCACTTGGTGTGTTCAGCCTGAAGGAGACTGAGGGGAGAGCTCATTGCAGTCTACAACTTCCTCGTGAGGGAAGAGGAGGGACAGATACTGACTTCTCCAGTCTCATGACCAGTGACAGGATTCAAGCATCAGTCTGAGTCAGAGGAGGTTTAGGCTGGATATCAGGAAAACATTCTTCACCCAGAGGGTGGTTGGGCACTGGAATAGGCTCCCCAAGGAAGTGGTCACAGCAGCAGCCTGTCTGAGTTCAAGAAGAATTTGGACAACATTTTCAGGTACAGGGTGTGACTCTCGGGGTGTCCTGTGCAGGGCCAGGATTGGTCTGGATGATCCCAATGTGTCCCTTCCAACTCAGCATATTCTATGATTCTATGACTCTGTGATTCTATGATCTTTTCTTTCCCTTTATAATTTGTACTTTTACACTTTCCTTTGTCATTAAAAATTGTTCTCATGTTTGTAGGTGGGTTGTAAATGGCACTGATTACTTGGCTATGATATTAGGATCATGATATAATATATAGTGTGAGTATGTCTGGAATGTCTTGATGTCTCAGAAACTTTGAACTGACACAAAATATATATACCTAGAATGACTTGTGTGTGTGAATAAAATTTATCTGTGAGAGGAAAAAATAAAAAAAAGGTATTAATTTTCTGAGTGGGAGTGTTAAAATTTTTGCTTTAGAACATATATTGTTTGGTGGCTATACTAACTCCCATTGAAATCAATAAATAATATGGAAGGGAATTTGGATTTTGATCTAAAGTCTTCTTAAGGATAGGCTAGCAACCTTCCTTATTCTGCTTTTGATGTAAAATGGTGACTTCATTTCACAGTTGGCAGATCCATGATTTTTTAAGTTATAACAGAAAGACATTGTTATGCATTCAAATGCGATTGGAAGGTCTATTTCAACTCTCAGCAAAGAAATTGTCTTTGCCTAAAAGCTATAGGGAAATATCTCCTATGGTCACATATTTTGCATGATTTTCCCTTGTACAAAAATCCCTCTTAAAAACTTCAGAATAGACGAATATTTCTGGGTTTTAGCTTAGAGATCAAAGTTCAGACTGGAGAGATTTCTTTGCTTTGGTATATGCAATTGCAAGCACTCTCTTTAGTTACTAACCTGCACAGTGTCATAATTTTAATTTTTTCAGTGAGCTTGCCCACATGTTTGACACCAGGCTTATATGTTTAGTGATTATATGTGACAGCAATTCACTCATATTCTTTTGGGTATTTGAGCACCACTCAGATTTGGGGTTTCCGCCTTTATTAGTTTCCAGTAGGTGGCATCAATTCCTAATAAAATTCTGTGAACATTTTATAGTCAGAGTGGTTTTGTATTTCATTCAAACTTAAATGTTATTTCAGTATCAAGGCCTATTACTAATCAAAAAAACTTAAAACATTTTACTTGACTTGTGGCTTCTCACAATAATTTTTATTTCTCTTCCTGCTAGACTCTAGCAGTTTTTTGAGTAACAAAATTCTTTAAGAAAACTTTGTAGTCCATCTGGATTTGTAAAACCATATCTGCCCATTCTCAAATAATACTCTTGCTTTCACTTCACCATTTCTAGATGGTTCACAGTTATGAAACACTAAATTTAATGGCAAAATTTAAGCAAACAAAAGAGGTAAACATTTGTAATTTCTAATTCAAAATTAGAAGTATAGAAGGAATAAACTACACTAGTTCATTAGATTGGCTAGAGACTTTAATTGTTCCTTATTTGGTCCAGACAAACTTTTAATCAATAATATAGTCACAGTTCTAACCCAATATGATCATAGTATAGTGCAGACATGTTCTCTGGACACTTCCACTTCCTTCCCCTAACATCTTTGATATTAGGTTGCTGACTTTCCAGCTGATTAGTAAACCATGGCCAAATACAACTAAGCTTTTCTTTCTTCTTTTTTGAAATGGCTGTTAGTCATAGATTCCCAAAGAATGATATGTACAGAAATGCCAGTCTCCAGTCCCTCTATCAAATTTGTCTGGAATTCACTAATGCTTTTAAAAATTATTAGGGGTTTACTGGCAGATAGCCAACAAAACAACATAATCTCACTTTTTTTCTTCCAGGACAAAAAAATTCAAGCTCTCCAGTCCCTGGGAAAAAATTGACATATGCTAATATATTTCCCTGAAAAAACACTTGCAAACTATTAGTTTTAGTATTCTGGGTTGAATAGGTACTGATTCTCAGGAACAGTATCCTGATTAGATGATGAAATTCTAGTAAATGACAGAAACATATGGCACCATTGATTTATAAATCTTTTATAAAATCTATTGCTTTGGCTAGCCAACAAACATCCTAGGGCATGTAAGCCTTGAAATGTTATTACAGGAAACACATCCATGTGATTCCACTCTGTATGGAGAAGCTCACCTTAGTTGCAGGCTATGTCCCTTAGATAATAGAGATGACAGTGATTAACAATTGCCTCTGTGGAGTTCTTAAACCTAATTCTCTGACACTCAGCAATCTCAGAGTAATAACTGACTGTCTGGAGGTGCTGACTTCTGGCTGTGGGATTACATACCTTCCCAGACACGATTACAGCTATCAGTAACAAGGATGTGGCAGGAAGTTAAATGGATGGATAGGGTATCAGTTTGAAGGGGTGGTAGGAGAAGGTGGTGACATGGTGTTATATACCTAGTTGTGGACTGTAAAATGGAGGCTTGTTCAGGGTCCTGGTACAGTTAGAGAGTGCGGGGCATGAAGGTTATGGTTTCCTTATGTGTAGGAAAAGGAACCAATCTGGGACCCATATGCTCTGAACTTCCCAGTACCAAGAGCTGTGAGCACCAGTGTTACATAGGAAGACTGTAGTGTTTACTGTAGGGTCATAATATATAGAAAAACTTGGAAACATGCATTAGAATTAGTTAATCTAGCAAGCCTTGTTTTTATAGCTTTTCTGATTGCTTCATGGTTTGGCATCTGAAATTTTTGACATGTTGATGTTTAATCCTGGTGGTTTTCAGTTTTGCTAACAAAGCAGAATAAGCCAAGTGATTGTAAAAGCTGCTGGGATATGGCATTTATAAATGCCATTCTAAGCCCAACTATTTCAACTGTTATTCATGAAATAAGAGGTATTCCTCAAAAACTGTGGTAATAGTAGCCCTATCTATTTTGTGTCCTGAATCCAGAATAATGCAGTGAAGATGCCATAAGGAGTTAGATTTGGAATGCAACATGAAGCAAAGACTTCAAAGAGTGTTTTTATCCTCCTATATGCATATTCCCATATACAATATACTGTGCAGCTACCTTCTACCTTACGAGCACTTAGGACATAAACTACTGATAAATAATGATAATCCATCCTCAAGTACATGCAAAGTCTTGAGTGTAATTAGAAATACGGATGACACTGGTCAGAGACAAGTTAAAATAAGAATGTGAAAAGAAAAAAGAAAATGAACACCAGATATTGTACTATAAATGTAATGCAGTAGCTAGCAGGAAAGACACAGTAATTCTGTCTAGTGCTCTTATGTGACAATGATTCCATCTGAAAATCAGTCAAATGGGAAAATGTAAAGTGAATATGGTAATACAGAGATTGATTACATTGTTCAGAGCAAAAATAGATAAGCGAGAGAACCTCACTGAATAATCTGCTGGCTTTTTCTCCTCCCTTTCGTCCAGCTGGAATGGATTTTGATTTTCATTCTGTATTCTATATCTTATTTTTATTTTTAAGTTTTGTTCAAGGGAAGCATTAAGAAACCTTCTTTCATTCAGAAGTGCAGAAACTGTGATCCTGCTGGGGAAAGGTTCCAAAGCTCAGCTTCTGCTCCCTTGGAGCACTGGCTGATTGATTGCTCAAAGTATCTGTATAATGGTGTTAGTCTTCTGGTAGTACAGCAGACTAAATCAATTAAAATTCACAGGAGTGCTATCTGTTGCACAAGGCAGTTTTATACTTAAAGTGAATTAACAGACCAGATCTGCTCCTCCATGTCTTTGAAGATACTGGTAGTAAAATAATAATAATTCAGAAAGAAAAAGCTACTTAGTTTGATACAGAAAAAGTTATGCAACTGGATAATGGATCATTTTAGATTTCTTAAGAATTAGACTTTGTAATCTTCTAAATGATGATCAACATGATATATGAACCCTTTTATTGACCTATACTTCACTGTGTTGAAGAACCCCAAGGAACAAGTAGAATCAGAGACATATTGTCAGAAGTTCAGTCTTTTAATCCCAGGGATTATTTGAGGTTTAAAATGAGCTGTAATATATGGAAAGAAAATCCTGATGTATGGTTTCTTGGCAGATCCCTGAACTAAATCCACATATCAGGAAGATTAAATTTGGAATCTGCCAACAAAATATGGAAACTATTCTCTACTGAAATTGACTATGTATACAGTTTCAAGAAGGATATCTGGAAGAAGTATATGTGTTGTTGAAGTAGACATATGTTCAATGTAATTTATGAATATACCTTGCTTGAGTGTTGGCATGTGGAAGGCTATAGGCACAAATGTGCTCCACTGAAACCAAGCCTGAGTGTATTGTTATTGTGCACAAACAGCAGCAGTATCACCTGTGTTGATTCAGAGTCTTATGTCTAAAAGCAGAATAAAATTAAGGCAATGGCTGTGTTTATATGCTGTAAAAAGGTTTTGCTTCATCTGCAGAGTGATGTCAACATCACATATTACCCCGTTTCATCCTCAAGGATAGAGGCAGTAGGGCCAGTGTTAATGTTTGAGTCCAGGAAATCAGAACTGTTCCCACATTACATAGTCTTAATATAGCCTAAAAGTCAGCACACTGTGTTGAGGAGATAAGATAACATGAATAAAACCCTTTATACCACTGAAGCTTGCTTATCTGATAAAGTATAGGTCAAAATTCTCTAAGTGATTAAAAAATAAAGATCTACGATGTCCAACTGCTGAGACAGCATATCATGCCATTTCTTAAAGACCAGCATATGATAGACATGTAGAAAGTCTACACTCTTTGCATATAAACAAGCATCTGAAACACCTAGTTGGAATAGCTTCTTGAGTAGCTGTCATTCAATAATTATAACTTTGTCAGTGCTTTCTATCACTGCTTATTTTCGTTAGTTGTTGCTCCAGCAGTTTCAAGAGGAGGACATGCCTCAGAGCATTCTCCAATGCTTAACACTTCCATTTCACAGAGTTTGCTTCTCCATTCTTTGATGTCAGAAGTGTGTGCTGTCCATCAGTAGTGTAGGGATGAGTGACAGTCCCTCAGCTTTCCTCTATCCTCCTGAGAAGCTCCTCAGCAATCTGTCCAAAATGGTACTACCAGATGCCCTGGTCCCTGGACCCACCCAGGGCTCCTCCTCAGCAAATGGCCAAGCAGGGAATCCAACAAGATGGCTCAGGCCCAGCTTCCCATGTGTCAGTTCTGCATTGTCTGGTCACTGGTATCACAAGATGGTGTGTCCATGTCTCTCCATTCCCTGCATTGACCTCTACCTGCTCCACCCCTGGGTACATCCCCTTAGTGGAAATTCGCCTGCACGATTTGAGACAGGGTGACTGATATTTCCAAACCTCACAGCTGAAGTATCAATTCTTCATGCCTGATATGATTTTCGCAAGGTAATTCCTCTCTGACTAACTTCCATCTGTTGCTTTCTTTGCCTCCAGCTTCTGCTTGCTACTTGGTTCCCTTTTTGGGAAGCATCAAGTGATATTTTGCCATATTTGCATCTTTTATGTTCATCCCTGGTCTCAGCTTTTTACTTATTTCACTGCTCTCAACTTGTAGGAGAGGAGCCAACAAAAAATATTTTCCTTTGCAGTTGCTGCTCTCCTTTTTTTCAGATTAAAAATTAAAAAACCCAATCCCATAAACCAAGCCCTTAACAGTTAGCTCAGCATGCAAACTACACCTGATATAGATAATAACTGTGGTAATTACAGAACTCAATTTTCATGCAAATGGATCTACCTCAAAACTTTTTGCATACCTTCTATCAGCTCACTTAACAATTTACATAATGCCATATTTCTAAAGAACAGAATACTTTCCTAACCGTGGTGGCAGCACTGGAAGTAAACACTTTGTCTGGTATTTTTTCTTTCATTTTCTGTGTGAGAGAGTTTGGATTTAAAAGCTGCTGTCATTCTGTTTTGGCAGAGGCCAACAGGGGTTTTTAATAAAGCAATTTTGCAAATGAGCTTATTCTTCAACTTTCCAGGAAGGGTCTTCCATGGGTGCAGCATCCTTTTCCTGCTTAGGTCACTGGTGGCATAATTCTAGTGTGTTTGCCTTGATACCAGCAAGATGCTCAGTCATGTGTGGTTCTTCATTGTTTTGAATGGATAAAGTGGTGTGTTTTCTCTAAGTTACAGTTCCTGATTCTGTGTTTCCTATATTTGCCTCATAAATCGTTATGCAGCATTATGCAATTAAAACAGGGAAAGAGAAAGAATTTAACTCTATGCTTAAACATATGAAGTGTAAATGTTCACAGTTTTGGATGCATTTAATGTTTTAAAGCACTGCTGTGTTCAATGGAAGTTGATTTTGCTAGAGAAAGTTTTATATGGCACTTTGTGATGGTCCAAAAACTGATGCCAGATTAATTTTTCTTTCAATTTGAATACTGAAATACAGAATTTGAGGCAGATAGATCTTTTTTTTTTTTTTTTTTGCTATATCATAATCTTTTTCACCTTTCAAAATTTACATATCCCGTAGGGGAAACGATTAATGAAGGTTTTGCTTGCGTTTCTGTGTTTGATCACACTAAATGAGACTCTGTTCAAAGTGTATGTTCATGATACCTAGGAGGTAACTTTTATACCATAATTGCTAACACAAATCCAGAAACGTTTTTCTTTTCCTGTAGTCTGAAAATCAGTGATTATTGAAAGATAAATGTCAAATTCATTTAGTGAGCTAATTTGCAGGGCTCTCATTACTGAAAGCCACTACAGGTGCAATGCATAAAGTAATCCAGTCTTTTAGCCAGGTCCAGTAGCACAGCTCATGACACAGAACATTTCTGTGCCATCTGGTAGTGAAGTAAATCAGATAAAGTGCTCATGAATCAATTATTTCAAACTGGAATTATTTGAAGCATGACATGACTCTAAAAGTAGGATTTTAAAATGTCAGTAGAGGCCAGTTCGTATATTTAATCACAAAATAAGAAAGAAATAAAGTCAGAATAGATTGTATTCTCTAGGGTGATTCTGCACACAATTTATTTCAATGCTTAAATAATGTCATTTTCAAATCCCTTTTATTTGATTTTTGTATTTTAGCATTTTTCATATTTTTAATGTTTTTGAGTCTTTGATAAAAACTGTGAGATGACTATTTGTGAATAGCTTAACTGTTTTTTCTTGATCTTACTGTATTATGAAATTTACAGAATCTATTAGCTAAATTTTAATAGGTTATTTACCTTATATGCTATAAATGAATGGAATATTATCACCAATAACTGTGTAACCAAGACCTTTTTTATAACTTTCTAAATTATCTTTCCACTTTGTTAGAGATAAAATAATGATTAAACGGTTGCACTTCTTCCAAGAAGTTGCATTTAAACAATTTATATTCCCGTACATCATCAGTGGCTGTAAGTCTGTGGAGTTAAACTCAGGGGATACTAGGAATTTACACTTACTGAGAATAAGGTTCAAAACGTTTAGGCTATTCATTGCTCAAGTTGATTTTTCAGTGGTATAAAGAGTTCAAATGCTTATTTCATCCTTCAAGTACTTGAATTGTCTCATTGACTTTGATGGGAATATTCAAGAAGCTAAGCATGTAGAAAGGTGTTTTGCTATTGAAGGGCATGTAGGCAGCCTGCTTAAAATCAAACCCTTTGAAAAACCCTACTGAGTGACTGTTTTCTTCTGGACTTGTTCCCTTTTCTGCCTGGAAGGATTTTGCCTTTCAGTCATGTTGTAAGTACAGCAAATGTCAAGGTAGGCAATTTCTTCCTTTAAGTGAAGGACTCAAGCTGTAAGTAGAACTTTTGTGCTAAGTTCTGCATGAGTTAATAACTGCATTTGTACCTAAATTCTGTATGGCCCAAGTTATATTAAGAATTAAAGCTCACAGCACAAATGAATTTTAATGGAAGCATTTTACCTCAGATGGCCATTTCACTGCATGGTTTCTGTCAAAATGAAATTGGGTCATATGTCTTTTTCATAAAAAGCTATTATGCACAAAAACTTTTAGTTTTAGGTGGCAATTTCTTTCTTCAGTGTAAATGGGCTCTTGGTGCTACACAGAAATGTGGCTGTCTGTCTATGACTGAGGACCCCATTATGCATCAATATTGTCTTTGGAACCTTGGTTGTGGAATCCGGATTGCCATTTATTTGTGTTGTTTTGAAAAAAGGCAGGTGGAGCTTTTTTACTCTCTTTCTCCTTTCTTTCCTTTCTTTCTTGTCTTTCTTTCCTTCTTTCCTTTGTTCCTTTTTTCCTTCTTTCTTTCACTCTCTTTCTCTCTTTATCTCTTTCTTTTTCTCTTTTTCTTTCCATTAGTCATATTTCTAGTCCCTCTGACAACTACCACTCTAACATTACTGAAAACATATTTGTTAGTGAAAATATTTTCATTTATAAATGCCAGACATATTTTAACAAAACCATAACCACATTTCCTGTCTTGCATGTCAGGCACCACCACCCAGGAGTAGACTTGTTTGGAAGATCTACTTGAACTTAAAACAGTACTTCATCCTGAATGCTAGCAGCATGTTCTGTCTGCATTTTTAATATTACAACTAACATCAGAGATTATCCTATACCTTTAAAAGATTTTTGGTCATCCCTTACAGATATTACCACAGTTCATATACGGCTGCAAAGGTTTTACTTTTATGCCAAAATGGGGTTTTGTTCTGTTAGTTACTGTATGTGACCAACAGCAAAACAAAGAATGCCAAAAATCAGGATTTTAATATTTTGACCCATTTTGATGGATTTTAGTCTGGTTTAAGCACAATTGCATTATACTTAGGAATAATAAATCTCAGGATATATACTACTGGCTCAGCTGTATGTGTACTTGGCCATGCAGCCAAATGCCTGAATCATTCAGAAGTTGTTTGCAGAAAGGAGTGCGTGAACCTTCATTACTCCCAATCCAGGGGAGTGCAGGAACTTTTTTCTTCATTTTTGTATTATGTTAAATCATGATATGCAAGTATGATTTTTTTTTACTATGACTAGTCGGAAATTTGTTAGAATAATACCAGTGAATCTAACTATCTAACTCTGTTTGAAAATTGTAAGCAACTTAACCCTTATCCAGTTACTTCTGGTATTTAATTCAGACTTGTTGTGTAATGTAGGTGCCAGAAGAGATAAATGTATAATGTTTTCTTGAAAACATTTCTCCAAATAATGCAGTTGTGACTGTTGTAAAATAAGATGTATTGCTTTTTTAAAACTTCAGTTTAAAAGGTGAAGGTGGACAAATTATATGAAGAAAATTGAGAAGTATTCAAATGAAGTAATTCCCAAGACCTGGTATTTTCTTTCAGTTTTCTCAACAGGTAAAGTCTCCAGTGTAAATTCACAAATGTTGTGGTTATGCACCTCAAGGCATATTACTGAAAGACATCTGTGTCTGGTCTAATCTGTCTTCATCCCCCCCCGCCCCCCCACAGCTTTGGTTCTTAATCCAAATGCTCAAAAGCTATTTCAAATACAAATGTTCCTACTGAGCCACTTCTGTGCAAATGTTTGCCTTGTGTTTTTGTCCCCATGAGCTTATAATTAATATGTCTGAAGCTCAGTAAGGTGCTTATACTCAATGATAGCTACATCATCAGGTGCTGTATGTATTTGGAAAAACACAGTATAGTAAGTCTGTTTGTATTCCCAGGCTAAAAACCAGAATGTGATGTTAGTCAGAAATAGGCTATCTATACTGACAGATGTAAAATATAAAAATACATTAAAATATAGCATCATGTTTATTCTAGCCCTAGATCAGAGCAATTCCTCTACCTTTTAAAGTTACTTCTGGTTTTTTTCTTCACCACGAGCTAATACAATATTAATTTATATTGTGTAAAGGATATTCTGTTATCTTGACTGCTCCCAAATGGCTCTTTCTTCAGTGTCAAGTGATCAAGAAAACCAGAAAAGTCCTTTCCATTTAGGTTTGTGGTCCATTGAGTTCAGTACTCTTGCTCTTACAGTAGCACTAGAAGATACCATTTAGGACGAATGTGATAAATGTGATTCTTGTCATAATCTGTGATCTGTTTCTGTTGTACTCTGCCTGCATTCAGAATGGTTGTATTAAAATTCTTACAAGACACATTCCTGCCTGTCCCTTTTGATATGGGCATATTGCCCATTAGAACCTCCCAACTGTCACTTCTACAGATATGTGTTTCTAGCTTTGTATTTCAGGCAAGAGTATACAATCCCAATTAATTTCCATTGTACTGAGAGATTTAATTTTGAAAGTACCATATTTCTTAGCAGTTTTCACAAGAATTTTTGCAACTAGAATTCTGATTACATTTTCCTTCAGAAATCCTTTCTGAAGAATGTTTTTCCTTAGGCACTGCTTATGATGCGTGCTGAGTTCAAGAAACTATAAGGGAATTTTGATATTATATGTAAACCCTAAAAGGGTGTGCAGTCATCTCAGGTCAGTTTTGCTAAGTAAGAGGTAACAGCTATATTCTCTACACAAACTGTTCATGTTGTCTTCCTTTCACATGGACGGCCTCTCAATGACTGGTCTTGTACTCAGCTGTGTACTGCATTGTACTGATTTATAATCAATGCTGTCTGTGAGGACAAATATATGTGTAAATGCTATTTTCATGAATGTATTTTTTACATATGTAAAACCCAATCTATTTCAAATGCATCATTCAAGATTGCTTCACCCTAGGGAGAGCTTTGTTTGGGTAGTTCTGTGATTCACCTACATTTGGCTCCTTGGGTCTCTGTGGACTTTCAGCAGTGCCTCAGGCAGTGTTTTATACCTGGTGCTTTATGCCACCAGGCACCACCACATAGTCACATGCCACAGGCAGAAAAGTTTCCCCATGTATTTGCTTTTTAATGCATAAACCCCATGAATCTGATGGGCTGGCACAGCTTCCTCATTCTATTCTGGACACAGAAGTTAAAAAAATCCCGTGGAAGAACTGTTATGCCTTAGAGTCAGAGCTTGCTTAAAGAAATATGAAGCTCACAGGAAGGTTTGGTTCTTTGTCCTCAGCTAATAAGCATTGCCAAGGTCATAGACATATCTTTATTTCAGATAATTTTTCAATCAGTTGGGAGATTCTCTGTTTGCTTTTTCATGTGCTCTGTGAAAAGACAGGCTTCAGCACAAGCTCAAGCGAAGTGGTCTGTCTTTTTAGTCACAGTAACATAGGTTAGGAAGGGAAATAATTGCAGCTGAGATGCTGGCAAGGCAAGCTACACACACAAGTTGCCCATATGATACTGCAGTGCTTCAGAATGGGTCAGTTCGCAGTGGGGCAAGAAAACAGTTCTGTCAGCCTTGACAAACAGCCTGTGCCCTCTTCTAATGCCTTGGGCCTTATACAATCCTTCTAACTGGATATTCCTAAAATGCGGATAAATGAAAAAATAGTAAAAGTAGCAGGGATGGAGGCTAAGTTTAAAATTTTTATCGGCACTAAACCAAATTTTTTTTGACAGGTCAGTTTCCAGGGTGTTTATCCAGAATGTGTCTAAGTGAGTGATCAGATGAATTCCTGTGAACCTTTGTTCACTTTGAACCATGCATACACCATAAAACAATTTGGTTGCTTACAGTGGTTTTTTTCTGTCCCCTGTGCCCCCTTGAGCAGCAACAGACAAGTAGAAAAAAAATCTTAATGTCTTGGAATGCAATTCAGAATATGCAGAACTCTGGAACAGTTACTGCGGAGCTTATATGTTGTTTGCCTCTTTCCCTCTGCACTCAGGGGGGAAATTGCCTTTGGAACATATGTTTCTCCTCTAAATAATTTTTTCAGTAGAAAGATCACCAGTTGTCCGTACTTCTTCCTTAAATGAAGCAGATGGTTTAAAGGTCCTGGCATTAGCTTCACTGATAAAAATTAATTAAAAAATACATTCTACTCTGCTGAGTTTTTGACTTCATTTCTTTGACTTCATGCCTATAGACAATAATGGCTGATAGGGCAGAATTTCACTGAGAACAATATCAATCATGAATTCCAAGTTGAGTTGTGCTGTGGCTTACCTGGAGCCAAATAATGAATTCAAAAGAGAAGAAACTTATTTGAAAGTGAACTCTCTGGAATTTCTTTGTGTTTTACATGAAAAGTTTCACATAACTCAATTTTCAAATTTTGTCTGAGGAGGCTGTTGCATTTTTTTAATGCAATGTATGTCTCTGTGATTCTTCTCGTATTATTGATTTTTATTTCTGACAATTACTTCTAGTCTGAGTTCTACATAGGAAATCGTTCATGTGCTTTTACAGAGGATAGATTTAAAACAATTATGCTCTTCTACTTAAAACTTCCACTTTGTCAGACTACACATATTTCACACCTTTGGAGTTTGATTCACAGGCCTCTGGAACCAGATAAATGCTTCTGATTGATTTAAAAAAAAGTTTTGTATTAAGCTTTTTGCTTTTAATTTTTTTAGGAATAGAATCTCAGTGAGGCTGTGTGTTGCAATAAAGAGTATCGACATTTGCAATAGAGTTGCTATTCAAATTCACCATGACCCCTTTTCTATGAATTTGAGGTTGGAAACTGGACAGTCTAATTCTGGGTTTCAACAGCTGTGTGATAATTACTGAACGTCTCAGTCATCTACGTGTCAATATTGCTTTTATAATATGAGATCCGTGTTGATTTGTGAAGTATCAACCTGCTAGATTGGATGGCTGTATCCACACTAGGAAGTTGCTTGTAGAGAATTCAAGTGCTCACATTAGACAAACTACATTAAATATTTTTATCTTCTTTGGAAGTCACGGCCCTTGCCAGCTGATACAGGCTAGAGGATATTGTAGAGGATATTCTGCAGCATTCTGGGGGAAGTAGGGATGCTAATGGCTGGGAACTGAGCAATGGCTACAACTTGTCTATTAGATGATTAGACAGATTTGTGTGATCTTCAGAACACAAGTAAATTGCACAAGTAAAACTTTGCCAGACCCTGACTTGAGAGAAAATTCCTAAACTCAAAAGTGAATTAAGCATCAAGACAATATGTATTTCCCAGTCCTCCAAGCATTTTTTGTTAGGCCATACAAATTTTTCAGTTTTTATTTGTTTTAGCAAAATGCATTTCAGAGTTTCCATGGCCATCTTTGAAAGTGTTCTGCTTATTATCTGGGCCAGCATTAAAATGAGTCCTCAGTGTGTAGACCACTTAATATATAATTGATACAGCTAAAATTCAGCTTTGTCAATATGTGGTGAGGGGTTTTTTTATATTTAGAAGGGGAAATAATAAAAGTGCTTAGTATCAGTATTCAGATACTAATTTTTCATAGCATTCAATACGTGTTGTCATTGTCCATATTTTATCTTTTTGTCTCATATAAAAATGTAATAATTTATGTATGTAGCCTGCCTTCAAAGCCAAGAAAATACAGTAGCTCTGAATTAAGCTGCAGTCTTTAATATCTTCCCATGATTTCCTGGAAGAAAAAATTAACTCCTGTACTTTGTTGTTGTTGCTGTTGTTCAATCTCTCAGCATGCTGATTGTTTTGCAAAAAGACTTTCAATAGAGTGTGAGTTGGTTTCAGGAAAAATGAGATTATGCTATATTTTTCAGCTGTGAAGTTAAAGATTTTTGTTGAAATCTAAGATTTGCTTGATGTTAATGTATTTCATTTATGTTTTCGGGGTTTATGAACTGTGAAAGTGCCTGGCAGGAATGCAGCCAGCTGGTTTTTATTCTGCTTTGCTTCTCAAGAGCTTTTTCTGCTATTAAATCAGACTCCTAGAATAAACACAGTGTTTGCAAGGGTTAAGCCAAGGTTCTCTATATGTTTTGTTCCAGTAGCATGTCATACTGATATGTTTGGCTTAATTTTTATAATCTTCATTTTACAGGAAGAAAAATCTGAATAGCAGGATAGCAATTTGCCACAGAGATATTACCAAAGCAAATTGGTGGTGCTTTAAAGCTAAATAACTGCATAGAAATAACAGAATAAAATTAAAACATATGATCTTTCAGGTATTGGAGCATTTAGCCTTGAGGAAGTACTATCTCCATTGAAAGAATTATTCCACTGATGTATTTGGCTTCTGTTAAGATTTCTTTTTTTTTTTCNTTTTAAATTTTTTTTTTTTTTTTTGCTAGCTTTGTTTTTTCTTCAGGCTTTTTTTTTTTTTTTTTTTTTTGTGATGATGATGATGATGAACACTTCTGATCTAATATGCTAGACCCTTTTCTGTTGATTCATTCGTGTCCAGGAACATTTTGTTGTTCCTACAGACATCACTCTGCAACTTCATGAATGTAAGTAGTGGTTGTTTATCTATCTAGTGTGCTTGACAGAATATGTATGTAATTTGTGTATTCCCTTCAATAATCCACATCTACTGCGGATTCTGAAGGTATTGTTGGACAAATGTTATTGCTTTTACAGCATTCTCTAGCAATCATTTAATGAAGCAACCAAACAAAATACTGTGTAATCTGCTAATATTGGCATTTACAATGTAATTAAGTGTTTGAAAATGAATGTTGTATAGTTTTATGTCTAATTATTTTATGCTGATTATCACAAAACATTTAAAACTGTAATAACTAAACAGAATAATTGAATAATTAAAAGTTAGGCCTCAGTATCCAAACTATATAGGTGAAATTATGTTCTCTTGGATCACATATTGCTCTGAATTCTCTTGATAGAAAATATATCTGCTGTAATAGCTGGCCCCCATTTCAACAGTCCTGACTTAATGCTACTTGCAAACTGTGAATTAGAGAAAAGTGATCTGGTAGAAGAGGCAGTGACTCAATGGAATAATAGAAGTAACAAGACAGTGAAAGCAGATGGGGTTTATTACTGAGAATAAATTTTATCTCAAAATATGGTGAGCTACTGCAAGCTGCATTCTTTGCCACATTTCTGATTATTCTCTTGGAGCTGAGTGTTTGAATGTGTTTTGTTTGTGTTTTTACCATGTGTATCCTCACAGTCTTCTGTGAGTATAAATTGGAGAGTAAAGGCTTTTTGTTTAAATGCAGTAAAATATGGCAAAACTGATATTACTTTCATCCAAATTGTGCCTGTTTTTGCAAGTCAGGGGAAGAAAATCAGTAAATTTGCATTAACAAACCATGCAATCTATGTTTTTTTCAGGTTAAAAAGAGCTATGAAAAGGTTAATTTCAGATAAGTAAGGCTGGAATGTAGGCTGGAACACAAACATATCACTGGGACCTGTGTAGCATATGTAATCTGCTCTGCCGACATTTATATTTTAATCAGTTAGGTAATGGGTCTTCTCAAAATGATACATCAAATAAATTATTAATTCTATATCTTGTTTGGCCAGATAGTAACCCTAATTTATGTTGATTTAGTGATATATACCAAAGAGTGCATAGTCCAGATTTGGTTTATGATGTAGGAAAACAATGGTAAGAGTGTGTTCTAATGGAATAAAAAGAAGCTTTTAGAGCTCTATCATTCATTTATGCTATACTACATCAAGAGTGATGGTTTATATCAAAACTAGTTTAAAATAATAGAAATATACTGAAGAATATCTGGAGCTAGCCAACAGACACCGTTTGATATATGACAGAATTGTTAACAGTTTGCATGAACTTTGCACAAGTACAGATTTGTATATAAATGTTTTCTTGAGGTGCAGGCCTGGAGCCTTTGCTTATTGGTAAAAAAAAAAAAAAGGGGGAAAAATATGTCTGAATTTGAATTTCAAGTTCAAGCATTGAAAGTAATTGCTCTGTGGAATGAAGGTCAAGCCAGGAGAAAGGTCATGTGGCTCACAGAGAATACTCATTTTTTTATTATGTTGACTTTGTACTGCCATTTTTATTCACTGATATACACAGGGCTTTAAAAGAATGTGGAACTTGCACAGCCTACTGACCAGATAGGGGTATCTGCTGTGATCACAGCCATTCTTCAGGATTCTGTTCATCTTCCTTAAACGGTAGAGAGACCTCCTCTAACCCTGAAGAAAAACCCCTAAAACCCAAAAACCTGAAGGCGAGAATCTAAATAAAAATTTCCAAAATGAAGCTTTCTGCATGTGTGAAGCTGTCTTGCCCTGAAGAACTTCATGGCAACCACAAAGTTTTGCTATTGCAGACACAGAAATAAGATGTCTCTCTGGGCAGCTGTCCTGGAAAGCCCATTTTAGCAATCATTCTCAAAGATTGTTGAACACACATGGACCAAGCGTGAGGTGTCCTAAAAAAACTCTAATGTAAAATGTCTTATGTTAGGGCTTGCCAAGTCTGCTGCAGCATCACATCCCCAGGTTCAGTCAGTACCAAGGCTGAGCACGTATTCCCAATATGCATATGTGTATAAATACACAACAGGGCTATATGCAACATATCAACACAGATGGAAAACACAGTGCTCATGTGGACACAAACTGCACTGATTGCCTGATTCTGTTCACTTGTCTGACTGGTCAGGATGAAACCCTGTTAATGGAAAATAGATATCTACATATGTATTGTGTATATATATATACACACACACATATATGTCACATAATATGAAATATATACACACATTATATACATAGATATTTATTTTCACATATATATATATGCATTTTTTATATATATATATACACATGTATATATATGTATTTTATA
>VZTH01010111.1:95110-211156 GCA_013397815.1 Aleadryas rufinucha
ATATATATATATATATTTACACACACACACACATACACAATATCCCTTCATTAGCTAGCCTTTGGACACCTAGCTTGTCCACTAACTGAACTTTGATGTTCCCAGTGGCTGGCACTTGAGCATTCTATCCCACCCCCAGGCTTACAGCCTGATTCCTTCTTCTGGGACAGATGCCCTTTGCCCATCCATATCTCCAGAGACAGACTAGGGATCCTTCCAGTAACTACCCCTAGGCACTCATCATCTACCCATCAGTCTTGGATCCTCGGGTCTCTGGTGGCCCCACACACTGACGTGAATGAGCGAATGGCCTCCTGGCCCCTCCACTAGGCAACTCATAGACCTTCTGACCTCTCCAGTATCCAGCCCAGGCCTATGTTTGCTTTACTACCTGGCTCCCAGGCCTCTTACCTGACTTGACCAAGTCCAATCCCACAATCACACACTAACATATGACATATGGACCCCTGGAATATCAGTACAATCCAGTGGCTCCAGTTGCTGTCATCACAGAGAGAGGGACCAGTGTCACTTACGGTCCTCACATGAGCAGCTGACACTCAGACTGTTATACACACAAAATGTAGGCTCTCACCCCAAATAACATTCAGAGATGGAGTCGAATGAAACACAGGGTAGGTTGTGCAGGTCACATATAGAGCATAGCCAGTTATGTGCACAGATGAGACCCTGTTTAAAATTGACTGGCCCTTTTCATCTCTTTGCGCCTTTATTTGCCCATGCTTGTTCCTCCTCAGAACCCCTTGATCCCTCCCTTTCCCCATCTTTAGTTCTGCCTCTAAGCATCTCATATTAAGCTTTGTACAATCTCAAAATGCTCTTCCCCTGCATCCTAGAAGTGTGTCACATTTCCTAGGAAATAACTCCTTCAGTATATGAAGTGATCCATGGAGAGCCTTCCCCATAGAGTCTGGAAGACAGGTAACCCACAGCCCATCAGCTGAGGCTTTTATGGGATGGCTGGGACAAGGGCTCATCTCTGCCTGGCTTATTTCATTTCCCCTCCAGCCATTGTGTCTGTGTGCTCCTTCAAATTGGTGGAGATGATAATTTAATAACTTATTCTAAAGAGTACAGTCTTTAAACATTGATCTAAGAGAAGAAACTGCTGCTTTTTTCCTTCTTTCCCCTCAAATGATAGTTTGATGATTAAAGTACAAGTTGAGAAATCCTAGTTCAGCTTATTCCAGAGAGAGTGCCTCTACATCAAAACTACAGGATCTTTGAGGAAGGAGAACTTTATTCTTCCATTAGTATAACTTTCAGGTCTTTAACTAAGAGGTTACAAATCTCTGATTTCTCTTTAGCACTTCAGGTCCATACAATATTAACAATTCGTTCTTCATTGATACATTTTTTGTAAGACTATCTTGAGAACATGTCTTTCTTAATGAAATTAGACTTTAGTACAAAAGTTAGGGTAATAGAAGAAAATATGAGTATGATTCAGTGTGGACAGGGTGTGAGTTTCAGCCTGAGTATCTCCTTTTTTGTATGAAAACCTTCATAAATTAGTTATTATGTGAAAGAAAATAAGGGATATCTGTTCTTCTGTTGACAGAGTTTTAAGATAGGGTGAAGCATGTAAATATGGCTTGATTTCTGAGCCATGTCATCTTCCCTAAGGCTGTATACGTATGAATAATCTTTACCTCTTGGGGACATTTGCCTCTTGGGGTGGATGTCCCATCCCTGGAAGTGTTCAAGTCCAGGTTGGATAGGGTTCTGAGCAACCTCCTCTGGTGAAAGGTGTCTGTGCCCATGGCAGGAGGATTGGAACTAACTGATCTGTAAGGCTCCTTCCAGCCTAAACCATTCTATGATTCTATGATTAGGGGGGTAATTTTACTCCCGGGCTGGATCACAACTGCTGGCAGCCCCCAGTATTGCCCTGTAGTGTAACAGCTCACATTAGAACTGTTTTGCTTTCTTTGCAATTTATAGAGCAGTAAAGTCCAGCCCTGTATGCAAAAGGACACTACAGTAAAACAAAAAATCAAATTTTATTGTATATGATGGATTGAAGCTCTGTTATTATAAACACAACTGTATTTTACTAACATTTTTACTATGCATATTCAGTTGATTGTATGTAAAAGTCTTGAACAACTTCTAGGACTGTGATTTATTACACATTCAATTTTTGAGAGATATAAAGAGAAATGGGAACACTGAACTCTAGAAAATAAACCTCAGACTTAACATTTTTATGTATTTTGTCTCATATTTTATCAAAGGCATTCTATTTTTTTTTTTTTGCATTAATACTTGATCTCTTAATGATTCCCATTTCTATGTAAATTTACATTACAAAACTGTGCAGAAATGAACGCATTGCAATAAGGAAATCTGTGTCAGGTTAAGTACAATATATAAATTTTACTAGCATTTGAAACAAAATTCTGACTCTATCTGTCATATATTATCTCCAGAGAAGTTAAGACATGCACATATGTAATTGGATTATGAGAAATTGAAAAACACCCAAAGTGCTGTACAAAGAGTATATGATATTTATGCTTGGCTTTAACAATGATTTTTTAAAAAAATCTGCATGAAAGTTTTTAATGCTAGCAATTCGTACTTCTAATAAAATGAAAAATGTATAACTGCATTGAATAGGAGTTTTCAGTATTTCCCCAATTAGATGCTCTATATGAGAGAAGATAAAATGCAATAAATATGGCTCATCTCAAAGGAATTCAAGATGTTTTTATATTTCATAAAAGCCTTAGAATGCTGACTCATCTATTTCTGATGTTTGGTTGTGGGCATACTTTGTGTGAAATATTTCTGATACAATGAAAAGAGTTGAAAGCTTACTGTCATTGTGCTAAAAAAATGTATAAAATTTACCATGAAACTTTCTAGTAATTGTAAGGAGAATGAATATAACAAATAGCTTTATAATTTACTCTCAAAACTTTTTAAGTAATTTTTCTCTACCTCTGAGACAGTAGGAAGACTGACATCAAATGCCTGATATTTATTTTCTTTCCTGCCTTGCTGACTTATCCCTTCACCAGATTTTCAAGGAAGAAATTATCACACCCTCTTGAAAAGACTTAGTATCCTATCACTTCATGGCTACAGCTTTTGAAGTTAAATGCTAAAGTCTCTAATTTTCACTTTATTGTTTTAAATGGCTGCCTCCTCCTTCCATTTTCTGCGGGAGAGTAGTTTGTGCCAGAATGAGTTTTTAGTGCAAGAATCCAGGCAGAAAAAAAATTTAACCTTCTTTGGAATACTTAACAGGATATAATGCTCTTCCAAAATCAGTAATGCATATGTCCATGCATCCTTGCATGATTTATTTTAGGATGAGGTCAGACTTTTGAAGATGCTTGTTTCTTTCTATTGACTCTAAAAGATCTAGTGACTCTAAAAGGTAACTAGGACCGCTTAAACAGCCTACAGGTGTTTAAGTTGAATAGAAATGTCCTACAGTGGGTTAAAAAAAAAAAAAAAAAGTAAATCTGCACAGGTTTTTTTTTTTGTTGTTGGTTTGGTTTCAGGTTTTTCTGTGGTTGTTTGGTGGGTTGGGTTTTTTTGCAAAACCACTTATCAGCAAAGAATCTGACTTTTGACTTCAGTAAACATCTTACAGATAACTTTAGGCTGAGATGAATTACCCACTGGACTTGCCTGTCTTTTTGCACAGACAGATGGCTAAGTTTAGATTTCTAAAGCTGTGTAAAGTGACTCCCACCATAACAACTGAAAAGATGTGTAAGCAGTTTTTATGACTCGTGTGATCCCTCAGTCTTCACCTTATTCATTAGTTTAAGCCTACCCTTGGATATCTCTGAAAAGCTCAGATAATGTACTTCCTATATGGTAGTTCTTGTAAATGTTGCCTATTTTCTACTTGTTTTGGGTGTTTTGTTAATAACCAACTTTTTTATGACATGGGATTTAAACAAGGATTTCTGAGTTCTACATAAGATTCAAGTGTTAATGAATGGTGTTGCTGGATTGATCCTGTTTTTCTGCACTTTCCTTGGAGATTTTAAGGTTTCTATTGATATCACCCCTGTAGTGATGAGAGGAGATGGGTGATTATGAATAAGCAGCACAATGGCAATATTTAATAACTGTGAGCACATGGGCTAACACAATACAATGTACTGATGAAAAAGTACTCTGATTTCCACAGTAATCAAAACTGTCTGTAATCTATGCAATATTCATTTCACTTTTAAAAGAAAATGCTCCTTTTATGTCTTCAGATAACCTAAACAATAAAATAGTTATTAAAATGGAAATCGTGCGTTTGCATGTGCATATGAAAGGATTCAGAAAAGACAGACTAATATACCTGGAACTTTTGTGTGTGCTAGCTATAGGAATACGTGTGACTTTATAAATATTTATACATGGTTCAAAGCCATCTGTCAGCAATTAAAATATATGCCACGTTTAATAACATAGTCTGCATAGATTAGGATTACTATAATTAGACTATTGCGCACATATTACAGCTGCAAAATGCATGAGCCAGGCTTTCTCAGGAATTTCAAAAAAGGCTTCCTCGATTTTATAATATTCTCCATGGTATTTGATTGCATCTGAATAAGTAATGCTGCAGAGAAATAGCACAGGCAGCTACTTGAACTTGGAGCTAGCTTTTCTGAGAAAAGTTATAATCTTATCACACATACAAAGACCAAATGGGATCTAAAGAATTGTTCTATCAAATCTTTCTGAGAAGACTCTGATTGTAAATGGTCCACTTCTTTATGCACCAAGAAACCTGTTCTCAAGTAATGTATGTGTCCCCTCCTCCACCACTTTCATTTTTCAAGGATACCTTAATTCTTTTGAAGATTTTGAGAAACAGGCATGATGCATTTTGACAAGACTAGGCAATGGGAACTATTTTAAGAATAGTTTGGAGGCAAAGAGGATTTAAAAATACAGCCCTTCATATATTATAAGTCTCAATTTATGCAAAGCAGCCTTACTACATGAATATAGCCAGAGAAATATAGTTATACAGAAAGCATGAAAATAAATGACGACTCAAGAATGGGGACAAGGGGCAAATTGTGGCAGGAAAGCCTTGTTTTAACTTTATTGAGAATTCACTTGCCTTCAGGAGAGCGCTGGCACACAGTCTCAGCAACTGGAAAACTTTCAGTGTAAGGCTTAAGTGTGGCATAAATGATGTACTACAGTTTATACTGGCATTCTGTCTGAAGGATATATTCTGAAAATGAATAGAGTATATATTGGACCTTAAGAAAAGCTTGGTAAATAATGCAGAAAATTCTGGATATATATTTTTGCTGTGGTATGTTTTGTGGCAATCTCTTATTGCAGGATGGGGCCAAACAAAGTCACATAGAAGGACTGGAGGTATGCCTTTGTAATTGATACTTGGTCTCACTAATATAAGGATATTTCTGGTTATTAGTTATATTAAGGTTCTGTATAATATATTTTGCATTGCAGGGTGGCAGGGAGGGGACCTGGGACATGACAATATTTTTTCACAGAGAATCCGTCCTGGCAAAAACTGTTTTATAGACAGCATTGCTATGGTCCATTATGAGATAAATGAATACTGAAGGACTTTGTTTCATATTAATTGAGTTATGTGTTAAATTTTATAGGTGTCTACTGTCACATCATATTCTAGATCAATTTAAAATGCTCTGATTTATGGAAAAAGTACATATGCAGCTGCTGAACAGGGAAATGTATTTTTAATGTTTCAATTTTTTAAGTATATGGGATATTTTTCACTTGCATTATCTACAGAGCAATGGCTAATGCAAAAGTAAAGGCTTCCTTCTATTTTATTTTTGTATTTAACTTGCTTTCAAATGTTTCTAGGAGCATACTAGTTTTATGAAGTTACACAATATTGGCCTTGCTGTCAGCTTAGTCTTCATGAATTTTACACAGCAGCTGTTGCTTTTCTCAGTCACTCGAGTCCACTGATGTAAGGGCTAGAAATGTCACCAAGTAAAAGATGAAAGTAGCTTTATCATGCTGCTGATGGATAAGGGAAAGCAGTGTGTCAGTCAGCGCTGCTGGTGGGTCACCTCCACTGACTGTCTACTGAATTCCATTCTCTGAAATCAGTTCTCTGGATAAATCACCAATTTATCCACTCACAATAGGGTAGCAATAGAAATGTACCTCTAACAATACGGTCACAATTTTGCTCATGATGGCATCACAGATTATTGCAGTGCAGCTTTTTCTATAATGTCTTCTGAATGGCCCTCCAGAAGAAATGTCAAGTAGCATATTCTTATAAAGTGAAAAGTGTTCCAGAAGGTCCTGCTTCTAAATGGCTTAATATTATGCCCTTTCACTTGCGGATCTGTGAAGTATAAGAAGAAATCAAAACCTGAAATAGCCTGTCTGCGATTTTCATTATCTATCATGATGTTTAATTCACTTCAGCTGTAACATCAGACTTCTGTTTCTACTGATAATGAGAGGAAACTAGGGTTTACAGATTATTAACTCTTAAGTAAAAAAAAGTGTCAAAGAAGTAAAAAGAAGTTCTACTTTTGTAGACCTAAGCTCAGAATTGACACAGACAGGAAATACACAGATGAACAACTGATGTAGTATATATAATCTGCTGTAGAACCCATTCCTAGCTTATTTTTCAGTAGCAATTTAATATAAACGTGTTGAAGCATGGAATAAACTTTATTCTTAAAAAAATAAAATTGAGCATTTACTGTTGTGCTAATGTCATGATTTTTATTTTTAAGTAACAGCCAGACTCATAACAGATTTATGTTACTAACAGTAGAAATCAGTGCTTGATAATGAGTTAATGATCGTGCACTCATGTCCCTGTATATGAATCTTGCAGGTTGGTGAATACTCTTCCATTTCACAGCTTTTTTTAGTGTGTGTTGGTTTCTTATTTTATTTGAAAAACTGTCCTGTGTAATGATAATCATGAGATTATCATTACTGGCTTTAATTGTGGTTGATTCTCCATATGATTTTCCAAGTTCTAGTTGTTAATACTGAAAAATATTTGGTTTTAAACTTTCTTTGAGAAAATTTAATCCTTTAGTTGTAACCAGCATTTTTCCTCAGAAATAATTTGATCTTTTTCTTGCTAGTAGTATATTTATATAGAGAGGAAACATACAGAGAAACAGTGAATTTTATATCTATAGCATCTAGGTAATGGTTGAGATTCCACTGTGCTTTTGTCCAGTTGGCCTAGTTGTGCTATGAGCTGTGTTGTTACCAAACAAACAAAAAATTCACTGCCTGGCTAAGAGAATTAAGAATTTGCTTGGAAAACTTTCTTTTGTCATTATTTCTTTTCTATAAATCTCAGTTTAGACTCTGGCCTTTGTTCAGCTGAATAACTCCCAGCTTTAACTAGGATTATGGTTCAAATGCATGTGCTCAGATCTCTGGAGCCATTCCAGCTGCTCAGTGTTCCTTGGCCTCCAGCTGTTGCTTGAGAAGGTCTTCTGCAAATTCTCAGTCACTCTCCTCTCGCTGTGTAGTGCCCCAGATACTCTAGGTCATATCAAAAAGCACTAGACAACCATGTCCACAAAACTGAATCGAACTTCTAACATGCAAATTACTGCTGAGGACCTTAGACACCTTACTTACAGAAAAACATGTAAGTGTTTCGGCATCTACACTGAGGTGTATGATTCTGAAGCCCAACCCCACCCACAATTCTGGATATGTTTGTCCAAATGAGCTTTATCTGATCCCAGTATGCCATGTTATTTAAATTAATCCATTTTCTTATTTTTGTTTAGACCTCAATCATTCATTAAAGCACTCGATATTAAGCTGTCTAGTGATTCACATGTTCTGTTCTGGAAAGATACCATTTCAGTCTACTATTATGACCAAAGAAAACTGTCTAATATATGTCATATATGTCTATCTACATCAACCCTTCCAAGGAAGAAAGGTCCAAAAATTCAGATGAGGATAAGGTAAAGGGTGACTAAAATGAAAACTATTTTCAAATTATCTGAAAACTTATTTGTAATATCTAGTGGAGGGGGTTATAACCAATAACCTTCAAATGAATAAAAGGAAACAGACGAACAGAAAAGAACAGTGACATAAAAAAATACAAGCACATGCATGGATGGGTGAAATGGGCAAAGAACATTAGTCTCTAACATTAATCATATATAATGTGACTTTGTTCTGTTATTTCAACTACTACGCAGAAATAAGAGTACATGCTATTGTTCTGGGGTTTAATTTTGCTCTCATTTGTTACCTTAGAAATGTCTAACTCATTTACTTAATTTTATGAGGATGATTTAAACCTACAGTGAAATGTTAGCAAGACATGCATTTTTACAGATGGAAATACCTAAATATTTTTTAAACAAATCAAGTTGATAGTGTGCATAACTGTGGCAGCAGGGATTGCACCAAGGGATAAGAGCCAAGCTTTTGCTCCTGTATTCACTCTGAACGAGTAACAGCTGGAAAGAAAAGTAATTGCTCATGACAGAGCTCAAGTGAGAACTTGAATTGGTGGGTTTTAGCTGTAAAATGCGCTCCCAGATATAAAGCAAGATTTCTATATGTAACAAATTAGGAAAAGGATATTTTTGAATGGATAAAGGATTTAGGATCTGTATCTACATTGCTAAGTAAAAAGAGGATCAAGGGTGAGAACATACTGCTCCACTTCCCCAGTGCTTACAAATGGCCTCTTAATAAGTGATTTACCTTAGGGAGAACTGGTTGGGGAATAGATGTAAGTTACAAAGACTGAGAAATTCAGTATCTATCACAGTACCTTATTGCCCAGTTCTCTTTTATTAGAGAGTAGACATCCCTAAAAACTGCATCTCTTGTATTAAATAAAAATGTTCAGGGACTGCAAATGTCCTACTTCCTACAGCAGAATAACCATATCCAGCCTGCCTACTCAGAACAGTCTGTAGACTATGCTAAGCCTCAAATTGGGGTCAAGCATTTTTGTGAAGAGTGCTAGTTAGGTCAGTTCAACTCTGTGATGTCCAGGATGCATGCTAAGGATGGAACAAAAGGTACAGTGTGTGCTTGTGCTTGAACCCATAGTCTCACTATGTGGAATTGTACCTTCAATGAAAATTGCTAGTCATTGCTACCTAATTCAGCAATTAGCTTTCTTTGAAAATTTTGTTCTCTTACTAAGTGGTTTTGAATGCGACATAAATAACTACTGAGAAGAAATGTCTGGATTTTGAAGTAGTAGCATAATAATAAGCTGGGGTGATTCTTATTTCCGCTATTCAGACAGCAACTGATTTGATCCTGAGATAGTAAAGGTATATCAAGAAAGCACAAAGGGTAGGTTAGAGCTGTGTTGTGCAGTGCTGGCGCTCAGCCACCTTTCTAATTTTTGCAGTTCAGTTCAGTAAGCAGAATGAATGTCTATTTCTTTCTTTGTTCAGCTGAGTTAGCTTAGACTGGAGAGAAATATTGTGCTACTTCCATCAGAATTTCAGGCTACTGGTGATTTTATGGAGAAGAATGGGTTTTCAGACTTGAAACACAGAGTTGTAGCCCTGGATCTAGGCAGAAAACAGTGGGTTTGACATGGCACTGTATGTATTGCTTGTACTTTGTGTATCATCTCAAGGATATAAAGGCTATAGCTGATTAGAAATCTCATTCTCTTTTTGAAAAAATCATAAAAAAAAAAAGGAGCTGATTTATTTCACACAAAGCTACAGCTTTTTAAGCTTTTTATTTAAAAAAATCCCCACAAGGCACTATCAGGAGGGACTATGAGTTGCCAAACTAGTGATCTAAATACCAGTCTCCAATATAAACTGGACTTCTAATTTGGAATGCACATTTTTGTTAAGGAAATGAAACCCTGCGGGAGATTCTGGCCTACAAATGTAAAAGGTTTTTTTAAGAGATCACCAAAGGAAATGCTGTATTTTTAAGTATTTGTGTATGTAATGCTAAGCAGAGAGAAAAAAAATTAGCAGTTTATTCCTCTCATTTGAAAGAGTTCAAGGTAGTAATACTTCTAGAAATAATTCTTCTGGATTTTACTTGATTAGCTAAATTGGACTCACTGCTGGGCTTCTTTGAGATTCCCTCCAGAAGTACTTATGACATGCACATAAATGAAAAAGAGGAAATACTGTGACTGAGCTTAGTTCACACTGAACTGTAATAGAGCATCAAGATATTTTTATAGATATGTATTGTATAATTTTATACAATAAAATTTATAGAAACTCCATATTTACTGTGAAGGTTTATGATGTAGAACATGTGAATAGGATACCAGATTTTTGTATCACATCAGTTTCAATAGTATAAACATAAATGTTATTGTCTTTCAGTGTTCATAATTCATTAGACATTGTGCTTGTTTCAGCAGGGATAGAGTTAATTTTTTCTTAATAGCTCATATTATGCTGTGTTTTGGATTTCAGGGGAGAATAATGTTAATACTACAGTAACATTTTAATTGTTGTTGAGCAGTGCTTACTCTGTCAAGGACTTTTCATCTTCTCTTACTGTCCTGCCATCAAGCAGGCACATCGAGGTGTGCAAGACGATGGGAGGGGATGGAGAGGGGACAGCTGACCCCAACTGACCCAAGAGATATCCCATGCCATGCAAAATCACACTCAGCATGTGAGTGGGGAGAGTTGGCCAGGGGCTGGTGGCCCACTGCTCAGGTCATCGGTCACTCGGTGGTGAGAAATAACATTGTGCATTGCTTGTTTTGTAAATTCTTTTATCAGCACTACTATTATTGTTTGCCATTCCTTTTATGTCCTACTACACTGTTTTTATCCCAACCCATGAGTTTTAACATTTTTCAGATTCTGTCCCTCATCCCACTGAGGGGGAGTGAGTGAATGGCTGTCTGGTGTTCCTGCCAAGTTAAACAACAACAGAGATTAAATCACTTGCAACTTCCTGCAAGCACAAAAAACCAAAATAGAGTACAGTCTTGCCATTTCAGATTAATTTATATGAATTAATGCATTTTTGAGAGGCAGAAGGGACCATTTTGGTTTTTTACTTTAAGCTCGTACAGAGCATGTCCTTGAACCTCTAAATTAGTTCATGCTTTAAGACCAAAACCTGGGTGATCCAGAAAAAAAAAAGAAAAACCAAAAACCCCCTTACCACAACTGCTGATAATTATTGTTGACTATTGAAAAGTTATTTTCATATAGATCAACCTGAATATTTTCAAAATATATGATTCCGGTAGCATAGATTTTTTTGATTCACTTTGAATGTTTAAATAAAAAAATTGTTTCATTTGCTATTTTCATGTCCTTTGGCCTGCTGAATCTGTTAAATCTGTGTTTGCCATAGAAGCACTTACAAGGCCTGTAAGGCTGGTTAAATAAATTCTTGAGATCAAGGGGTTTTTTTGGGTGCACTAAAGGATGAGCTCCTCGGTTAAAACAAAAGCATTTTTTGGTTCCATTCTAATCACTGTAATAGAATTCACTTCTGTGCCATCCCTTCTGAACAAAGGCAAGGAGAATGGGATTTAGGAGTAATATAATACCCCTAATCTGACTTGGTATTCCTATTTCTGTCCCCAAAGATATCCCATTAAAATCTTTGGCTAGAACATTGCTCTTGGTAATTTGTGTTCTGCTGGCTACCCAGGACACTCACAATTAATTTAAAGAACAGAATATTTTGTCTTTTAATATCCATGTAATACAATATTTAGACTTGTAAATTTACTTTTGTCTGTATTTTATTATAGTGTGTGTTTTAAAATTCACTCAATTGCCTCACTTGCCTGATGAGATTTTCTTAGTTTGTTGCTTCTCTTTGTTATTTAGCAGTTCTCCAATTCTTGTGGCAGTAAAAGATTTATCATTACCACTTTGTTTTTCATTTTGCTTTCCAGATCATCGATAAAAGTCTTAAATAATCTTGAAAGTTTACCAGGCCCTATAGGACTGTACAATAATCATACATACTTAGTGATAATCTTCCTAATTTTTCTTAGACTCTGATAGTTGTTGAGAAGCTTCCGGTACCCTCATAGGTGCCTCTGTAGCTGCTGCAAGCAGTTTGTTTTCTTACTAAAATGTTACAGATCAGTGAGTCACATATTTACAGAACCCTGGAAGTACTTTATGTCAACAATGTAATTTCTGTAATGCAAATATTTTCATTCTAAAAGGTGAAATTTCACAAAATTTATTGATGGTACATTTTGGTATTATTATCTTGTTCGGAATTGCTTTAGGGTCAAAGAAAGCATTCCGCTAAACCATCAATGAAAGTCCTGAGAGATATTTGGGCAATTGAGCACTGAAAGATCTAAGAGGGAGGCCAAACTTCCCAAAGCAATGTAGGGAAGCTGTGAAGCTGAAGACTCCCAAGGACCTTTCAGTTGACTTACGCCCAAATCATTCCCCCGTGCACACGTACCATATTTTCTGGGAAAATAAAATGCCACCAGCTGAGGACATGCTTTTGATACCAAAGTCTTAGTTCAGTAAACTTTCATCAACATTAAGAACCAGTAAATCTGGAATATTGGTGTATCTACTGCAGTCTCAGAACACTGGTGAACTAATCCTTGCCATAAATCATTCAAATTAACATGGTTTCCAATAATACTTGCTGGTACTTTCACTGAAATTGAAAGACAATAATGTATGATTAAACTCATGGGATTTGGGGTTTCGGGATTTTGGAGAAAAAAACTTGATAGAATGAAAAACCTTTTGGAGAAAATAAAAAGAAAAAAGATTATTTTAGACTGTGACAAAACGGGAAGAACATTAATTGTATTTTTTTGAGGGGCAGATAGTATACAGCTAGTAACCCTCCTTATTCAGCTGGAAGACCCAGTAAGAATATACAACAAAATTTTCCAGTTATAACATGTACTTATTTTCCTCTTAAATAATAGCTTTATAAAAAGTGCAGCACAAGAGAACAATTCTTTTAAACAACTTTTATCTTTATAATGTGAATCAATTTATCTTTGAAGAACTACATGGATTTCTGTTTAATAAAGAATTTATACTAGATCCAAGTCTTGCTTAGTAGAGAACCAGCACAGAGATTTGTGAACTTATATGGAGACAATATTTCTTCTTGTACAATTAAGGAGACTGAAGAGAATAACAAAGTCCAAATAACAAATGAGCTTACTCATTATTTAATCTCTACTTTTTCAAGTACAGTGAAAAGTTTGAAAAAACTTAAAGAGAACTTTTTCAATGTTGAACTTGCCTTTAAAGCAATTAAATGGGATCATCTGTGTTTTTAGCTTTCTAGTCATAAGACAATAATGCATAATAATAAAAAAAGGAAGAAAAAGAGAGAGGAAAGAGAAATAACTAAGTTGCGCTGAAATTTAAAGAAGCAACAAAATATAAAACCTTATTAAGTCAATATATTTCTAAGACTGAGACAGAGATATAGAGGAGGATGCATGTTCTCAGGCTGAAAAAATGTATGTGTGTATATATATGTATATATATACATATATATATATACACACCTCAGATATATATGGTATATATATGGTGTATAGGTATATGGTGTACTGTGGAAACTTTGGCAATAAATTTTGTTTGAAAAACTGTCTTGCTGGAAGTTCCTGCCCACATTTATGCCACAGAGCTCAGGGATAAAGAGTACCTTATCGTACATGTGGCCCTGGTAATATGTCACAATATGAACTGGGGTGAAAAATAAGTGCGCTGTTTAACTGAGTGCAGTTCATTAAACTCTCTGTGTTTTGTTTCAATAAATACTATTTTGGTAGAAGTGTGGCATGGATTATACAATGAGCAGAGAGAAGAGCAGCAGTACAGAGGAGCTTTTTTTCCTCTTACCTAGGTAGTTTGTCTTTCAGGTAGCATAAAAATGCCTAATAAAACTTTTGAGTTAAAAGTGCTGCATAAATTGGTCCTGTTGATTCCATGGTGAGTGGCATTCTCCTGTTCTTACACAGTGGCAAGTGGATCTTATAGAACCACTGAGATTTATCTGAGCGATCTCGTTGTAGTAGTGATTAAAATATTTTTTGTTGGGCACTGTACTGCACTTAACAGATCAAGTAGTCTGGGAAGTGATTCCATAATCTGAAAATAAACTCAGTATATTTGTTGAAAATATGAACCCAGCATCTTGTTAAACAACAGAGCAAACACATTTTTGAAGGTGACTGATTAGTAGCTAATATAGGGAGAAAGAAATATCTGATTATTAAATTAAAGAATCTGAACCAGTGAGGTTTTGGCCAGTGTAAAGAATTTTTTAATTAAAAATAAACTATACATCTCCAAATACCATTCTTTTAAATCTATCTGTATGCCAGAGTAGAAAAAAAAAATTAAAAAAACCAGCAGAATTCTCATTCTGTCAATCCTGAAATTTCCTTTTCAAATCAAATAATTACTAGGACATACATGAAATTTTGCGTACTCAATGAAGCTCTCCACATGTACTGCTAATTTGCACACTATATCTTGTCTTTAGCTGTTGCAGGGCAAATCATTTCCAAAATATGACAAATGGGATGTCCAACAAACAGGCAGCGGTGGAGGTGTAGATGAACAAATCAGTGGTGATTGTGATGATGAAGATGGTTGCGGAGGATCTGGAAGTGGAGAATTCAAAAGAGTCCTGAAAATTACTGACTGTAAGTCCATGATTCTGTTTCCTTCATGCATTTAAACAATGAATTGGCAGATTTTCCACTAATACATACCACTGAATTATCTTGGCAAAGATGTGAAAAGTTGTCCATGTAATGTTTCCAAGATTTACAGGAATAGGCCTGCAATTACAGGATTTCTGTGAGCATGGTATCAATATGAGTATCAGTTTCATCATAACACGTGTTAAAATATACTTGGCATAATATAGACTTAAAACAGTATTTTTGTAAAGTAATAGGTGCAAAGTGGCATGTCCCTGTGAGTTATTACATTAACATAAGAGATTTGGCAGCTAAAAAGAGAAAATGTGCTAATTTTTGATGGAACTGTGGCAAAACATGAGGTTTAGTGCTGGTAGCTGCATTTCATAGAGAACTAGTGGAACCAATGTACTAAAGCACTCAACAAAAATGCCACTATTGTTTCTTATGCATCTTTCCATTTTTCTTACTGTTCTGTTTTTGTGTAGTTTGGGGTTTTGTTTATTCTCTGAAACAAATCTGTAACAATTTTCATTTAAAAAATCCTGTGATTGTGCAGTTGAATGGCACAGAACTCCAACCATGAGCAAGGTAAGTTTACTTCTCTGAATCAGGATATTTGTCTGCACATCTTATTTCTCTTCCCAGTGTAGAAATATAGGCAGAGATGGTGGCAATAGATGATTTTTTTTCATCTAAACTGCATTTCCGCATTTTGCATTATGCATATTCACTGAATTTAAGGGTGCTGCATGTTTTCAGGCTTGGATGTGAACCCCAGATCCTTTTTGACTTGACAGTAAAGAGGCAATTTAAAAATGTGGCTGTAGAGAAGCTGTAGTTGTCCATTTCTTTTTGAACTGGTGGAAAAATGAGACGGCACATTCCGGGGCATGCCTTAACAAGTCAGTTTGGAAGCAGCCTAAGATCCTCTTGCACCGACACTTTATACATTTTCAAGTTCTACTAGAAGTCTAGATGGGATTTTGAGCAATATCCAAAAAAGTTTGGACACTTACTTCCTGAGAGTGCCCTTGGAGGTTTAACTTTGGAAAAAGAGGTTAGGAGTTCAAACATTTAAAACCAGGTGTTCTTTGGAATACCATATATATTATATCTATTTGATAATGACACTCTATGGTATTGAAGGACTGTAAAATAGTCTTAGAATGTGACTAGAGCTATTAAGGATGTATTAAATGACAAAAGAATTTCAAGAACAGCATATTTCATTTCACTCTCTTCTACTGCATTAGAATTTTCTTCATATTGATATATTTAATGTAATCTTTTCAAAATGTCAGAATTATAATTAGCACTCATAGTCTCTTTATACTACATCTTCTAAATTGCTAGAGTTATAAGGTATGTGTTAGACATAGTGAAATTTGCATGTAATTCTGTTTCATTTGAACTTTTTCCAATATATTATAGAACAAAAATATGAATCCATACTGTTTGATATTTTGGCTTGTGCATAAATCTTGAGCTACTAGTACCTTCCATGAGATGTTATTTTATGGGTTTATGCTGGCATTCATTTGTTATTTGGAATTCACCTTAAAAGTTGTCTTTAACATATACCAGAAAGAGTCCTACTTTGTTCTGGGGTGTCAGATACGGACTATCCAACAGAACTGTTAAAACATTCCATTTTGTAGAATTCTGTTACAATGTAGGTGATGAACTTTTTTTTTCAGAAAGCACTTGTGTCTTTAAGTATATGTTTAAATGTGTGTTTAAGATAAATGAAACTGTGCTTGAAAAATTCTTCTATTGCATCACTGTGATACATGAGTAGGACTTTGGGAATTTAAAGTTAGATTTAAAGTGAAAAACAATATATAGTAAGAAAACACAATTGTTTTCTCAAGATTTAAGATTTTATGTGAGAACTAGAATTGAAAAAAAAATATAAACATAATAAAAATTTAGGCTGATTTTTTTTTTTTCATATATTTATGCAACAGATATAATTTTGTGTAATTTTCTTAGCTTTTGGTAACTGGTATCAATTAAAAGCCAAGTCAGATTTTAAACTCCTTGTTTTTAAAATGAAATGCTAGATTCACTATGATGATATCGCTTACAGCTCCTTGAAAATATGTCTGAATTTCAGCTAAGCCTAAACATACCACAGTATGTTTGACCCTCAGCATTAGCTTCTCTATGGGTCATACAGTTAGTACTATTTTTCCTTATCAAGAAAACATTCTGGATTCTTTTACTTCTGGACAACTTTGCTTTCTCTCATAACCAACCAGGAAAGAAAGAGGGATTGCTGCGTATTTTCTTCTATAGTAGAATCTAGAGGTCCTAGTCATAGCTCAGACTCTTTTTTTTGGTAACTTCTGCAGACATTTTCAGCAAGGAGATGATCCTGTGTGCAACAACCTAATGATCTTAATAAGATATTAAAGTATGATGCAGAACCAGCCCTTTTTAGTACATTGCTGTGTATAAAAATAAAGTGTAAAGACGCATCTGCCTTCTTTTTTCATGCCATGTCATTGCCTTTTGAACACGTCTGATACTCATACCCAGAAAGAACAGGGTGGAAGGAAGGTGATATACCTCTGCCAAAACAAACTTGTGCCTATTTTATGTGTACACGTGGCTTGTGATGTGATAGATTACTTGTTTCCACACTCAGTGCTAGAGATGTAAGAATTTATTTCATTTAGTGCTGAAGACTGACAAATGTGTGGTGGCAGTCTTTAGGCTTTGGAAGGCAAATTAAGATATTTGATATTTGTAACTCACAAGCAATAGCCTTGCATTACAAAAGTAAGTGTTTAAAATATGTTGTATTTTGAAAAAATCTAGTTTTCCTATCAAACAGTCAATCATTACATTACATTCAATGTTTCCAAGTGCTACAGTTGTGCTGACTGGCTTGCTCTTTCATAAGTACTTGTAAAATACAGTAAATCGGTGCAGTTATTTGAAGAAATCATACTAGAAAGGATAGTGTACTTTAAATGTATAAAATAAACAGTAGTATAAAGTCTTGACATTTCATTTGCTAGTTTTATTCTCCTCTAACCCAGGAGCTCCCACAGGACTATTTCATGCGTCACAATGAATTACCTCTTCAAAACCCCCTGCAGAATGCAGCAGTTATAACAGCAAATACTTATCACCTACGTATTGATTTGAATCTGTTTTCAAATAGCTCTGTGAGGAAGGACTAATCCCAGTATCACTCCACTGAGGTTCTCGATATCATCTATCAAAATTCTCATAATACTTTTAGCAAGACCACTAATTCTCCAAAAAGTGCTCTATCACTAGTTTGTCTTTCTTTGCTCATTTTAACATGCAACACATGTTTCTTTACTGCAGCCAGAGATCTAGTTCAGGGCTTGAATATGCAGAAATATCTCTGTGCTTAAGATATATATGGGCTGACCTTGTCTGTAGCTTTGTAAAATTTTTATCTCACCTGGTATTTTTCCTCTTTTAAGAAAGAAGTCTCCCAAATGTTTTATTTCTCAGGCTTCTTAATCTGTAGATTCTTATTTTCTTATTCAAATTATGCTGTAGAGGTAAAATAGCTTGGAAAAGGCTTTATGTTGTGATGTCTATATAAATAAACCCATCTATGTCTCTTGTGTGACATTATACTGCATTCTCAAGTCTCCAACATCCTTTCTCCTCTTTCTGCTCCTTCACCCACTTCAGTATAGTTGCCTTTTTCATTGTTAAATCTGATTCTGGTGGCATATTCTGGGACCAAAACTACTTAAAGCTGGCAATAAAATCTCCATTATGATGTTTGCCATCTGTTAAATTCTTTTAAACTCTCATCTGCATTCTGTTACCTCAGTAAAGTAAGACATCCCTTATGTCTGAGTAGGATTTCAGGTTTTATTTACTCATGAGTATTCTTCCTAATTCTGAATGTTAATGTGAGATGTTATTCAGGTGTCTTTGGAAGGGCTACATGACTTCACTGTTCATAGTTCACTCAGTTCGGAACATCCCAATTGTTTTAAAAATGAACAAGAAAAGTTCTTACTGTGAATGCCACCCTTGGTCTGAATATTACACTAACTTTTAACAACATTTTCACAGGCTATTGCTAATTGGGAGAATCTCACCCTTCCTTTTCACCTAAAGACTGTCATAATCTGAGCTCTTTTCTCTCTTATCTTTGTCTTTTGTGGCGCTAAAGATCTTTTGAAGAGAAAGATTTATTGCAATTAGTTCATTCCTGTGAAAAATTTGCATTTCCAGAATTAGTATTTTCTTTCAGCAAGAAGATACACATTGCCAACACATATGAAGTTCAAAGATTTTTCTGTGTGCATGATCAAGTGTTGGCACAAAAATACATAATGATATAAATTATTGAAGCATAAATGAAGCCAAAGGATGGAAAAGTTCCCATGATTTCCACAAAAAAAAAAAGAATCCCCAAACCACTTTTGGATTCCTAAGCATAGACCTTCACCAGCCAATGAAATTGGTACAGGTAAAGTTGCTGGATGTATGACAACATGAACACTGTCGTGGGTTGACCCTGGCTAGATGCCAGGTCCCACGAAACTGCACAGCACCGTGGGGGCTGCTATGGGAAAATGAACTCCAGCTCAGCCAGAACCAATACAAGCAGTGAAAGAAAAAACAAAAGACTTCCATTTAAAATGCCTTGTAAAAACTGAGATAAGTTACAAGACAACTTTCTTATGCAGTATTTTGCAAAAAGGTGTGACCTGCATAATGATATTATGCATTGGAAAAAAATAAAAGATGATATTTCAATTTTTGGTTCTTTTCTATTTAAAGAGTATCAGCTCTCTCTCTTGACACAATGTTTTCTCATAAGTCAACATATGTACTTCTTGAGTGATGAACTTAACCTGAGAAATGGATTGAAACTGTACTGTCAGGTTGGATTGTTAATTCAAAAACAAAAAAGGGGAAGGGTTATGTAAAATTTGCTGAGGGAATTTACACAGAGACAGAAATAAAGTCATATAGCATAAAATTTCATATTTTGCAGCAGTGTATTTTTTGCCTTGTTTTAATATGTTACATCCACATGAAGATTTTTATGACAGAGGCTACCAAAACACCAAGAAAGAAGCACAAATACTCTTCAGAGGTTTTAAGTTATCATATAGTGCTTGATGATCACACTCACTGGTCTAAAACAGCACATGAGAGCAGTGCAATTATTACAAATTACCTGCATTAATTACATGGGGTTATATTTTGCTGGGAATTACCTTATAATAATACCACTAATTCTGAAGTTACCAGAAATCTGGAGCCTTTTACTTCATGTATTATTTCATTTAACAAATATATAAATATTTGCACTCACGGTTGCCAGTAAAGAAACAGAATTCTGGCAAAGTGCTAACGTTTCTTGCTTTCTCGTCCATTCTTTTATTTTTCCTGAGGAAAATGAGTAAGATAAAAGGTGTTATAGCTATTTATCAGGATAAAGAATGTCCTAAATGCTTTTTTATTTCCACAGCAGTAGAATGAAAAGCAGCCAGTGCCACTCTTATGGAAGTGTTATTGTACAGGACCTGCCTGTTGAACAAATTCTGATTTATTACTTCCTAGTTTTCAAAAACTTCCAAAAAACCCCTCCTGCCTACGGCTTCATGCCTCCCAAACTTGAGCACAGAGGATATACTCCAGCATGTCCTTTTCTGCTCTGGATTCTCCTGTGAAGACCACAGCTCTGCAAGAGCTCCTTTTTGGAATAATGAGAGAAATACAGAATAGGGTACTGTGTGGTGAAGGTATCACGCAGGCTGTGTATCATCTGAACTGATATGTTATATATCAAGATAAAGTTGGTATCTTGGTGGAGATAGACACTTTCTGTGGTAATGGATTAATAAAAGAGTAATTTATCAGCCTGGAGAACACTAAGGCTCCAAATAACGCCTCTCCATGGATTTAGGCATTTCCTTCTATCTTTTCACCAGCATGGACATCCTTCAGGCTATTTCCTTGGATAGAAAAAAGGGGGGAAAACACCAAATTCTTGTGATTGGTCTTCCAGATATGTAAACACTTTTAAGCTGTTTCAATCAACAAGTTACATACTGAATGAAGAACTAATACACCATTCCCTTATTTCACCTAATTTTATGCCAAAAAGGACAGAAGCAATTACAGAGGTACAGAAAACCATGTACAAAGAGAGAGTCCTTGCTCAAATTGACTTGACAGTGAATAATATGTCAAGTTTCCTACTGTAGACGATAAGATTTAATTCTGAATGGTATTCTTAAGAAAGCTGGAGAGTAAAAACACCTTTTGCGTGGAAGTTTTTTCCCTACACAAGGCAAGGCTGTATTCCCTCTTTCAAAATGGAGTGGATTGCTTTCTGAGTTCCCTCATTTCCCACTCCTCCTCTACAAGGATCTTTCAGACATGTCTCAAAGACAAACCACCAGCTATAAACAGAATTTTGAGATGAGGAATACAAATTGTTTCTTGATAGATTTGTAAGATTAAAAAAAAGCTGGCATTCAATTGAATAAAATGCATCAAGCACCATCACTAAATGCCAGTTCTTCTAGCTAAGCAAGAAATGGTTAATCATATCCATTCCACAAACACAGTATGAAATGTGTTTATATAAATGCAAATGGTTTATGTGATACCATAGAAGTTGTGTTATTTACCAATACAATCCCATAAATGAGCCAGTGGAAAATCAGTTAAGGCTAATCCTTCAAAAAGCAGTATACCATCCCAAGTACATTGTTTCCTACCTTTACCTATTGCAGGTCTGTCTCTCTCTGGTGCAAAGACTGTTTAGTTATTTGGATGGAGTAGGAAAAACTAGAAGATAATAATCAAGCAAAGTCTCTACAGCTGTGGTTAAAGCCATTCAGCAGGCATACAGACTAAAACCAGAATAACCACTTCACTTGTGCCTGACCTGAATGTACCTCTTTTAGTCTTTTTTACCAAAAAAACTTTTAAAGGTTTATGATTTGTCCCATTAACAGACAAGAACTTTGAAAATTTCATCAAGGGAGCAACTCTTAAAAAAGATAACTGTGCCTTCATGTATTTTTTTTTCCCATACAAGAAAATAAAATCTCTTATCTACTCTATATTAGGTTATGGACTATTTATTTTTGCATGTGCATCTGATATATGCAAAATCAAGTAAAAATACACTTCTAGTTTGTGTAAAGCATGGTTAATTGGAAAATAATAAGGGTGATAGGTTTGAAATTAGTTCTGATTGACTTCTTTCTGAGCAGGCATAATTTCACTGATGTCATATGAGATTGTGTTTTTCAGCAAGACCACATAATAAGTTTAGTTGAAGTTACAAAATTCTAATTGTATTTTTAAAGGCGTTACCTTATAATAATACCTCTAGTTCTGAAGTTACCAGAAATTTGGAGTTTTTATTGTATGTAATATTTCATTGAACCAATACACTATTAAATTTTAATAATTTCTGATTATTCATTGATTATAATTCAATAAATAAATATTTGTTATTCTTTAATGTGTTTTTTGAAATGTGTTTCATAATAATGTATTAAGGCTATGAAGAGAACATTTTTATAACTCCTGATCACTGTATTCAGACCACCCTTACTGTTTTATCAAATACTCACATGAATTTAGTGGATGAGAATTTTTATTGCTTTCCTTTATACTAAACAAAAATGAGCAGGTGTTTTCCTGCAAAAATACATTCCTTTCAAGTAATTGTGTTTTAAACCAATCCCTTTCTCTAAGTACAGGGATCTAATCCTCAAAACGTGATTGTTTTTGCTTCAAATAAGCACTGAAAAGTCAATGTATTTTTAAAAACAGACCTTCTGAATAGTCACTTTCATCTCCAGTTGCCCTTATGAGTCATTTTATTACACCTAGGAGATCTTTCTATAAGACATTCTTCATAATTTTGAAGCTTTCTTTTTAAATCTGTCCGTGTTTTAATTCTTTTTGGGAGGGGGAGGGGAAGAGCAGCATCTCACTCTTGATGTTCCATTTCCCATACTGTCTGTGATAGCTTTTATTATCCACTTTAGATGATTATTTTACTCTTCCAGTTTACTTCTACTCTGCTGACAAAAACCCTCAAAATGAGTTGTCCTTTTTTTATTATTATTATTGTAGAAATTAACTGGTTTTATTTCTTTGAGTGAGAGAAAATATAAAGTTAACCTCTATGTAGTTTGAAACTATTATCATATTCTAGTAAAAGTTCCTTAAAATTATCAGATTAGCTACTTCATGTTTACAGTAAAAACGCTACCGGTTACGATCCAAAATCTAAACATGAATATTGGAGGACAGCTATAGCCTACTGTGTATTACTTTTTTTTCCTTAGAATGCAATCCTACTTTAACAACAATAGACACAGAGACAGGATTTCTCTTCATGAGCTAAAAAATTTAGACTTCTTTTACAGTTACTGTAAAGAAATAGACGTGTTACTGAAAATGAGGAAACATGTTAGGGCACATTTCATTAGGCCTCCATTAAGCATGTCTGTTAACATAAGAAGGATTTTGCTCTACAATTCTTATTTCTCTCAACTGATTGTAAAAGGACAAGCTTCAGTAGCTCAAGTATAGGTATCTAAAGTTAGTTAGAAAACTCCTTCCCTAAGTTAGGTTCTTTTACTTTCACTCTGATTCTGATTTAATTTCGATTTTTATTTTTATATAAGGGTTAAATATCTTCCAATGTACTTCACAGTCTTATTGTCAGTGTCACTCATGAGTTCTTACAATAAAAAATAGACAGGGTACTTGCAAATACAGCTATTAAGACCTGTAAAACAGAATTCATGCTATCTGAAAGGCCTAGTTCGCTGGGCAAGGAAATCATTCCTGTTTTCCATCATCTGTGATGGAGAAAGTGGTTACTGGTGCAAAAAGAATTGGGAATGTCTGTGAATCCCATGGTGTGTTTTGTTATCAAACTGTCTTGGTATCTCTTTGACCTGTTTCTCCTTTTAGATTTTGAACACAAAAATAGATGTCAAACTACAACAAACCAAAACTTTTATAGCCATTACATGAAAAAGGAATTATTTCACTGAATCAAAAAGGAACTGGAAAACGCTTTTTAAATCTACTTATGAAAGACTCGGTCCTTTTTCAAAGTTGTGAATCATACCAGACTGTTGTCTTTCTATTTCTTAAACAGACAGTAACCATGATAAATGTCACACTTTGATTGACTCAAAGGTGATTTATAGTCAAAGGTAGCTCTTCGGCCTGTCGTGCGTCTCCAGTCTTTATTATATTCTTTTAAAAAATCAAAGTGTGTGTGATCTCCCGAGAGTTCCCTTTGCAACCTGTGCAGAGGCTTAAATTAGATTAGTTTCATATTTGTGTCTTCCACTATTAATGATTATAACTCCAATGCCTTGACTAATCTGCTTCTCAGTAATTCATGCTCAAACCATTTGCTAACTTTTAGATATAAGAGACTCAATTAATTTCTGTTTGTTACAGAAACTTTGCGCTTTTTTTCCCCAAGAAACAATATGTAAGGGAGATACAACTCTAAGAAAGATCTAGTTCTTAAAATATGCAAAACTTATGTGAACACACATATATACATATACTTATATAAATCATCAGAAGTTCCCTAAAAAAGAGCAAAACTATTCTAAAATACTCAGTTATGTCCTGTACTCTGTAAAATAACATATCTGGAAGGCAGCAAGTGGACTTTTCTTTTTCTTTTGTTCTTTTAAAAGGAAGCAGTTAGGCACCGCTATAATTCTAATCTGATTTAGGATTGTGATGTCTCATTACTAGAATTAGTCTGATAATAGGCACAAGTACTGATTTTAAGTTTCTAGAATGAAATGTATGGAAAAGTTTTTTGCTTGGCAAAAACTAGAGCAGACACCTAATTGGAGGGGTGGAACTCTGTTGCTTAGACACCCTGTAATTTTAGCAGATCATTTGAAGAGGCTGTTTCTGTATGTGCTGACTGGTTTATTTTGACTGTATGAACTCTGCTTCCAATGACTATAGCAGAAGCTAGCTCAGATTTATTAAACCTTACACTCTAGATACGTACATTTAGATAAATTAATCTGGGCATAGATTCCAGTTGCTGAGTTTTCAAATGTTGGCTAACTAGAACAACTTTGACAGATATTGGCCAGCAGCAGTGAGTTTAGATATGTTTAACATGAGTTATTTTCCTTACTTAGAGCCCCATTAAGCAGACACTTCTCAAGGCCAGTAGATGTGCTTAAGGAAGGGAAAATCTCCCACTTCATTGTGATATACCCAGTTGCAGAAAGACAGGGTTATGCCACAGCTCAACAGACACAGACTTCATCAAAGCATCCTTTGTGTAACCATGTAGTCACTAGCATTTTTTATGTCAAGTCCATTACATCTCTGAAACATGGATCTTTTCTCCCGATTGCTTTCTCAAGTTCATGCTGCCTGCAGTCATCCCCAGGCAACTGCTTTTACAGCACAAGCTGAAGTTAAGGGCCTCCTGAGTAGCTGCTACATTTCTCATACAGGCATATGATTTGGGCTTGTTGTAAACATGGAGAGATCATATGGAAAGATAGGTCAGATTTCTAGAAAGGACATGAAACCCTTGTTTTTATTTTATCACTAATGCCCTAAGAACTATGGACATAAGTCAATCAATGTAATTTTAATTCAGGGCCAAAATGTCTCTGAGACCTAGCCTGAAGAAGCAAAGAAGTAGCCTTGAGAACAGGGATAGGATGAAATAGAATGTCTAAGAATAAGAAACTACTGAAGAGAGGATTTTGTTGAGGAAAATGTTTGATTGAGATGTGTGAATCTGAGCAAGTCTGAATAGAGAAGGATGTAAGAGAGAAATGCAGAAATGTTCTTGTACGCTACCTTCACTGTGTCTCTTCCACCATTTTTCATTTTTTTCCCCAGTGTTCATAGTCTTAAATAGAAATGCTCATAAATGTAAGTCTCCATCTCCAGGGCCAGAGTGGATCCTGTGATCAGCTTTGGGATGTGAGAAACACAGTTTGTGGCACTTGCATGGCTGATAATGATGTACAAAGTACAATACTCTTAAGAGAATCTTATGGATTGTAACAGTGACATTTGGAAAATATGTCAGTTGCTAGACTGGGGACAGCTAGCTGTTAAAAAACACTATTTCTGAAATGCCAGGGAGCAAAACCAGAATATGGCAGATGTTCTAAAAGGAAGGAGCTACATATGAGCTAAATAGCTGCAAAATAATAATTTACTACATATTGTGTTGTTGCCTTACATATATAAATACAATCATTAGCAAAAAAAAAAAAAAAGGAAGAGGCTATTAGTTATTTCCTAATAAAATTGTTCAGCAAAAGTTGGTTATAGACAAAAATATTGATCATACATTCTGACTTGCAGAAGACCTTGAGATTTATTAAAACATTTATTGTTTGTTAAGGGTTTGCTAATTAAAGGTGCACATCAGGGATTTTGTATTCAATAACTGAAAATACCCACTCATATATTTAAATGAAGATAATAAGGAACTTGAATAAGTTTGTTTCCAGGTTACAATTTGCTTATCTTTGGTAGTTCCAAGACTTAGACACGTAAGACATCTAGACACACCTCAAATACAGGCAAACTAAGAGTACTGACTATCATTTGCAAATTAATTTAGCTGAGAAGGTGGTCTCTGCTGCCCACCTTGCCCATCCTCTGGAGCTATATCTCTTCTAGCCACTATAGTTGAACCACAAATGAGGCTGTACAAAAGACCAAAACTTCAAGGCAAACTGAATGTGTTTCTGCTGTATATTAATATAGATGTAGTGGGTTAATTTGGTTGGTTGCCAGATAGCCACTCAGCTGTTCTCTGACTCCCTGTCCTCAACAAATAATGAAAAAAAAGTGCAATAAGACAAAAACTTTCTTGTGTCAAGATAAAATCAGGACGACCGCTTACCAATTAACATCACAAAAATGAAAAGACTCAACTTTAAGAAAGTTAATTTCTTGCCACTTAAAATAGAGTCGGGTGGTAAAAACCAAACAGCTTCCCCTCCATCACCCACTTCTTTTCAATCTACTTCACTGCTTCATTCCCAGCTCCTTTGCCTCCTTCTGACACAGAGTGGTGCAGGGGTGACAAAGAGCGGGGCTTGAAGCCAGTTTGTAACGGTTCCTTTCTGCTGCCTTTCCTCCTCACATTTTCTTCCCTGCTCCAGTGTGGGTCTTCTCCAAAACCTGCAGCTTCCTTCAGGGCACATCCACCTGCTCCAACATGGAGTCCTTTACAGGCTGCAGTGTGGTTACCAGCTGCTCTCCCAGTGCTGCGGGGGAGTCTCTGCTGTGGTGCCTGGAACGTCTCTTCCGTCTCTTTCTTCCCTCACCTCGGTTGTTTCTCTCAGTTTCTCTCACTTCCACCATCCTCACCTCCTCCTTCTCAGTGATAAGCAGAATTCTGCCCTTTCTTGAATACATTTTCCCTGAGGCACCCCAGTCCTGACTGGTGGGGCTAAGCCGTGCCCTGTGACGGATCTGCTGAATCCCGCTGAAAACACCCGTGTCACACATGGGGCATCCCAGTCCCTCCTCAGAGATGCCACCCCCACTGCCAGCATCAGGGCACATAAACCCAGTGCAATTGCACACTGGGCACTGGTGTGACAGGTGCCACAGGGGAGTCCTGTCTTTATCAAGAGGGAATCACTTCTGAAGTAGGGCCAAGGGGACAGGCAGGGCTTAATCACTCGCTGTGGTCGGGCCAGGTCTCTGGCCAGTCCTGTGGACTCAGCTGAGAGCCTACTGCTGCACACACACGCAGTGGTTTGGCCTGTCCGAGGGCAAAATCTGTTCGTTTTCCTACAGCTCTCTCTGCAGTAAGTTACCAAGTGTTTGCTTGTAGATGTGCTTATGTACACTCAGGACTTCAGCTGCTCCCCTTCCTATGCCAAGTATTTTGATAGATTTAGGATTAGGTCCTTTGAGACAGCCACCAGCTACCAAAATCCCAGTAGCTTTACATTGTGAGAAATGGCCCCACGATTGATACCGGTGTTAACAACTGCCACAAAAAAGGGAAAAATTCAATACTAGAAAAAAATGTAACTTCTCACAACCTGTGTTCAGAACCTGTGTGCCCTTTAAGGCTCTTACAAGTAGACTGAGGAGGTTGCTGCTTCTGCTTCTCAAGATTCACTTCTTATTTGAATGCACTGAGCAAGATGTGTGATACATAATGACATAGAATATATCATAGAAAAGAAAAATATATAATTAAAGACATTGTGATTAAAACTTGTGAGCTCAGTAACATTTTTATGAAGTTATAAAGTAGTTTTCTAGTAAAATTTCAAATGTAATATTCAGTTCATTAACAACTCTCATCATCCCCAAATCCATAAATATTAATTTATTTTACTGTGTAGCAATTTCTAAGAAATGTAAGACATAAAATGTTTGAAAGTGTTTAGATATGGATTCAAAAAGAGAGCAATCAGATTTTATTTATCTTCTAGTTATTGGTATCTGTTGCCTTTTTTCTTCCTTTTTTATTGCTCCTTCCTTTTTCTAATTAACTACGATTTGTCATTTTATGTCAACTGACGTAATTATAAGTCATTATGTAGGATACTAATGGCCTTAGAAGCAGTTGCCTCACACATAAACTCTTGTGTCCAAACGGCCACTTAGCTAAGAAGTGGATTTTAATTTCTCACCATTCATTACTGCTTCAATTGCTCTAAACAGAATAATTGAAGAACAGCAGGTGCTTTTTATTTCAGTTTTCTAATCTTGTTTCTTAACTTACCTTTTTAAATAGCAATGTTCTTTCACAGCGAGAAGGCAATTAATTCTTCTGTATGCCAGAAGATGCCACTGTAGCACTCGCTTATAAACAGTAAAGACTGAGGACAGGGGAGAAGGGTATGAATATTATCAGATGCAGCATCTGATAGATTGCACCTGAGAAGGTATTGCTGTGAGTATCCTAAAAGGACAGGGTCTTAATCTGTTGAGAGAATGAGATTCTGCAACATTTATTTATTTTTGAAATAAATAAATAAAAACAACTACATATTGGGAATTAAAGGAAATAGTTATTTTATGGTATAATTTCATTAACTGCAATCCTAGTCCTGTATTTGTCACCTTGAATATTTATGTGCTGCAGCAGTGTACCAAACATTAATATGAGTACATGTTCTTTCTCCAAAGGATTTTTCTAGAAAGGATTTTCCTGCTGTTTAATATACCATATAAATCACTTTGAAAAAATAGTCTTCTTAGGTTGCTATTTCATTTTTGTCTGTATTCAGTTAAACGCAGAGAGGTTTGAGATCATCTGTCTACTTCAGTGTCATGGGGTTTTTTGTTTGGTTTTTTTTTTCTTTTACTTTAAAAATTCTTGTAGTGAGCAGTCCATCACTAGCTTTAGAAACTAGGTTTTTCCCTAGGTGATAAAGAAACAGGGCAGACAGAAAATATTTCCCCAGAAGGTCTGCCTAAAAGGATGCTTAATTTTATTTTGATTTATTTTATTTTAGGAAGAATTTGAACATTTTATCTCTTGACAGCTATGCTACTTGCTGGCGACAAGGGAGGAGAGGAAGGAAGGCTACTGTGCAACACTGTGATGGTCCAAAAGGTTCAAACTGATAATCTATAAAGAATTACAACAGGAAGAAGCACTTTAAAAGCACTTCCTTTGAACAAGCTCTCTATTAATTAATTGTTTGTCCTCAGGGTGCCTATATAAGATAGCAAGGAAAGTGTGTGTGCACTTAAGCTTTCCAATGGGACACTGAAATCCACTGTCAAATGTGAATATCATCAAATGGACAACCAGAAGAACGCCGTTGTGGAATTTAAGCTGTGCAGGGTCTTCTGCAACACAAGGGGGAAAAAATATTACTTTCAAGCACTGTACAATGCAAATTCTATGCCATGTATTATCAATACTTTCTCTTTTTTTCAGTTACTATTTAGAGACCTGTCTTGAGGTCAAGCAGGTTTATCAGCTAGCTTTTAGAGTATGTCACTTCTAGTGACTGGCCACCAGAGAGGTGTTACCTCATTTACTATAAATCCTGGAGCCTGACACTTCAGCCAGTTGTTCACCCATCATGTTGTGTGCATCTCTCGCTGTATGCTGCACATTTTATTCACAAAAATGCTGTGAGAGATAATATCAAAAGCTTTTCTAAAAACCAAAACACCGTTGTTTACTGCTTTCCCTTCATCCACTGGTCAAAAGGGATGTGTTTCCACAACTGGCACATCTATTCAGCCTATTCAGTGTACTCAGTAGCTTCTCTGTTAGTAATCATCTCTTTACTGAAACAACAGAATTTGTCATCAAAATTGAGATGTTGCCGTATGGAATAAAAGCCTGGTCTCTGTGCCGGGGCTTTGAAAGGCACTTTGAGCACCATCAGGTGGTGGGGAAATTGGGGCTGTCTTTTACACTGAAATTTATGACTTCTTATCTATCTTCATGAAAAAGTAGCTGATCATTCTGTCCTTTCTTTCAAATATCTCAAGAACTATGTAGGGAGGAACCAGAAAGGATATTTAGTCAAGAGTCACATTATTGATATGAGGCAAAACAGCAACTCACATATCTGCGTATCATTATTTTTGATTAAAGATCTTCTTTCAAAAGTTTTTGGTAAAAGAATCAAATGTCTTGAATACACCTATGAAATTGGTCTAATAACAGCAAATGGTCAGTCCTGTGGACTGAACATTAGTCTTCTCACTGGACCCACCAATAAAATGTTATATAGTAATTACACTTTGAGACTTTTTGTTTTGCTTAGCAACATTCCAAAACTTTCTTCATTACTTCTATACAGCATCTCATCTTTGCATCTTTTTGTTTTCTGAATACTAAATATGCACCCTAAAGTTGAGGCTATAAAATGCACTTATATTTTTAACATATTTGTATAATTAAAAGGTGAAATTGCATGTTAAATGAGCCAACAGAGTGAGTTTTTGGCAAAGAAGGTGAAGTATATAAAATGTGGTGTATCCCATCTGTTACAAATGTAGGGTCTTTTCACCAGTAATTGCAACAATTTTATCTGGAAAATAGGATTTATTATACCCTAAATACAGTTAAAAATAACTGTGGATAAAGGTATATTTGGAAATGAAAAGAACTCAGTTAAAGCCTAATTTTGATATTCACAAACACTAACTCAATTTCTGCCATAGTTTTCCCTGGGTTTCATGTTTACTGGTGTTCACATGCATTATTCAGAAGCACCAAATATTAAGTACCTATGAGACAAAGCACAGTGTGGCTGAGGCATTTAGTAAGCAACAGAGAATTTTTTGATGACTCATAAGTAGGGCCAGTGATACAGCCAGTGAATATTATGTCACTATGCACATCAGTGTTGCAACAATAAACTGCCTATTTCTGCTTTGCTGCATTGAATTCATCTTTATATATAAAAAAGGAGGATGGATCCAAAACCATTTGTGATGAAACATTTAGTCACAGCTGTGCCCAAATCTTGTTTTGGAAAACATCATTGGTAAATATTGTGATAAAATGTTGAAAGTAATTAAAATTAAAGACTTTGATGGACCACTCCTGAATATTCCTTTTCATGAAAGAATCTAAATTTCACTATGTAGTGAGTTGACTGCTCCTGAATGCCATGTGCCCACCAAAGTCACTCTACCATTCCTCTCCTCATCAAGACAGGAGAAGGAAAATATAAGGAAAGTCTTGTAGGCTGAGATAAGGACAGGGACAGGTCACTCAATGATTACCATCATGGGCAAAATGGACTTGACTTGGGGATAGTATTAAAATTTAATACCAATGAAATCAGAATAGGGTAATGAGAAATGAACCCAACTCTTTAAACACCATCCCCCCCACCCTACCCTTCATTCCTTATTTTCTCTACCTCTCCTTTCACCAGCAATGCAGGATGACCAGGAATGGGGGTTGCAATCAATTCATCATATATCTCTGCCTCTCCTTCCTCCTCAGAGGAAGGACTCCTCACAGACTTCCCCTGCTCCCTTCCATGCGCGGGTCCCTTCCATGGGGAGTATTCCTTCTGGAACAGACTGCTCCAGCATAAATCCCCCATGGGGTCACAAGTCCTGCCAGTAAACCTTCTCCAACAGGGGCTTCTTTCTCCATGGGGCCACAGGTCCTGCCAGGACCGTCACTTCCTTTAGGTATCCATCTCTTCTGNGAACCCAACTCTTTAAACACCATCCCCCCCACCCTACCCTTCATTCCTTATTTTCTCTACCTCTCCTTTCACCAGCAATGCAGGATGACCAGGAATGGGGGTTGCAATCAATTCATCATATATCTCTGCCTCTCCTTCCTCCTCAGAGGAAGGACTCCTCACAGACTTCCCCTGCTCCCTTCCATGCGCGGGTCCCTTCCATGGGGAGTATTCCTTCTGGAACAGACTGCTCCAGCATAAATCCCCCATGGGGTCACAAGTCCTGCCAGTAAACCTTCTCCAACAGGGGCTTCTTTCTCCATGGGGCCACAGGTCCTGCCAGGACCGTCACTTCCTTTAGGTATCCATCTCTTCTGGTGTGGGGTCCTCCACATGTTGCCAGTGGGTATCTGCTGTTCCACCACGGACTTCCACAGGCTGAGGGGCACAGCTGGGGTCACAGGGTCTGCACCACAGGCTGCAGGGAAATCTCTGCTCCGGCACATGGAGCACCTCCTCCTCATCCTTCTGCACTGACCTTGGTGTCTGCAGGGCTGTTCCTCTCAGATATTCCCCCTCTTCTCTCTGGCTGCCATTGCAGTGTGGTTTTTTCACCCTTCTTAAATAACCTTACCCCAGAGGTGCCCATGTCAGTGATGGGCTCTGCTTTGGCTGCCTTGGAACCAGCTCACATTGTTCCTGTCAGAGAGCAGGGGAGGCTTCTGGCAGCTTCTTAGAGTAGCCACCCCTGTAGTCTCCCTGCTACCAAACCCTGGTGATGCAAACCCAATACATATTAATATTTTATTAAAATATAACAGAATTACAAAACAGAAAGCAAGAGAACATGAATATACTTTTAGTTAAATTTTGCAGTGTGACTGGGAGTGTTTAGTTTCACATACTTTGATTTTGATGATCACCCAAACCAGTAGTTTACATACAGGACTGAAGTATGGTCATATAGCATATTTTATTAAGGTTGTGTGAGGCAATATCTCATGACATCATGTATGGAAGCATGCTGCTTTTTAAGATCTTTTTTGTGATTTTTCTCTTTTTTTGGCTGTTTGTTTTAAAAGGTTCAGTTTTCACCAAGAATGCAATTTTCCTTTTACTTTTTCTTTGCATTGAAAGATATCCTGTAAATGCTTTCTTAGCTTGTATACAGTTTCTTAATCCAGTAATTAAGTCAATATTTAAAACTGTAAATATAAATTATTTGATGGAATAGTATATTTAGCATACTAGAAGATTTACCAATTAGTAGGTAATGTAATCCTCAATCTTGAGAATGGCCATTCTTATATTAAATGATTAAAAAAGATATTTTCTCTAATTATCTACCCTTTCATGCAATACCAATCTTGTTTTTTCTCATCATAGAAAACTTGCAATCATTAACATGTTAATTTTCCTTATATTATCTGTGATTAATTTCTACTGTGATCTAAGTATTTAGTGAGTCTTTCTTCAGGTTTATGTACACTTTCACAAGGTATATAAACTGACACTGAAATAACCTTTTTTTTTTTAATTAATGGAAGTACATCTCATTATTTTTCTGAGTACAGTAAGAAGCAAATAGTAGATTTGTTTGTTTTGTTCATAATTCAGAACAACTGTCTTGAAAGTGCTCTGTCCCTTGATTCTTTTTCTGAAATATATTAGCAGTACTTTTCCTCACTATATCCTTTGTTCTCCTGCTGTGTTCTCTGACTGTTCCTGGCACAGAAAATTTCAGTTTTACCCATCTATCTGAAGCCAACTACTAGCTCTCCTTTGCTTTGGACATAATCTCAGAGCTGTCATGTTATGCACAAGGAGTCCCTCATGCTGCTTTAACAAGGTTTCACTGAATACACATTGCAAAAATTAACAGCTCAAAAATTGGATTTTGAATAGGTTTGAATTTCCTCCTGAGTATTTTAATGCATTTTGTTTCCTTTTATTCCACTTTTATTGTTTTTGTCATTAAAAATTTTCAAATTTTCTCCACAACAGTAAGCAATGCTAAAATATATATTACAGGACATCTTCCTGTAACCCCATGACTCATGAAGCTCTGCTTTTACAAAGGCAGCAAATATCCAGAAACTGATCATTTGAGACAGGTGACATGACTTTAGCTGCCTTAATCCTTTCTACAGACTTTGGGAGCAGAGAGAAATACAGCCCTGTTCATAACCCTTACTTTATCTATTCCTATTCTCAGGTTTACCTTTACAATTAGTGAGAGTAAGGACAAGAAAGGAGGAAGGGGATATTACATAATGTGGTATTACCATGCATTTATATGTGGGCAACAAGCCCCATTCCTAAGCCAAAGGCTCCATTTCCAGCTTCAGTAAATATTGGTCTAAAAACTTGTTATGTTGATCACGTTGTTGAATTCAGTGAATATAGAACACAGATATCTGCTCTCTCCCTTCTCTTATCCTATGTAAATGTAAAACCAGTTTTCTCCCAAGAAATTTCAGAACTGAAGAAACAGCTAATGGATTTCTGCTCCTTTTTTCATACTTTTCTGAGGCAATGAAGAAAGAAAAAGTACTCAGAGGCTGGAGACTGGTTTTGTAAAAATGATCAGATCTTGAATTTTTCTTTTATCCGTAGAGTATTTAGCTGAACCATACGGTATGTAGCATGAACACTGTTAGCTTTTTTAGTCTGAGTATACTTTTTCTTTACAAGAAGCAATCATTTTTTTTAGCACATTTAATATCAAATATTGATTTCTTCACTAAATTCATTTCAACTATCAGGCTCTGATTCTTTAGTTATGAGGCCCAGTAAAAATGTAAATAAATAAACTACTAAAGATTTAATTGAATCAACTGTATTTATTGGAATTATTTTATTCTTTACATTGCAATTAATGTCCTATTTATAGTAGTGGTTTTGCAGCATGTATGCAATAGCATACATTGACTAACAACATACATCCTTTTTGCTTTATATAGCTTATTTACTTCTGCTTACACAGAAGTACTTGGTATGATGCCTTATAATAAAAGTAAGACAGTGCCTTTTTTACATGAACTAGATCCACACTGAACAGGAATGTATTTTTTAAGAGAAGGCAGTCAAACACTGAAAACAAGAGTGGCCTTTTCTGTACTCTAAAATTATGTGAATAATCTAAGGCCATATGCTGTCTGATGAAACTATCTAAGAGAAAAAGGATGAAAAAAATAGATAAAAGACTATTCTGTTTTACTAGCTGATCATTGAAAGGAAAGCTTGTAATGTTTTTAGCTTCTAGTAAGGTTCCTGTATCATGGTTATCATCACAGGGTCAATAATAACCTTAAACAACATGACATAGTTTGTCACATCATGTTTGCTTTTCCCTTCTGTCCCCATGGATGAACTGTGAGCGTACACCAGAATTTTTAATTCTCTACAAACAAAGGTCAAAGAATTGTGTCTCACACCCGAAGTGTGAGAAGCTGTGCTTCTGATGCCCTTTATACACCTTGGCTGAGGGTGTCAGTAAGACTGATGCTACTGAGGGGCCAGACTAGAACTGCTTATTTTCTTCTAACAGCTTTCCCCTGCACTGAATTAAGTTATTTGTTGTGCTGCTTTGAGCTGGGATAGAAATAATTTTCTTCATAGTGCTTTATATGGTGCCATGTTTTGGATTTTTGTCCAAACCAATAATAATAACACAGCGATGTATTAGCTATCAAGCGTCAAGGCCTTTCCTGCTTTTCACACTGTCCCATCACCCCAGGGGCTGAGGATGCACAGGAAGTTGGGAGGAGCCACAGCTGGGACAGGTGACACCAAGTGACCAAAGGGATATCCCACACCTTTATGGTGCTATGCTGAGCAATGAAAGTTGTGGAGGTGAAAGGAAGGAGGAAGTGGGGGGGACGTTCAGAGTGATGGTGTTTGTCTTCCCACTTTTGCATGGAATCCTGCTTTCCTCGAGATGGCTGAACACCTGCCAGTTCCTTGTTTTGCTTTGCTTGTGTGCACGGCTTTTGCTCTTTCAATTAAACTGTGTCTCAATCCATGAGTTTTCTTTTACTCTTCTGATCTACTCCGTTGTCCTACTGGGGAGGGGTGAGCTAGCGTCTGTGTGGGGCTGTGTCTGCTGACAAGGGTTAGACCACACACCTGTATAAAATTTTATCTATTTACTCCCTTAGTGAATATATTGATCTTTTTTTTTCCACAGTTATTCACTACACACACACACACACACACACACACACACATATATATGTATGTATATAGTTAATTTTAAAGCTCGAAGACTAAGAGGAATGAATGCATGGTATCTACCTTTGCTCTGTGTTGTCATTAAAGAGAACTTTTCAATGGAATTGAGCTTAGTGCAGTTTTCTCAGTTGAAAATAAAATTATACTTATCATCAATGTATGTATGCAGGGCTTAAAAAAAATGTTTGAGGTATACTAAGCCCGCTACCCATCACCTCTTCACAGGCTTTATAAAGCTCAGTATAAAGTTTGACACTGAAAGAGAAGATATATATATGCTTTTAAAGTCTCGCATAGCAGAAAAGTGATTAGAGAAAAAACTACATTCAGATGAGATCATTAGAAATGAGAATGGGTGAAAATGGATACGAGGAAGTACTATGGCCACACTAAGTTATTTCAGAGAAATGACTGTTCCTGCCAGCGAGTTTCCTGCTCAAAACCAAACCCAACCAAACCCCTCAAATGCAGTGTGGTATGAAATTGTCTAACATACATAATTAAAGAAATACAGTCTTGAATAATGTATTTTAGATTTATTTTTATCTTTTCTGACAAGATATGTAGAGATTTTCAAATTTTCCCTTCCAAAGTGTTAACATTCATTGCCTACAGAATTAAGAACTGATCTTTCCTTGGTGAATAATTGAAATAAAATGTCTACAAAGGAAAATGCAGAAACAGAAGATGTCTTATTAGTAAGTGGTGGAATTTTTTTAACCAAATCAGTGTAAGCTTTTCTTTTAGTGACATTTATAAGCCATAAATGGGTTGTAGGAGCTTGACATATTATCACTTTTCATCTGAGTCTTAGCAGGTATTTTTAAGAGTAGGCTGTAAGCTCTTCCCAGGTACAAGACAGTATAACTTGTTTTGCACTTAGACTAATTTCAGAAATATCCTTCCTCTGGCACATCATCTTTTGTAAGTCAAGAAGAAATCTTCCAGGTGGATCTGCTACCAATAAGGAATTGTTGCAAAGAAGAGAAATTCTGGCTTTTTAGGAGGAATATTTGCTTTTTCTAGAGAATGCAATAACTTTTCATTATCTGGTCTCTAAGCCTTTCCTGTTTTATTTATTGATTTATTTGTTTGGGCTTTTTCTGGCCATTTATGTAACACAGAATGTGCAACAATTCACTCATACAAGTGCTTCAAAGCTGTGAAAAACATTCTAGTCAGAATACAGGCTTTTTCTCCTTGTAAATCACTTCATGGATCTCACCATCTCACCTGTAATTCCAGTATCGATGTTGGTTCTTCAGAGACTATTGTGCACGCACACATGAATACATCCAAACTAGAAACTATATAAATGTACCCCCTTCTCTGTTACCCTTTTGTTTTATTTCAAGTACAGTAAAACAGTGCCAGCCTTGTACTCCCATGGTATTAAATCATATTTCCTCCTTTAAACTTCTATAAATCACCTAATGCTTCAAAGCCTTGCATCATTTTTCTTACTCTGCCTTATCCTTAATAAATAGCTGTCTGTTTTCCAGACTTTTACTCCTGCATCTTCCTTTTCTGCAGCACCCTTTCCTATATTCCAGAAAACTCTTAAAAAAATAGCCCTTATTCTTAAATCCAATTGAAAGACTTCTCCTGAATCTGTGCCCATTTGTTTTATCTTGGATTTGTGGTGACTCTTCTACTTTTGGCATTCTGACATTTTTATTTTGCTAAAGCATGTCAATTTGGAGAATCATAGGAAGTAAACCTCTACTAATTAATCAGAACTAACATCAAAAGGAATAAAACCACTGCTGAAAAACACCTTATCTTCAAATTTATTTGATTAGATAAATTAAATTTTATATATTTTTATAATTCTTAAAGACACATATGGTAAAATTCAGTAACAGGATTTTACTTCTGTAGTTTCTGAAAAGTGAAGATAGAGCATTGTTGTGCCTGCCTATATGCTGCATAATTAAAATATACGAAGACCCTCCACAAAAAGTATTTGGTAATAAACATTAAGTGAGTGTATAAGCTTTTTTCCTTATGCCAGTATTTAGGATTAATACCTTGAATATTTAACAATTGTCAGATTGAACACATGTATTTATGATGGTAAAGTCCTCTTGTCCATCACCAAACCTAAAGAATATTAGACAGATCTGTTTGAGGACAAGAGACATCCCCAAGATGTAAGTAACTGAGTTTATCTTATTTTTGTGTATTCCAGTATGGTCCCATCCTTGCAGAATTTTTTAAATCTATCCATATCCCAGAGAAAGGTCTTCAAATAAATGAAGTTATTGAAGTCCTGAATTAAATCTCAGTGTACACAGTGCAACTAACATATTTTTTCTAAAGTATTAACTTCCAGAGAGAAATAACATATTTGTTAACAACCATATCAAGAAGTATAAAAACTTATTTTTAGAATGAAACAATTATATGAGCATGGATAATCTGAAAGGACATACAAATTTTATAAGGATATGAAATAATTCAGGTTATTTAAAAAGAAACACCCTTCTTTTCAAAACTGTGATCAAACTGAATAGTCCTATTATACATTGTAACTTGAAGAGCATTATACATTCAATCTTTCATTGTTTTTCTTTCTTTTGTTTAATTGAACATTAAAACTGCATCAGAATAAAACTGAAAATTAAGTAATCATTAAATTATTTGAAGTTATAAAATATATAAACAAGTGCATTAAAATCTACAAATAAACATAAATTTAAGTATATTTTGCATTTGTCTATCAGAAACAAAAAGTCATAAATGGGGAAATTTTTATCTTTTAATTTGTAGGTTTTTTCTTCTGTTTTAAGGTGCTGGAGATTAAATCATAGAAATTTGATGTGACAAGCAATAGTCTTCTTTTTATACAACATTTTATAATTCAATGATTTATTTTTAAATCTAATGACACAGATTAAGAAAAAGAAATTTTGTAAGTTTTTTCAAAAAATAGTATTTTTTTTTTAACATTTGTTTCCATTTTGCCTTGAGTACAGCATAATGTCTGTTAGCTACAGGTGCTAATCCAAAAGGAAAGACTGTGTAATAACAGTCTCAGAAGTATATGTCAAACTGAAGCCAGTGAAGGAATTTTGTATTTTCAGTTGCAAAGTCTGTTATAGATAGACTTCTTGTCACTTGGATCCATGATGATATGTAGATTTAGGACCTTGATATAACCTGCATTTTGCAAACATTTAAAGAAACAAAATTAATTCTGACTTTTTCTAAGGTTGCCATGAACTTATATAATTTAAATATGAATGAGATGGAGCATTTGCTATAAAGCATTTTGCAGGCTGAAAGGGAGGATCTTAATTTGATATGCTACATTTAATATCTAAAAGTTTTCAAGCTTGTAAAATTCTTTTCTTTCGATCCTCTAAAAGGGTAAATGAATGGATTATTCAATCACTGGTACTATAATTGTCTCAGATTCTATTACAGAGAATGTTCTATTTGCTGCTTAATCTCTGTCAGGATTGTTTTCTAAATCCTTGTCTTTGAACAAACTAGATTTTAGATCTAGGTTAGATTTTTTATTATATTTACACAGCTCTTAAAGCACCATTAACTTGCAAAGAAACCAAAATAATGTAAATATATTTGAAAAGCTACTTTTCATGTAAAAGAAATGTTTCTGAATTAAATAAAAATAAATCCTTCCTAGGCCAGTTTTCTGGCTGTTGAGTAGTTCTGTACTTGTCACTGTATTACAGTAGTCTTACTGATGTTTTTTCCAGTTTTCAGTTGCTGCCATTTCTGCTGATAACAAGTGGGTTGCCTAGAACTTGAAATAAGAAAAAGTAATTTTACTGACTAGATACTTATGTAGACTTGTATAGACATGTTTAAAGAAAACAGTTTCATATATTGTCTTTGCCTTGAACCCTGAGCCTTCTTGCCTTCCTTTTATTTCCTCTCTGTCCCATGGGACAGTGAGTGAGAGGCTTGGAAGGTGTTTGGCTGTTGCTGAGGTCAACCCACCACATAGACATTGTCAGATTATACCTATACACACCAGTTATAAATGCTACAGAATATCTGAAATCCATTCCAGTGACATTTCCATTATTTTTTTTTGTCTTCTATGTAGCTTCTGTGTCATTTGTCCCCCAAGAAAAATTCTGACATGTTTTGCATGAGCACGACACATTCTTATGGCATGATTTTTGTAATGATGAATCCTGAGTTATTAAAAAGTGTCTTAAGGTCCTACCTAATGTTATTCTGTGTCTTTGGCTACAGGGAAAAGATAATATTTTCTTGCAGCTTTTATTTGGCTTACTAAATAAATAAGGCTATGTGTTATATCACTCTAGAATCTCTATCTCTCTGTGAAACCACTATAAGTTACTATACCCTCATGAATGCCTACAATATAAAGATCTTTTCCCTGTGTTGTAAAAATAATTTTAAAAGATGCAATGTAGCATACTATAGAGAGTCCTAAGTTTTTATGCTGTGAGAAAATGGATTTTTTTTCCATTTATCAGCATTTTTATTAATCCTTTTCTCAAATATATAACTGAAATACAGGGTCCAAATTTTATTATTAGCCAGCTTATATATAATTAACCTTCAGTTCAAGTAGAAAAGAAAATATGAAAGGAGCACAGATTTTTTTAAAATTCTTTTCTTGTTCAAACAATGGATATAAGTGATATAATGTGGGATTTGTCTTAATTTAAAGCTTAGTTCATAAATCTAGTGTAATCTAGATTCACTTTATATTCTATCAAGAAAATTGGGTAATTCCAAACGAAGTTTTCTTGATCAAAAACTATGTAATTAATAAAAACTGGATCAATTTTTCCCATATGTAGCTGTTTTTCTATTAAGACAAGAGAGAGACTCTAGATCACTCAGAAAACTGAAGAATATCTAAATATATTCCCATTAAAATCCAGCCTCATGCATAAACCTGATTTTCAAAAAATATCTTAGGCATTTTAGACAAACTTCTCTTGATTTATAAATGCCCAAGTTTTTGGTTTTCTTCATGGAAGCTAGGATTCTTATAGACTACATCCTCAGAGATAATTACATGCCTACATATGATTTACTTTTCAAGAAAGGAATCAAATTTCTTTCTGAAAACTGTTATGTGAATTATCGAGTACTGTGTAGTAAAATAATAAAAAACACTGGAAATAATGTATTTTAACTTCTGATGAACCAAAGGCATTAAGCAAACCTTAGCCTGCAACAAAAGGGCTGAGTTAGACTGATAAACAGATTATAGATATGTATCATAGAAATGCATTTTTAGAAAAGACTTGGGAGATTTGAACTTCCAAATATGTGATGATGTTAGCAATACATAGCAATACCTATGACTAGTTTTTGCTTATTGGTTTTGGTTGGTTTGGAACTTTTCTTTTTGTCAAAGAAGTTGATATTGCTGAAAACTACCTGATGGTAAAGCACTATCTACTGGTTCAGTAAAGACAGCTAATAATAACCTATGCTTTTCCACCAAAGAAAATTCTTATTTTTAAAAAATAATTACTCTAATAACTTGCAAGCAGTTCATTACACAACTGCGCAAATAACATTTCAGTCTTCCTTTTTTAAAAAAAAACCCTATGTTTGTATTTACTTTACCAAACTCTGATAGTGGGGACGCTGGCCAAGTTTTCCTTACTAACATCTGAGAAATCCTTCGAGAACTCAGTGTTTATGTAAATTTTCTTAGCAACACTGGAGAGCTAAATCTCAAGTACATTCATGAGGAAAATTTTAAGAACATAAGTAAACAGTTGGAAAAATATTAATATCTCGAGACTGTTTCATGAAGTATAATAATGGTTGCATGTCATTTTCTTCATAGCTTTGGTATATTTTTTCATTTCTAGTCTCACAGTATAAACATGCATGTTTTCTGTCTGTTCCAGTAAGAACAATTATTATAAGAACCTAATAAATCAAATTCAGTCTGTTCCATTTTTTTATCCTGGACAATTCCAGTCCCTGCTCAGAACTCAAAGTACTCACATAATTGATTGCAAAACAGGTTTCTAATTTAAGCAGGAAACAGTCTTTATTTCTTTGCAGGGATAAAATAGGCATTAATATTACACATGTAGAAGAATGTTTTACGACCTCTGAGGGAGTCCTACAGATTTGACCAGTCAATTATCTGCAGACTTTTAACTGTCTAAAACAGTTCTTCAAAGAAAACAGCTGTCTCAAAGGGTCAGGATGCCCAATAGAGGTAGTGGAAAGAAACATTCATTCTATGAATAACATCAATTAACTGAACTATGAAAGAAATAAACACTGTGTTAAAATGTGTTTATTTTTCCACAGTATTGAATTTACTTTCATGTATTTTTTGACTAAGTGTTTGTTGAATGCAAACCTTAGCCTCTGATGAAATTGTTTCTTTACTTACATAGACATGATCAACTTACAGTGTCTCAAAAATATTTGCATGAAGTTTTGCAAAGCAGCAATATGTAATTTTTCATTTTTGACATCACTTTCCTATTAAAATATCTATTTAAAAGCAAAATATCAGACAATGCTATGAGATTAGGAGAATAAGAACTGATTCCTAGGTATCAGTTAAATTGTAGTCAGGTTTCTTTAGCTTTTGCTCTGTAACTAGCAATTGGACTCTTTGTTTGGAGTCAGAATGGGTCTTTTGGACAGAAGCTTTATTTTTATTGCATTTGCAAATGTTTGCTAGATTGTCTCTTTCTGGATGGGTGCAACTCTTTCATAAGCCAAGTATTTTTCTAAGTAAGTCTTGGCACTTTCCTCAAGTTTTCTGTTTTAAAGTGAGATACTGACGTAGGTGCTCTTTCAATATCCAAGCACTTAATAGAGGTCCTCTACCTTTTTGCTGGTCACAAAGTTTCTCAATGATCCTGTCAGTTGAATAAAGGCCGTCATTTCTCTCACAGGATCCTTCTGGACAAAATGTCCAGCCCACACTAGATAAACACATGGTGCCATGGGTGACTAGTTGGCTCACAGGTCTGGCACAAAGGGTTAGAGTGACTGGTGACCTGTCACTAGCAAGGTTCTGTAGGGCTCCACCCTATGGCCAGTTCTGTTCACTATCTTCATAAATGACTTGGACACAGGACCCAAAGGTATACTAAATAAGTTTGCAGATGATACAAAACTGGGAGGAGCTGTTGACTTGAAGGCCGAGAGGCTCTGCAGAGAAAAATTAAAGCACTGGGCAATCAGCAGCCATATGATGTTTAACAAGGGAAAATGTGGGATTCTGCACCTGGGATGGGGCAACCCTGGATGTGTGGACAGACTGGGGAGCAAGATGAGAGAGCCATGGAAAGGGCCTGGGTGTCCTGGTTGATGGAAAGTTGAATATGAGTCAGCAGTGCCCTGGCAGCCAGGATGGCCAACCCTGTCCTGGGGTGCATCAGGCACAGCATCACCAGCCAGGCAGGGGAGGGGATTGTCCCGCTCTGCTCTGCACTGGGGCGGCCTCACTCTATTGCAGTTTGGGGCACCAAAATATAAAAAAGATATAAAGCTAAGTTAGACAACATCTAAAGTAGAGCTGTGGAGATAGTGACGTGTCTAGAGGGGAAGCCATAAGAGGAATGGCTGAGGACGCCTGCTTTTTCGTCCTGGAGGAGACTGAGGGGAGACTTCATTGCAGTCTGCAACTTCCTTGTGAGGGGAAGGGGAGGGGCAGGCACTGATCTCTTCTCTCTGGTGACCGGTGACAGGATCTGAGGGAATGAATTTATGTCAGGGGAGGCTTAGGTTGGATATCAGAAATACGTTCTTCACCCAGAGGGTGTTTGGGCACTGGAACAGGCTCCCCAGGGAAGTGGTCACAGCACCAGCCTGGCAGAGCTCAAGAAGCATTTGGACAGCACCCTCAGGCGCATGGTGGGATCCTTGGGGCTGTTCTGTGCTGGTCCAGGAGCTGGACTTCAGTGACCCTTTTGGGTCTCTTCCAACTCAGGATATTCTATGATTCTAATTTAAGTGTCTGTTCAAGTGAATTAAAATGCCCATGCTTTCTAAGAGCAGCCTATAGTAGATATAATTATTACTAGAAGCACTAGTTCTTTGTAGAAAAGTGAAGAAACTGTATGGAGCACCAGACTTTTAGCTTGTCATCTCTTTAGTGCAGTGCATTATCCTCTGTATTCTTCTTTTAGGATTAGTTCTGTTCTGGTGCCTTTCATCCTGTCTTGATCCAGCTATGCTTTGCAACAATATTGTGAACCACTTTAATGTGCTTGTGCCTTGCTTACAAAGTCTTGCTGCACTCCAGCAACACTGGTTTCTCTCTGTGTTCATTCTTTCTATTTTGTAGCCAAGTGCACCTGCTGCCAAGAGTTCTCACAATTGTCTTTTTGTGCTGTCATCTTTCCTACCACTTTTATTGACGGCTGTAACTCTTCAGTAGAGAAAGGAATATTTAATGTTAAAGTACCCTGACACTTCTCAACAATGATCTGAGGCACAATACAGATCAGAAGGTTGCTATAATAAATTTTGGTTGCTCTTTTCAGGGTGACTATTTAAGCACTGAACAAAAAAGTGAAGTATTTTCTTTGCATTTTGGTACTATCATCTACATACTATAACACTAATAATGATAAGTAGTCAGACAGCAATAAGATTTCTTTCAGCCCCAAAAGCATTTGTTGTAATCAAAGAACATAATTTAGGGTGAAGTGGTGATCATTAATCCAGGATTTCTAAACTGTCTGAAGACCTCCAGCTTCTGTGAGAAAATGGAAGAGTTCTTTTACTGGAGTAGTTCTTTTACTGTAGAAGGTCTGCTGAGACAAAAAATGTGGCAATTTCCCTTATTTGGTTAATACTATACACATGGCCCAGCTGATTCCTTGTGGAGATGTGCTCGGTATGGTAGCTTTGTATCACTCCAAGGCTGAATACTTTACAAAGATGCATCTCTCCTATCCTTTATAAATTGTGTCATTAGATTATTTTTTAATGATATTTTTCTTTTTTTGAGATTGCTTGTGATTTGATTTACATACTATCAGATGCAGGTAGATACTGTGCTGTAAAGAGACTGACCTTTGGCAATATACAACACAAATGGTGAAAATTAAATTACCTTTTCCTTTCTCAGTCTTATAAATCTAATGTTATTGGTAGCTAAGGAAATGACATCCACTTAAAAATATGACTTTTATCCTGCCAGTGTCCTTTTAGCTTTGTATTTTGCGACTTTTTTTTTGTCTGTATTCATAGCACAAAATAAGTCTTGTGACCTTTCTTTTAGGTGATTTTTTTACAGTGAGTTTAATGCAGTAATTCAAATGCAAACTTATAAAATAGCCCAAAAAAAAGAATTACTCTAAGCAATGCCCTCTCTTTGATATTTGTGAGGTGCTTACAATATTCTTTGCTCTTATACAATGCATAAATAAACTGAAAGGAGCTAATTTATAATTGTGAAGCCCCGTATTTCTATGGGGACATTGCAATGTAAATCTCATTGAGGATGCAATGGCTGTTGTGATATGATATCCCAACAGAAATCATTGACCTCCATATCGAATATGGGACTTGAACTGTGGGAAAAAGACCTTGGAGTTGATAGGAAATCCTGCATCAGGCACAGGTCTGTGGTAGCAAGTGTTTAAATAAAAACCACAGACTCACTGAACTTTGATATTAACAGGAGGACAGAGGTGTATCACTCTGAAAGAATCTCCCTGCTGCAACAGTTCACAACACAGAAGTTACTGTGCATTTTGTTTTGGCAAATTGTGTTCTTTGCAACAGCAGAGGTCTCTTAACAGAGACTTTAGGAGAGTACAAAATAAGACCAGATCATTTATCTTCCCCTCCTGCCCAATGGAAGCCTTCTAGTGAAGTTAAAGTGTCCACTCCTTGGACTCACTGAGTGTTTAAGGCCATGTTTAACTCCTTTTAAGGTAATTACTCACTTTGTTTATGCTGAGTTCTCATCTGTGTTGTGGCATACAGTACAGTTATTCTACCATACAGGATGAAGCTTTAACAGCTTGTGAGGATCAATATGGCAAAACAATAGTATTAATTCTGAAAAGCCATTTTTCCTTCTGTAAAGCATTACATCTTTACCTTTTCTTAGTGTTATTATTCCCCTTTTTAATGGTTAATTGAAGAAAAGATATGATTGGGACTTAAAGCTGCTCTGGTCAACCTTGACAAAATACCCCTTGTACACATAGACATTTTTTAAAAGGCTGAATACCACTGCAGATTATTTGCTGACGCAAAGTCGTCGACATGTTTAGAGGACTATGGATAATTTAAAATACTTCTGACAATTTTGAAATAACATCAGTCTGTCATGACAAACCTGTTTTCATTCAAAACTAGGACAAGCATAAATAGGCACACTAAATCTCAACATATTTATACATTTCCAAAGTGTAAAATAATTTTTAGACTACCATACTTATTTGAACTCTTTTTCTTTCTAAATATGAAACAGAAAGAACACATTTTCTTGATAGTTGAATTACTAATGATTCCTCTTTTCTATGCTGAGCTTCAGACTGAGGAACATGTTTACCCTAGAGTTATGAACCTGTGAAACCAAGGGCTACAGTAAAACTGCTGATGCAATGTTAACTACAGCAGCATGAACAATTTAATAGTTATTTTATTCACGATGAAAATACTTTAAAGGACTTCCTAAGACATTTGTAAAGGTAGCAGACAGAGGACTGTGGGCCAAGACTGTGAACTTAATGCTCTCATAAACTGCAGCAATACCTTGGTTTAAACTATGACCTTCCTTCTATTGTTTCCTGATGGTTATTTCTCCTAATTGTTAACCTTCTTGTATGTTTTGACCATAAGTAAATTGTTATCCCATACAATGAAAATTCTTTTAATTCTTTACATCTGTTTGCTTGGTAAGAATACCACAACATGTATGTCTGTGATTCTTGACTTTATGGGACATAAGAAAAAACTTACACATGGTAACTTGAATAACTTAAGGCACATTATTATGTTAATCAATTTGGACTGATCCAAAATAGTTATTCTAAAGGCAAATTAAACTAAAATTAGAGAGGAAAGAAAAATGAGAAGTGTCAGAACAGCTCTGGAGGGAACTGTATGGTCAGTAAGGTGTCTGAGTTGGGGAAGAAAAGGAAAATGAAGGGAAATGAACCATGATGGGTGGGAGATTTTGGGTACCCTATTAATCAGTCTTGGAAGTAAAACCAGAAGTAATATCCTTTATTTTTTTCCATGTCTTTATTCCTGAAACCACTGTATCTGGGAAAAATCTTTGCTGGCAGATGATTTGAGGTTGTTTTGATACATATGATCAATCACAGGATTGATACAAAGAAATACTTCCTTGCTGTTTCTCTCTATGTATTTCAATGTATGGTCCCAGGGTCAATGATTCTCAAAGTAACACAAAGATATAAGTATGTAGAAAAATGTGCACATAAGATATAACCAATTCAAATCTGCTTGGTCACTCTCCTCACAAGTTTTAAAATTGATGTTTCTCCACAAATTCTACATAATTTATCCAAAGATGTCTTTTGCCTCTCATCCTTCCCCTTGCCAGGATTTTAATTTTATTACTGAAATATTAGTATGTTAAGTACAATTTAGGCCACTTTGCTCTTCTTTGTAGTTCATTAACCTGTGCAAAACTATTTTAGGTATAGTTTTCTTTACTTAATTTCAAAATAAAAAGCATAGTAAAAGATTTCAGAAAGACTGACAGCTTTTTTCTAAGTAAATACATACATGTCAGTGGCATTACTATCAGCTCCTCTTCTCTGTATTGTTAGTTCAGAAACAGATTAATTAAACTTAAAACCACCTCTTTAACTGCTGTGGGAAACTTTTACCGATCCAATCAGGGCCACCATATGTATATGCATAATGTGAATAGTTTTGTGGGGGCAAGATGAATCTAGATTAAGGTAATTAATTATAATCCTGTGCCTATTTTGATGGCTTTGTCCAAAGGAAGGAGAGCAAAGTGTTTCTGATCCAAAAAGTCATACAGCTTCTGCATAAACAGCTAAAGACGTGGGAGGATTGGTGAATGGTTGATGCTACTATGATCATAGATTCTCAGCCTTGTATGGCTTTCATAAATCCTTTAACCAGATTTTTGGTACAGCCAATTTTTCCTTCTCATTTGCTTGAGTAGAACAGCCTGAATCAAGACCTTGCCTCTGTGTCTGCCCCATTTCAGCTCCTCAGTACTGGGAAACTGAACTGAAAAATGTCAGAATCATCTATTGGGCAGGCTTGGGACAAGAAGAGTAGGCTTTTGTGATGAAGTGGTTCCTCAGGAGAGAATGAGAGAATTGCATGTCTTGGAGATGCAGGAGGAGGTGAAATGACTCCTGGGAACAGGGCTGCCTGGGGAAAGAACTCCCACAGCCTAGGGCCTGGCTAATACCTCCGAAACCTCTCAGAGCCACATGACATCTCACTTGCCTTATGCAATGCTTAACCTAAAATAGGAAGCACAACGAGTATATGGGACATGGGATGGCAGAGCTCTTAGAAAGGAGATGCAAAAATAAGCAAGCAAGAGAAACAACCAGAGAAAAATGAAAACCAGAGACAGAGGCCTAGAGAAAGAACATAAATGATGAGCATTGAGAATAAAAAGAATAAATGCAAAGGCTATAAAAAGAAAGGAATAGGTCTCTAAAGAAGGTCAGAGATCCAAGCTGATTAGAAAATCCAATTTGCATTTGGAAAAAAAAAAATTCTTTGTCTGTTTGAAACCCTAGTTTCTACATGATGATGAGGAAATTGCAAACTCAAGATTGTGTTTTTACGATAATGACAGATTTGCATGAAGTAACAGTGGTCCTGAACACATACCAGGTGGCATACATTTGTGATTATAAGCAATATTTTGCCTGTATTACAGCTGCATGATGCACTAACTCTTGGGCTTTTCTGAACCCTTTCTTCTTGAGCAAGCAGAAATGACTTCATACATTGTGTTCTATATTTCTATTATACAAATCTCCTTCGGTTAGACGAAAGTATTGTGATTTTGGTTTTTTAAATAAAAAACAAGCTGGTCCAAGGTGAATTAAGGAAATTGAAGCAAAACCAAAAGTGATTTGATGTTAACTTTTCCTACTTAGGCAACTTCGTGCTTCTTCACTATCACTGTATTTATTGAAGAAACACCTGCCTTTAAGCATGACAATCTCCTTGCTCCTCACAGGTACAGATTCCACTTCTCCAGTCACAACACAGGACTAAGTGATACAGTGGTTCCAGAAATTCTGCCATTCAACACCATCTCACATTTAAATGTGGACTAATATGTTCTCATGGGTTATGTGTTACAAGTTACTGTAGACGAAACCTGTAAGAGCCTCAAATGCTAATGGGTTAATTTAAACAGCAACAACAAAAGCCCCAAAACAAAACAAAAGTAGTAACATAAGTGAAAAGTAAGTAAGAGAAGACAAGAATAAGGGAACTTTAGGTCACCTGGATTCACAGACTTGCCATCAGCAGATATCTCAGGTTGCAAGGTACCCCTTTTTGTCTTTTAATTATATGAATGAACTCAGGATGACCGACAATTTTGTACAATATTTATCGTTTCCAAGGTCTCCTGAGTGCTTTACTTACTATGCTTTATCTGTTCTAAAAAAATCTTACAAAAAGCATTTTGAATAGTTTTTGAATACTGAAACATTTTGGTAAGAAAATGTACAGCAGAAGCAGATAAGATAAAAGGATAATATTTACAGTGGATGGGGTATCAAGTATTGCATTTGGTATTTCTTGATTGATGCATTGTATTAAGCAAATTCACTTTGTTCAGTGTCTCAAATGTCTCATTTTCAGTGTACAATGAGGAGTTATATTTTCTTTTCATGAAATAAATCACAGTATAATTTCTCAGTTTCTACTTTTTCCCATCCAATGGGCCATAGTTTTGTATTTTCCTGTCTCTCCCTCCATCCCAACAACAAAAAGAACCAAAAGCCCCAAATGAAAACAAGCAATGAAAAAACCCAACCCTACTGTAAATGGGTTTATTTTCTGAGCTGATAATTTTAATATATTCAAGTAATAGAATTAATTATATTTTCTCAGATTTAAAAATAAAATTAAACAGCAATACCTTTGTCAAATACCAAGTTGAAAGTGTTGAATTAGACACAATTAAAATATGTAGTTGCATGTCATCTTGTCTGTCCTCATGTTAACCTAGAAATGTTTATTAAAGCATTTATTAAATAATAAATCCCATTTGGCTTTAATAATTTTAGTAGTGTAATTTCTACTCCTTTTCTTCAGGGATCACAGCATAGCACAGGAAATCTCCTAGGACCTAATTCTGCCAGTTTTATCCTGAACAGTCATTTAATCCACCATAATCTCATGGAAATAATTTTAAAGATTTGCAGAGAAAGGTGCTAGTCAAAATGAAAGATCTGTCCTATACAAACAAGTTATGACTGCTGGTTTTAATTTTCTGAAATAGTTTTACTTCTAATGTGTACTCTTAATTCAGAATGTGTTGTGGGAAGAGGAGGAAGACTGTTTATTAATCTTGATTATTTACAAATCTCCAGTTTTCACTTTTGCAAATCATAGGTTATCAAGGTGATGTAGTAATTTCTCTTTAAAATCACTGCTCTTTCCTTCTTATTGATTGGCCAAACATTTTTCTTCTCTGATTGAGGTTTATTTTCCTGTGTGTGGAAATCTGAAGGAAAAAGAATTATCTCAGTAATTTCCAAAACAGTGAAAAAATAAGAGAATTTTTTTTCTACTTCCATAAAAATGGAAGTAGAAAGTGAAGTGAAGAATTTCCACAATTTGAAGCAGTTCCTGTGTTGATTATCAGCAGATTCTGTGTGTGTCAACCCATCCAGATCTGGCCTATTTGAAACACTAAGCCCTTAAAATCTATTGAGTCCCTAAGCGGTAAATTTCAGCAAAGTAGCCCGAGTTTCCAGGTGGTGTACTGTTATTATGTATGTAAGTGCAAAGCTAATTCTCCACACAGACCATGGTCCAACTTGAGTAGAAATACTTATTTTTTTTTTTTTCTAGGGGAATACTTGTTGGATTTGAAGCACGAGACCAGAATAGGAGACAAGATAAGATAATTATACTTGAATTTCTCACTTTTACTACTCATTAAATGCTCGTCTTATTTCATTTGACAAGGTAGGCAAGGTGCAGTCTCTCATTTTATAATGTTGAAGAGGCATTTCTCATTTTTTACCCACATTACTTCTAAAATGAAGATACTCATTCAGAATATTTTGGAGGATCTGTTGATTATATTCCTTTTCAAAGCCAAATAAACCTTATTGACAAAATTCTGCTTTCTAGCAAAGTTTCTAGTTTTGGAATATCATATCATGTACAGAGAAGAAGATATCCTCAAGTCATGACCCTATTTCACTAGTGGGCTTTCTAGAGGAAACTTGTGTTAAACGCTCATTTAATTCTGTTGACATTCCAAAATCCAGACAATCTACTTTCTTCTTTCAGGCTTGAGTCCTTGCTCCTAGTTTTCCTCAGTAGTGTGTGTAATTACTTTTAAATTACTGCAGTGATTTCCTTCAAGAACACCTAGTAGACCATACCTCATATTTATCTGTCCCTGTAGGGGACATGTGGGCAGAATTACACTTTACCAGTATATGCATTCGTGTTCTGCACTAATCCAATATGAGTTATTTTCCCAGATGACCCCAAAGAACTTAATATCTCTGTCCATTTTAAACAGAGAGCAGAGATTTTGAGTTTTGTTAAACAGGAAACTTGTTTGGAAACAACAGGTATTTTCATTTTCAATAGCTATTTAATTTTCATTTTACTTGAATTTCTAGTCCATCATAATGTAATCCTCATTTCAGAGGCTTTCTTGTCAAAGCCTTAATAGCTGTGAATCAAATACTACATTATTTCCTCACACAAATAACAACTGAAGTCATCAGTGGAAGAGAAAGCAGCAGAATGAAAAGAAAGATTGGAAGGACAGCAAGTTCAAAGGTTAAAAATAACCATGAAAAAAGTACAACTACCTGTGACAAATTGTAGAATGGAGCTCAGAATCTGGCCTTCTCATTCTACAAAATTAAGAGAGCTTGGCAAGAATTTTTTGCTGCAGAACTGAAAAAAATAAGTTTAAGGTGGTCCAGTGCTTTTATTTTTAAAAGTGCTAAAGCACAGCAATGCTGGCTTTACCTATCTTTTTCCTTACTATGAACTGTATTTTTCCATTTCATCATTTTTCAGCCATGGGGCCTTCAAAATAGCTTTTCATTAAATTAAATCAATTTAAATTAAATAATGTGTGTTATTTTTAAGAAATTTATTTAATTATATGGGGTTTTAAAATATAAATTACTTGTAGACCATATTTTAAAGAATAACTGGTGTTGACCATAGATTGATTATTGCATATTCCTACTTTCTCTCCCAGGAAATCCAGAATTCAGGTGGATCCTGCAGCCTTCCCCCAAACACAGGGAGACATAAAATTAACCCACTTGTTTGTTGATCAAACTGGATTAAATAAAAAGAAAAAAAGGTGTTTCTGAATTACTTGTCTTGGGCCCAGAAAGTAACCTGCTTGACTGCTGCCATCCAGACTCAGTTCAATCAAAACTTACCTCTGGAGTGTAGCTTTGCTACAACTGATAATGAATGATCTAAGGGTATGAGAAAGACAGCCTTGTAGGTAGATACAAAGTCTTTAATTAGTTCTATTTTTTAAAATTATGTATTACTTAACATGTGGCTGATATAAAACCTACTAACTTCTGACCTACTGTGTTTCCAGCGTACAGGTTTCACATTTGTGAAAGCTAATATGTAGCCAGACATTGGTACTGTCTTGATTGGTCAGGACAGAAGGTTTCCTCCTTCAAATATCCATGGTAAAATGGGGTCCATTTTAATACTCACTGGAGGAGTTGTTTTCTCTGGAGTGTGAGTGCCTGTCTTTCACTCATACATTTGAGGGACCAAACTGAGGCCAACATGCTGAACTTGTGAGTCTAGTGAAGACTTTATTTTGCTCAATGGTTCACTTGTGCTGGATCAGCATCTATCCAGAAGTCATGTGAATATTACAGTTCCTGTCACAGAACCAGACCAGTCACTGCTGTTGTTTATTCTATTTCAGATCTCATATGGCCTGGAAATTTTCTTAGTCTCCTTCTGCTGAGGATGTATAAGAAAATCATGTTTTGTTAAAAGTAAAGGGGAGATGAATAAAGCTTCTAACTGTTATTGGGAGGAGCTAAACAAAATAAATAAAAAAATATTATTTGCTTATTAGAAAGAGAAGATAAGTTAAAAAAATAATGCTTGCATGATTACTTAATTAAATTGTTCATTAATAGTGGGATTCATTCAGTAATAGGGTGAGCTGTCCCTGATGCTGTAATGAAAAGAAAATTAAATTAAAGTATTTCCACTTTTACATGCAAGGAGTGCCCAGAAGCAAAAAAGTTGCAATGTAGTTATTAGCTCCTTCCTGATCCAGTTACTTCCTTTATACTGTATTGTATATAGAAACAAATTAAAATAATTTAATTGAGATTTTCAAAGTCAAGCACCTGGAAGTTAGGGAATAATAGAAATGAATCTTAATTTTGGTCTTGTGTGCTTGAATGAGCTTGAATGTGCTAGGATCCTGTGGAAATGCTCATAAGGTAGAAGCCTACTGCCCCGTGCTGCAAGCTTTCACCATGTCAAATCTCAGAGCAATTTCTTAACACTTATTCCTTCAGGAAAATAGTAAACATTTCCTATGTGTAATTTAAGAGTCATCTTGCCCTACACACCACATTTCTTTCACATATATAACAGCAATATTACATCTGCCATTTGAGTATCTGAACCAAAGGACTACCCTAGAAACCAAAGAAAGATGGTCAGAAGAAAGTTTCAGTCTGTCCTAAGTTTTTTTCTGTGACCTGAGATTTAAACAAACTCCAGCTTCCCAAAATCTGGATACAAACTGATTGTGACCTATGGCATTTGGAAAGAGCACATTGTTCCTTTTATGCCTTGCTACTCTCCCTTTTATCTTCTAGTTTATTAGGCATAGTTACTATTGTTTTATTGTAAATACAAATTGAATCCCTAAATGATGTATTTTGTGTTGCTTGGCATACAGGTACCTTATTCTATTAGTACGAGGGCTAGGAAAAAAAGATGGCAATTTAACTGTTTGCATCTTAGGAGAAGCTCAAAACATCATGGAGAAAAGAGCATCTCTGTAACAGAGAATCTCCATGCAAAACACAGAACACTTTCACACTAGAATTATGAGGTGAGGGTCTAAGTAGAAGGTCTGTGGTTAGTTCCCCAAGCAGCATTTCAGTAATCTGAGAAAAATATTACTGCGTTCTTATTTGCTACTTTCTAGAAAGAAATGGCAAAATGAGCTTCATCATTAGGCTGAAAAAGAGAGGAAAAAAAGGCATCACTTCTAAAAATGGTATTAAAAAGGAAAAGAAATATTTTTTATTTTAAGTCCTGGTGGTATATATATATATATGTATATAATACCTGACAACATTCCTTTGATTTCTCTGGAGCGTTTCTTAAAAGTAGAATTCTTAGTTCATACAAACAGTGAGAATTCTACATTGTTTCTTGGCTTTCACCTTATTTATCGTCATTAAATATATACTTTGGGAAGGAAAGGGCAGGAATGCTGTCACTACATGTCTGTATATATTTCACTCATATATCTAAATCAACAACCCTATTTTATTGCAATGTTAATGGGGCTTTCATGTGATTTCAGCTGTGACTCCTCATTAAATTTTTTTGGTGTCTGTTTCATCCTGTGAATCTCTGCCCCACCTCAGCTATCTCTTCCTGCCCCTGCATCAGTTCTGTTCTGGCACAGACATTTGTGCAGCTGTGCAGAAATCAAGACTGGGAAACTGACTTGTCTGAAACAACAATCAAACCATTCAAATGATTTTTTTCTATGTAATCACACAGCTTTTCCAGGTGAACACAGGGCACTTCACCCAGCTACGCAGACAAGAGTAAGGGGCAGATATTCAAATTACCACTGAATGTAAATTACCACTATGTTTTTGGAGCACTTGGGATATATCTAGAGAATTCTGATTTCCTAGTAAAGTCAAAATGTGCCAATAGTATGCTAAGTGTTTGTTATTAGCATTAATTTATTATATACCTAATCGATCTTGATATTACTTCTAGAGGCTGAGTAAAAATGGATATTTTTTACACACAGAAATTTTGAATTATTCACTAACTCTGAACATGGTATAATGCCTAACTAATTTCAGTAGTCAAAAAATAGTGTTTTGTCTTCTTAAACTAAGATCAGTATTTTGTCTAGTGTTACATATACATTTTTAAACTCCCTAAACACTCTTCTGTTAAATGTTCAGAAAATGCTAATTTATAAAATCCCTGGTTAGAAGAAGCTATTTTCCACTACATTTCAATTTTATTACATTACTTTTCATTATTGATTTTTAAATTAATTCATCTTAATTAAAGAAGATTTGGTACACTAATTCTTATCTTTTCGTTAAACAGCAACACTAAAATTTTCAGTTTCTGGTGTATAGTTTATTCTCCATGATAACGGTATGATGTGAATATTCCTTTTCTGTAAGGATTTTTTACTGAATAGTCTGTGAAATTGTCTTGCTTCCATTTAATTCATATGCATTGAGAATCTTTAAAACTTATTACTTCTATACCAGTGCAGCCAGCATAACAAATATAATTACCCCTGAGCTTTCAACACTTTAATTCCTGTACTCTAATTCATGATTACTTAAAAAAAAAAAAAAAAAAAGGCATTTCAATGATTTTTTAAGCAACATAGAAATTTATGTAAACAATAAGGTATTATGAGGAATGATAATAGGTGTATCTTACCTTCCTCATTCAAGTTTGAATTACTTTGCTGTTATTAACCAAAATGACACTGTACAAAGAGAAAAAAAAAAAAGAAAATATTGCCCTGTACACTGGAAAATAAATTGAAATTATCAATTCAGAATGCTAAATGACATTAACAGTTTATCATTATTTTACTGTGAGAATGGGATTAGAATATTTATGAATCCAAACGGAATTGAAGCTGTGTTTTATGACTTGTTGCATTCTGAATAGATAAATGTCAGCCAGATCATTGAAAATCTAATCTTTTTGTTAGAAATATCCATTTCAAATTCATATCCTTGTAGCGCTTTTGATACTGTATTGAGCAACTTTCTGTAACTTCCAGGATATAAAGAACTTGAGCTCAGTATTTAAAACATTGCAAATAAAAGTGTAGAGCAACAGAAAAGGAAACAGATAAAGAGAAGTTAATTCAGTATGCTTGTTACTATAATTTCCAATATTCTTCTTACTATAAAGCTTTCATGTTTTCCCAGTTATACTGCTTTTTGAGAAAAATATTAGAAAAAGGTAGTATGGAGCCCCAGCATTTTCTAAGCTGTAATCTTGACATTGCAGTTGGCCCTATATAATCAAACTTCATTCAAAGAATAGCTCCTCATGAAATGGACTTTAGTTTTGAAATGATATATTCTTTTCTGGAGCTTCTTTGGCAGTATGAAACTGTATCTTTCAAAAACAGTCTGCTCTGTGTTGATGCAGCAAGCTAATAAAAGCAAATAAAAGTTCTGTTTATGAAGGCATATGGCAACCCTTATTTTTGTAAGATAACGAAACTTGCTATGAGGTTCATATATAAATAAAAGCTTAATTCAAGGAAAATATGAACAGTTGAAAAGAAATAAAACATGGAGCGGCTTAGATTTATAAAATCTGATAAAGTATTATCTATATTGAAAATGTCGAAATGGGAACTATTTCCTTTCCTCCCTTCATGATTCATATACATTTATATGTTCCTGACTAAATGATGAGTATATATCTTCTAATAACCACTCACCTATTAAGAAAACAGATATGATGTGCAAGTTGAAATAAGAAGAATTTCTTTTCCATGGCACTATATCTTTTTACACATTACAGTTAAATTAATGAGGTGTATTAGGACTAGAACACTGGAAAACAGAGCCTAAATAGGCAAAAGCCAGAAAAGAAGAGGCTGCTGAGACTAAATGCTTCAAAAATCTTGGTGCAAATTTCCATCCACCTGTGATATGGTGATTATTTTGTTTAAAGAACAAGCAAACCTGCATAGTGGATTGTGCATACGGCCACCATTAAATGATATCTTCACTACTATGATTTCACAGCATTTTCAGTTGCAGTGCTGCAGGCTGACTTGTTACCAGATGCCAGTGGATATTTAGGCCCATAAGAGCATGCCAGAGGAATAAGGTAGGCCAGTTCAATTTCAGGATTGCAATCTGTATTTAAAGGTTTATATATTTAGGATTAAAATATGGAAAATTACAGAATTATTAGAAGGGAAAAGTGGCAGTGAAAAAAAGGGGGGAAAATAAGTAGGTAATGAGTAGAATTTAAAAATAATTTATCCTTCAAAATTTGGCTTTGTTTTAAATACACACCTATTATAAAGATTATTCTAATTAATTTCTTTATACCAGTCACAGGTCTGGTTTACAATATTTTGAAAGCAAATTCAAGTTTTCTTATTTATCTAGTTGAACAGTACACTGAAGAAGGGGATTTATTAATATATTATTAGGTTATTGATATTGCAAACTGTAGTAAAGCACATAACAGAAGGAAGAATGTCAAGCAAATATTTTATCCAGCATCTTCTTTCAACGTGCATTTTATCAAAGTCAGTTTGTCTATTACTTCTTTTAACTGGGATTTTATTATAGCAACTGGAATTCTTATTGGGAGTACTTGCTATAAAATCAAAAGGCAATATTAGAATGCAGTTAGAATGCAGGGACTGCAAGAAATTAAAAAGAGATTTGTTCTTCGCTTTACAACAGAAGTAATCTATACTGGAGGAGGCTGAAGTAGTTCATGCTCTTTGGAGTTGAAATTTCATTGAATTCATTGTCAACACACAATATCCATCTACCAAAGCCAGACATTTATCATGTGTCCGGTGTCAGAGGAATGCAAATGGTTTCCTTTTCAGTGTAGCCCCTATCACTCGGGCTTTTCCTGGTTAGCAGGTATATGCAGTAAATCATCAGTTCTAACATCTCCTGGATCTTAATTTTTCTTATATAACATGAAATTAGAGGCCTGCAACTTAACTGAAATTTTATATGAAACGTGACTTCTTAATACCTGTAGCTACAGTGATGTTGGATAAGTAAGGATGCAGAAGAGAACTGGGCTTTGCCCTGTGCCTACCTGTTGCACATCTCTTGGTAAAGTGGCAAGTAATGCTGTCATGTTAGTATATGTGACACACTTCAGGTATTTTGAGAATCCTCTTCATGCTTACACAACCATAGTTAAGACTTTGCTTCAGAGTAAGCTACAGACCTGCAAATAACTGCTACAGGAGGTCTAAAGTAACAGAACTGAGCAAACCACATGCCTGCTCTACTATTTGGTGTATATTACAATTCCTCACCTTTACCTTACCGAGTCTGGTACATACCCCTTAACTCATGCAGCCCAGTTCAGACATCTATTGAAGAATGGACTCCAGCAACATCTGTTTCTGTCCATGGATTGTACAGAGAATTATCACAGAGATATTTACAATGTAATATGGCCATAGTTGCTTAGATTAAGAATTTTCAAAGTGATGACATAAAAAAAATTAGAATGCTCTTCCACTTAAGGACGCTTTTAATCAGAATTGAGAGAGCCAAATGAGCACTTCAGACATAAAATCAAGAAAAAAGGTTTTAAATACTAGCTAAGGGTTGTAAGTAACTGAGGGAAGGAACCTGAGAGTTATACGTGATACAGACAAGCAGTGACATTACCAAGTGCCTTGTGGTCTAGACCTGAATGGAAACACAAAATGAGTTTGCAGATACACTGTCTTCTTTCTACTTGAGGGGCAATTTGTAAAGGAAGGATCTATAAGCAAAGAAGGAGTCTCAGAAAAAGGGAATAGAATGCTTTGGTATTCTTGAAGGCAAGAGGAAACAAATTCGAGGAGGCAAATTCAAGATCCAACAAAGTCAGCAGCAACATTCCCATTTACTTCATTAGGAGTCAGAATGCACAGAACTATGAACAGAATATGAATAAAGGAAGATTTCCTCAGTTTTGTGATGCAGCACCTTATGTTTATGTACAATCTGTCTTCCACAGGGAAGGGCTTTAGAAACTTCATATGATAAATAGAGTTCATGTTTCTCTGAAATGCAAGTGCATCAAAGATGAAAGGTATAAACTTTTCAACACAGCAATTTAACAATACATAACTGTTTACTACAGACAACACAAAGTTGTTTCAATGACATATTTTGAGAACAGTGGAAGTGTTCTTAATAAACTCAAGTGATCACCTTTGAAAGTCTGCTCTTGAAACAGCTCATGAGATAATGTTGTAATTTACATTGCTGTAACAGCAAATTCAGAGAGAAAAGAGTCTACTGAATGTCAACATCTCTTCCTTTATAATTTTTTTTTCTACAAAAGATGTGATCCCATTTTTTTTTAAATTTATTTATAGTTTAGAGCCAATTCATACCTGGAGTTCCTAGACCCAGTAAGAAAACAGAGTTGTGCCACTTAAAATATTTTTTTTTTACTGGTACTGATTACTTCACTCATATATCTATCTAACTATATAGTTATCATTCAGGCTGGATGTGTCCATGTGTGTATGTAACAAAAATATATCTATTTTTTCTCTCTACATGGAGAAAAATGTCCTTATTTTTTAAATTGGACATTTTCCAACTGATGTATTGTATTAAAAAGCCCCAAAATCATAGACTGAGGTCAGTTGTTTCCTCCCTTCCTTTCCCTTTCACTGAAAAATACATGAAATACACAAAATGCAGAATATGAAACTCATCTAAATAAGCCCTTGGTGATCTGGGAGCAGATCACCAAGGCAGCTTGTTCTTCTGGCAGCTTCTTTTTACAAAAGTAATTTGTGAGTTTAAAAAAAAAACAAAAACAAAACCGATTAACTTAAAGTATTTTTGGTGTGCAATAATGACTGCATCCTAAAAATTATTTTAGACTGCGGCTATATTAATAATTAAATATCTATGGTTGATAGTTTATCATATAGATAATATAACTTGATTCCTAATGAATCAACATGTTGCTGTTAACCATTGTGTGCCATACATAACTACTTCTTTATTAAATATAGAAGTCACCCAAACTTGATTAGGTGCATTATATTTTGAGGAAAAATTGATTTTAAAATACACTTGGAAAAGGACACAACAGCATAGATTTCAGTGGTTTCACAGAGCTGCAAACCAGCTGACCTACTTGAAGTGGAGCTTTGGAAAGTATGAAGTCATGCTGAGGAGGGGCCATGTTTGATTTCAAGATCTTAGGAAATATCTGATTGCAAAGCTAACTCCAACCAAAATAAAATGGAAATGACTATGTGGAAAATGTACTACTTGGAAAAATTAATTAGAATTTTTTAATTTAAGTATTGCCTGCAATATAGAACATCTGTATTTTAAATAAACTGTATTAGTTTGTAATCTATAGGCATAAATAAGTATTTTAGAGAATTACTCATCTGACATATTCAACATCTTATGAGAAAGACAAAGTTTTAGACCGGTACTTGGGAGCAAAATCTAAAATTCCTACATATATGATGTGGAGCGGTTTACTTTTACCCTTGTTATCATGCAAAGCACCACTGCTTGCTGTTTAGCATTTTTGTAAAATGTGCTGTGTATTATCACCATTGCATTAAATACTCTAGCCAAGTATGGTTTTGTTATTAGGATAAGTGTTTAAAATAAAAATGTTTGCTCTTATCTTTGATTTATATTTATTTTCTGTTCCTTCTACATCTTTTCAGTGCTTTTTGTGTTTTGTAGAAAATATTTAGCTTACAAAGCTAATCAGCTATGCCTCCTTCAGTTATAATGCCACTGTCCATGACCTGAATAAAAGAGATCAATTGATGATTAAAATAGTCAGATCACCCCTTTTTTCTCACACCATTGATCTCTTCATTACAAAGTACTTTTTCACAAGTGCGGCTCCACAAACTGTCCTGATTTAATGAAAAATTAGTAGGTACCCTATCATCCTGATTTTTTAATTTGCTGTTGTTACTTATTGGTACATTTGGATTAAAAAAATATTTTCTCAACTTAGTTGCTATTAGAAAAGCTATTTGGGGTTCCACTTATACTTACAGCTACATTTATTATGTTTTCTGAAATGTGGAATATAGCTGTCTGAGAAAAGTTACAAAGCCATAAGTGGCTTATATTCAGTGTTAGGTAATTGGTTAAAAAGGAAATGCTATGGTTGGTCTTTGATTGTAACTGTACCCCACCAGTGTTGCAGAAAAGCTCCTGAAGATGTAGGCTATAGAACTTAAGGAGTTTTTGAACATCCACATTCTTCTACTCAGAGAACTGTTAAAACTCAAAGAATACAGTTAAAGAACTGATAAAGCTAAAAAGGCAACCAACCACTTGGCATTATGGTAGATAGAACATTCTGACAAACACTTTTTAAGAAAATAGTATCACTGGGATTTTCAATGTTTAAATTCTATATTTAGCTATAGTTTACTGGAAATGCAATTCTATAAATATTAAATATTTATTCAAACTAGGTACTGTTTTGGAAGTGAAGTGAAAATATAATTTTGTTTTTCTTTTCCACAAAACTGTATAATTACTGCATTCCTTTTCTTCAATGAGAGATAGTTGGGTTAATCTTAAAATTTGTATTTAAATTAAAACATTAAAACTATTCTAAGGAAGCTTTTATTAATGACTTCTGACTTTGAAGAAGAAACCTACTACTTTAAAGAAAATAGATGTAATGGATATTTTTCAAAAGGCTGTTAACTGGAAATGTTTTCCCTATGTTTAAATGTTTGAAGGGGAATCTCATTTTCTGAAGGAAGAAATAGCAAAATTGACAGAAAAAAAATTGTGTTTTTTCAATAAAGTCAGAAATATTTGCATCATATGCAACCCATATAGGAATTCATAACCATTTTACCAAATACGATTTTTAAAAAATTGTATTTGACAGGATGTCATGAATTCCAAATGTATGTTTATACAGATTATGCCGGAATGACACTTTTAAATATTAATTAGCTGTTCAAACATGTTGCATATCAAAGCACATCTGGTCTGTGGCAAAATGTGAAAAGAAATGGCACATCAGCCTTTAAGATACATTGATAGGGTCACATAGATCAGCTTGTTCCTATCTCCTCTCAGGGAGTTTCATCAGCATCTCACTTTTCATGACATAATTTGCATTTTAGGAGACTTTATAGCATATGCTGACATGCCAAAATTTTCTCAACAAAAAATTGTTTTCTGAGTGATGAAGTAGAGCTTCAGGACTGGAATATCTGGAGTTCTTTGTTCCTGTCCCCAGGGGCTTTAAACTTGCATCCTCATGAGAGTGTGACAGTTCTCAAGTTACGGACTACACAGGCACGTGATGTCTTTCTGTTAAAGCCATGCCATTGCACAGCCGGCAGCATGAGGTGCAAGGGGCAAAACTGAAATCAAGGAACAGAAGTTGTGGTAGTTCCACTGGATAATGTAACTGCTCCCATGGAAGATGGAAAAGCTACGGTTTTGTTTCTGTTCCCACGATGACTTCTTTATTTCTGTAGAGTGTTGGCCCTGACTGGAGGCCAGACACCCACCAAAGCTACTCTATCACTCCCCTAAGCAGCTCGACAGGGGAGATATAATATAATGCAGGGTTCATCAGCTGAGATAAGGACAGAGAGAGGTCACTCACCAAATACCATCATGGGCAAATCAGGCTAAAAATAGAGGTATTAATTGAATTTATTACTAACAAAATCAGAGCATGATAATGAGAAGTAAAATAAACCTTGAAAATGCCTTCCCCTGACCCGTTCCTTCTTCCCAGCTCTACCTCCTCCCCCAATGGTGCAGAGACAGGGAATGGGGGTTATAGTCAGTTCATCACCTGAGGCTTCTGCCACTGCTCAGGGAGAGGAGTTGTTCCCCTGCTCCACTGTGGCATCCCTCCCACATGAGACAGCTCTCCATGAACTCCAACATGAGTCCATCTCGTGAGTGACCTCTGTGAACTGCTGCAACATGAGTCCACCCTACAGGCAACAGTCCTGTCCAAATTGCTGCAATGTGGGTCACTCTTCCATGGGGTGCTATCCTTCAGGAACAGTCTGCTCCAGTGTGGGTCCCCCACAGGGTCACAAGTTCCACCAGCAAACCTGCTCCAGTGTGGGCTCCTCTCTCCACGCGTCTGCGTGCCCCTGCCAGGATCCTGCTCCAGCACAGGCCTCCCACGGGGACACAGCCTCCTCTCAGACATCCACCTCCTCTGGTGTGGGTCTCTTCCATGGGCTGCAGGTGGATCTCTGGATCCCCATGGACCTCCATGGTCTGCAGGGACACAGCTGCTTCACCATGGTCTGCACCATGGGCTGCAGGGGAATCTCAGCTCTGGCGCCTGGAGCACCTCCTGCCCCTCCTCCTGCACTGACCTTGGTGTCTGCAGAGTTCTTCTTCTCATGTGTCCTCATCCCACTCTTCTTTGACTACAATTACCACTGTGCAACAACTTTTTTTTCCTTCTTCTTAAATATGATATCACAGAGGCATTACCATCATTTCTGATTGGCCCAGCCTTGGCCAGAATTATATCCATCTTTGGAGCTGCCAGGGATTGGCTCTGCTGGACATGGAGGACGCTTCTGGCAACTTCTCACAGAAACCACCTCTGTATTCCCTCCACTGCCAAAGCCTGGCCATGCAAACCCAATAGTCTTGTTCATCCAAAAGCTCCCCAATACAGTGCATAAAAGCACATTAAACACCTTTGTTGTAGATCAGATGAACAACATACTTATTGTCTGAGGGGTGCCCTCTTCGACCCTAGTCCACTTAATTTTACATAAACCCCTTTCCAATTTAAGGTCATGATAACTAGGTCCTTTAGAGCCATATCAGTTTCCTTAATCTTTTCATTTCCTTAGATCTGGAGTTATTTTCAGGACAGGTAAAACTTTAAAGTGAAGTCAGATTTTCATGTAAAATGGTATTGCTATTTTACAGTGATTTTTCAACTCTGGAAGTCCTCATAATATATGGAACAGGAAAATGCATGACACTTAGGTATAGACCTATCTGGAATAGGACTGCTACTATGTAAATACTTTGGGGAAAAGTGGTAAATGATAAAGCAGGTTTGGAGGTAATATGCTCCAAGATTATTTGATACAAGCAGATAAATTTCGGACAATGTCTTTATTATCTAAGAGTCAAAATTAGGTGCTGAGATACTAGAAATAAAAAACTCCTACCTTTAAATAATTTTTTTTTAATTGAGATTATTCAACATGAAGTGCTAAGAAATTGATATGAATTAACTCAAATTTTTTCTGATCATTCACTGAGATTATAAAAATTCCCTTGTGGCAACAGCTAGAAGTAGAGAAGCAAGAGTGTTATTGACAAGGACAAAAATGAAAGAACAAAAATTTCCTTTACAAAATTCAGCAATACTAGCGCACAGCAGAAAAACTTCAGATTCTCACAGCTAATTAGCTATTACAATAACCTGTCTAGCAGTAAATAATAGAGATTTTGAATTAGTCTATATTTTATGTGATTATAGTAAATTTTAGGCATTATGTTAAGGTTTGTCCCAAAACTTTATTAAATGCATGTGATTAAGTTATCACTTAAATGCATTTTTCTACTTCATGAGTGCATTAAAGTTCTGCTAGAGTAAGCACTGATCAGCAGCTTTTATAAGTTTTTTATGTCCGTGAAAGATGAACGATGAGGCCTGTTAAATTTGCCCTGCTTCCTATGCAACATCCTTCCACAAACCAGTGAAAACATTTCATAAGTGCTTGGAAATAAATGGATACTTACTTGAAGAAATAATCCCTAAAATCTTTGAAAATGCTTTTCTTAGTATACTTCCATTATTGTACATCCCTTCCTCTTTTCTATAGCATTCCAATTTTCTTTTCAACAAGTTCCAAGGACGATTAGCCAGAATTCATGTTTTATGAAAGAAAGATCAGTGATCAATCAAGTGGTTGATTGAGCTGTGCCCCAAGCAAAGCTCCAAATTGTAGGCATTCACAGTGAAGTAACTAAATGTAGGGCCGTCATTCCTTTGTCCCAAGCTAATCAGGTCTGCATGTGGGCATCTGAACTGGATTCTGGGGATCCCCTGACCTAACTCACCTACAGAGACTTATGTCATGGTCCAGCTGATGTAATTATGGTGTTTAATGCATCCCGAGATTCAATTTTCTTCTCCTTCTGCTGGTCCAGAAGTGCACAGACCTCTCACAAGACTTCTGCAATATATGCCAACCTGAATGGAGGTTTTGGATACTCCTGACTTCTCAAAAGGTGCTTTTGTCTAGATATAAGGCAGGTTTATAACTTTTATCTGAGTCAATGGAGATCAAGGGCTTAGTCCACTCTCCAGCCTGGAATGGGCTTCGCCACTAAAGGCAGTGCTATAGGCTAAATGTTGGAGCCTATTCCTGATCTCATCTTTCCTAAAAAAATTCAGTCTGTGCAGTGAACAAGCAGTAAATCCGAGGAATTACCCTTGAGGCAATAATTGCCCTACAAGTATGCATTTTTTATTTCCTGAGAGCTTTCTCTTGCCTTCTACCATCTTATGCCTTAACCTTTATCTGACACTAGAGGCAAAGGGGAGCATTTTAGAGCTGGGAATGGGCTGTTGACCACTGAGAAGTGCATGTGGTCTGCATGTTATTCAGATGAAGGACTATAAAAGAAGCACACACACTACACACTCTGCTATGTGGAGTGACAGGCATTACCTAAGATGAACACAACTAATTTACATTTATCTTCTTTGGGCCTGCCTTTCAGCCACAACTGAATTTTTCCCTTAAGCATCTAATTTCATCATTCTTTCTGTTTCTCAAAAGTACTGCATTGAATAGTGAAAAATAGGAGTTCAGTGTATGTAAAAGGTTTTGACAGAGGCAACATGTTTTGAGAGGGTATAAGATAATAATATAAATGCTTCTTCCAACAAGCATTAAAAAGATACTTGGAACAACAGCAGTTTCTCATTTCAGATGAAATAGGCGAAATCTTTGAGAACTAGTAATGAGAAAGTAATTAATTACTCAACACCCCAATAATTTTATTAACTCTTTATGTGTTGTGCCACATATGCTTAGAAATGCAAAGAGAAAGTGACACAAAAAGACTAAGAACTCACAATTATGGTAGTAAAATAAGTCCTATTCGAGGAATTTTATTTCTGACAATTAGAAAATTGAGCACGCTTCTTCAACACAGTGAAGTATAAAAGCTACTTTTAATTCTGTGGTCACTATTCTCAATGACAGTAAATTATTCCTTTTACTTTTTTGAAAACAGATGTAGACACAGAATAATTTTATTTTTTTTTCTTTTAGTGAATAAGCTCCCTTTTTTAAAGGGTAAGTTATTCTTAGGGCACTTTCTAAATGGCTGCAAATTGCAGTTACAGTGTGACATGCAGATGATTAATATGATATTTTCTGCTTATATTTATTGAATGTTCTGAAGTGGGTGTTCCTGGTGAGAAGAGTGAAAGAAAACCTTATTTACACCACCAGGCAGAATTTCAGAGCTAGTTTCACTGCTAAGAAACTGAAGAACACCATGAGTTTCTCTAAAATATTAGTATTTTTTTCTCTTCTACCACAAGGAATAATATTTTGAGGGCACATACTAATGTTAAAAGAATTTTTTTACACTCCTAATATGGTGAATGTTCCAAAAGCAGTCTAGGTACTTCTGGAACAAAAACATTTACCATTCAGATTATTTGCTAACTTGTGGTTAATGATTTGTTGCTTGATTTTTTCTTTTCTCCCATAGATGCTTGGTTTGAAGAATTATGGTTGAAATGTATATTTTTCCTTCTCACTTTTTTNAATATTTTGAGGGCACATACTAATGTTAAAAGAATTTTTTTACACTCCTAATATGGTGAATGTTCCAAAAGCAGTCTAGGTACTTCTGGAACAAAAACATTTACCATTCAGATTATTTGCTAACTTGTGGTTAATGATTTGTTGCTTGATTTTTTCTTTTCTCCCATAGATGCTTGGTTTGAAGAATTATGGTTGAAATGTATATTTTTCCTTCTCACTTTTTTCTTCTGCTCAAGAACTAACTTGCAATATATCACAGCTGTCATTATAATGAAAGAAAACATCATGATGCAGCAGAACTTAGTCAATTCAATTATATAGAAAATGCAGTGAAATTATTTTCATAGAAATCCACCTGCTGAGGCTGCCTGCTAGGCTAGTCCACAATTAGATACTGTGTAAAAAGTTATTAAAAAGTTCATTTAGACAATTTATCTCTCAATGTGTCAGGGGAATATTTCCCTGAAGAAAGGGTCAAAACTCTGGAGAAATGTTTATTTCAAAAGTAAAGGTAAATTATGCAGCCTTGTCCAGTAATGGTGATGATACACGCTGTCTAAAAAAGAAATTCAAAGGTTTAAAAGATTTTGTAGATGGATGGGATCTAACCACCCGTGAACTACATTGCCTTGGTCCATAGGCCTAAGAAAAGCATCAAAAAAATGAGAATTTCTTAAAAAAAATAGTTTGAATATTGGAATATCTCTAATGAGCATTCCACTGACTTTGGATTGCATTGGTAGTAATAACACAATAACAAAAGGCAAAAGGAGCTTTCTGTAGAAAATGACCCAGAAAAATGAGTGAAGGCATATTCTGCTTTCTCTGAAGAGCCATACTGCTAGCATTTTGGAGTCAACTTCTCCACCTCAGGAAGAACAATATATTTCCCTCTGTGAATGGCCTTTCGATGCAGCTCTCACTGTTCCTGGTTGGTTGTGTCACATCAGCAACTGAGGCAACAGCTTACTGAGCTAACATGAAGCAAAAATTTTCCATAAAAATATTCATTCTTGCAATTAGTTTATCCCACTTTGCCCATTCACTTCCCCAGAAAGGTAATAAATCACTTCTGGAGCTTAGATCTTCATGACTGCTAGAATCGTTACTCTGTGATTTTTTTTTTTATAGCTTATTTTGCTTACAAGTTATGACAGCTTTGGGCCGTTTTTCTCCTAAATGAGAGTGATTGCTATAACAATAGGACACATTCGTACAGTTCACATTTTAAGAACTGCTGATTGTTTTAAGCAATGTTTTATAAAACTGCCCGGTTTCAGTAGTGGTTCTCAGGAGTGTGAAAAAGACACACAAATCATCCTGTCTAGTATGGTATTGCAAACTGCATGTTTTAAGTGAATTTTAATATTGTCACTGTAAAAACTGATTTGCACCTTTGGGAATTGACTTAAATTTTTGAGAGTATTTATCCATGAAGGAAATATCAGGAAAAAATGGTATTTTCTTGGTGCTGAAGAATGACAATTTACTTCTTAAAGCTGGACAGCAGATGGCCAGCATGCTGTTGGCATTACTCCTCTATAAATGCATGTACAAAAATCTAGGAAAAGGTATATATACAGAGATTTTAAGTAACTTCCCCCAAATTATTATGCTAGCAACCAAAGAAGGTTCTCATAGAAGACTTTCTAGATGACGTCTTTTCATCAAGTATATTGAATAAATTAATTAAAATATCTACATATATAGTAAAATTTTAGGTATAGCAAAAAATGCTCTTTGTATGTTGTTTATGTAAGAATTATTTTAATGTGATACCGAAAAGGAACACAACTGACAGCTTAATATGTTGTCTGCANTTAATGATTTGTTGCTTGATTTTTTCTTTTCTCCCATAGATGCTTGGTTTGAAGAATTATGGTTGAAATGTATATTTTTCCTTCTCACTTTTTTCTTCTGCTCAAGAACTAACTTGCAATATATCACAGCTGTCATTATAATGAAAGAAAACATCATGATGCAGCAGAACTTAGTCAATTCAATTATATAGAAAATGCAGTGAAATTATTTTCATAGAAATCCACCTGCTGAGGCTGCCTGCTAGGCTAGTCCACAATTAGATACTGTGTAAAAAGTTATTAAAAAGTTCATTTAGACAATTTATCTCTCAATGTGTCAGGGGAATATTTCCCTGAAGAAAGGGTCAAAACTCTGGAGAAATGTTTATTTCAAAAGTAAAGGTAAATTATGCAGCCTTGTCCAGTAATGGTGATGATACACGCTGTCTAAAAAAGAAATTCAAAGGTTTAAAAGATTTTGTAGATGGATGGGATCTAACCACCCGTGAACTACATTGCCTTGGTCCATAGGCCTAAGAAAAGCATCAAAAAAATGAGAATTTCTTAAAAAAAATAGTTTGAATATTGGAATATCTCTAATGAGCATTCCACTGACTTTGGATTGCATTGGTAGTAATAACACAATAACAAAAGGCAAAAGGAGCTTTCTGTAGAAAATGACCCAGAAAAATGAGTGAAGGCATATTCTGCTTTCTCTGAAGAGCCATACTGCTAGCATTTTGGAGTCAACTTCTCCACCTCAGGAAGAACAATATATTTCCCTCTGTGAATGGCCTTTCGATGCAGCTCTCACTGTTCCTGGTTGGTTGTGTCACATCAGCAACTGAGGCAACAGCTTACTGAGCTAACATGAAGCAAAAATTTTCCATAAAAATATTCATTCTTGCAATTAGTTTATCCCACTTTGCCCATTCACTTCCCCAGAAAGGTAATAAATCACTTCTGGAGCTTAGATCTTCATGACTGCTAGAATCGTTACTCTGTGATTTTTTTTTTTATAGCTTATTTTGCTTACAAGTTATGACAGCTTTGGGCCGTTTTTCTCCTAAATGAGAGTGATTGCTATAACAATAGGACACATTCGTACAGTTCACATTTTAAGAACTGCTGATTGTTTTAAGCAATGTTTTATAAAACTGCCCTGTTTCAGTAGTGGTTCTCAGGAGTGTGAAAAAGACACACAAATCATCCTGTCTAGTATGGTATTGCAAACTGCATGTTTTAAGTGAATTTTAATATTGTCACTGTAAAAACTGATTTGCACCTTTGGGAATTGACTTAAATTTTTGAGAGTATTTATCCATGAAGGAAATATCAGGAAAAAATGGTATTTTCTTGGTGCTGAAGAATGACAATTTACTTCTTAAAGCTGGACAGCAGATGGCCAGCATGCTGTTGGCATTACTCCTCTATAAATGCATGTACAAAAATCTAGGAAAAGGTATATATACAGAGATTTTAAATAACTTCCCCCAAATTATTATGCTAGCAACCAAAGAAGGTTCTCATAGAAGACTTTCTAGATGACGTCTTTTCATCAAGTATATTGAATAAATTAATTAAAATATCTACATATATAGTAAAATTTTAGGTATAGCAAAAAATGCTCTTTGTATGTTGTTTATGTAAGAATTATTTTAATGTGATACCGAAAAGGAACACAACTGACAGCTTAATATGTTGTCTGCAGAAACTGTATGGTATGCAGAGAAGTCAAGAAAAAAAAAACCTTGAATTGATTTATGTTGTATCCTGCGGGGTAGCCCCAATCCTGCAGCACCCCCCTAGCTCTGGCTGGCCAATGGACCTGCCCCCATTCTCTACCCCCCCCGGCATGTTCCGTCCTTGGACCTGTCCCGTTGGACCTACCCCTGCCATTGGCTCCTACCCCGTGACCCCGCCCCTAGCTCCTACCTGGGCCCCACCCCCTGCCCGCGCCCGGGAGAACACCCTGTACTTAAAGGGCAACACGTGGGGGGGTCGGGGTTCCGCCATCTTGCTCCCGTTCTGCACGTTTCTGTTACGTGCCCCGCACCGCAATAAAGACGAGCAGGACATGCTAAGGGTGGTTCCTCCTGCCTCCTTCATCGTTTGCCGCTGCTGGCTGCGTGAGTGTGCTCGTGTGCCTACAGCACCGGGCTGGGTGAGTGGCCACTCTCTCTGATGGCCCCCTGAGCTGAAGTAGCTTCCCCCTGGCGGGAGACTTCTGTGAGAGTGGTGGCCATCTCGCCATAGCCACGCAGCAGCGGCGTTAGATTTATTTAGAGTATCAAACTATGTGAGTAGAAGATGGAGTCTGGGTTCATACACTCTGCTCTGAAAGGCTTCTAGGAAGAATTTTGGTTCCAATTCAAAGCAAACATAGCAAGTATTTGAACACCATCATTTTTTGTTTTTTTTTTTCCCCAGCTGCTGGCACAAAATGATGCTGGGCTTGCAAAAGCTAATGAACTTCAGAGATTTTTGTCTTTGGGGGCTGCAGTTATATAAGAAAGTGTTATAATTTCTGGCATCTTAGAATACCTATCATGTGATATATGTGAAGCACTACCTGAGATTTGAAGTTCATTCTTATCTGCAAAATATCAGGCTGTCCCATTTTCATGCACGTATTTTATCAAATATTTTAGTTTACAATTGAAAATGAGAAACGTCCATTATTTTGCCTTGTTTTGTAACAAATATGAAGATGTACATAACTGAAGAAGATTCAGGAATGCTAATGATAGGCTGAAAAGCCTTATTTTCACATACAAAAAAAAATTTTGTATGACAGAATAATATATTCATAAAATCATTTAAGCTGAAAAATATCCTTAAGATCATCAAATTCAACCATTAACCCAGCACAGTCAAGCCCACCACCAAACCATGTCCACAAGGTGCCACATCAACCTGTTTTTTAAATACCTCAAGGAAAGTTGACTCCACCACTTCCCTGGGCAGCCTGTTCCAACATTTTGGTGAATAGTATCCAATGTAAACCTTCCCTGTTGCAGCTTGAGGCCATTTTCCATCTTGCTCTATCTCATGCTATTGTGTATATGTATAGAAGACATTTGAGTAAGTGTTTGTGCATATACAGAGCTCAAAACTATTCCTTCACAATGATGAAGGAGACTCAAACTGGCCAGTGAAAATAATTATGTAAATACTATTAATGATTAAATCATAGTTTCAATAATATGAATAAATCAATTAGATCTCATGGCTTTTTATAGCATAATATATGCCCTTGTGTTCATGAATAATTGATGTAAGCAACAACAACGATGACAAAAACAAAAAACAAAGATAAATAATCCTGTAAGATATGTTGGTTAATTCCTGAAAAGGTTAAGAACATCAAATTTTCAAATATCATGACCTGACTTTAATGACCCAGTAACAGGCTGACATTTGCAGTATCGTTTTTATGTAATAACACATCACATGCAAAGATCAGCAAGTGCAATGTAACCGCTTATCTCAAAGGAGAAAAATAAGTAATAATGGTACAAGAGAGGTTAATAACAGGTACAGGTCCAGCCTGGCTTTTATCAGTCTCTTTAGAAAATGAACTGGGAATTGCTGTCAACTTGATTGGAAAACGGAGAGGAGAAATAGATACATATGGGAGACATCAGTCAGAGTGGAGAAGACTGGTCTGTGTGAAGGTTGTTTGCAAGGTTACCTGTTCTGACGCAATGGAAAGCTGGAATTTGCATCTCAAAGCTTTGTTCCTTTCTCAACATAGTGTCACATAAATTGTCCGCCCTGGGGTTTTAATTTCACAGATGTCTAAGCTCATTTAGAAATTAAAGTGCAATAATCTGTGATCCACACTGTATCTCATCATTCAGCCTTTTTCTCAGCAATGTTACATGGTGATTGTTTTGTTTACACATCAGAAATATAGTCAAAGTTATAGGCTTGGGGTTTGGGGTTTTTTTGGTTTAAAATATCTGTGCTTTTATGCAAAGGTTAGAACATTATATATTTTTTCTCTATTATTTCTGTTTTATTTTGGGGGGAACTTCAGATATACCTTTTTTTAAATGTTTTATGATCTGTGTGGTTTTTACAATCCCTAATGAATATAGCTGGATGACAGATGCTTTATAAAGGTTTTAATTATGTCCTTTTTTTCTTTTTTTTGTTAACAGAGATATTATCCTCTAAGGTATTGGCTCTCAGTTAAAGAAAAAATCCATTTTACTGTTCAGTAGATTTTCAGCAGTTTAATTGTACTGTGAATCCTAGTAAAACAGTGTATTATTGATTTACTGAAGGAAATTATGTGATTGCTTTTAGTTTTACACTATTTTTTAGATTTCAATGAAAAACATAAACATGCTTATTTCAGATTGTGATTGGCAGGACTGAAGACAGAAATAAGCAAGCAATTCACCAGCAAAACTTGAGCAAATATTAGCATGTAAGAATATGAATACAATCTCCCCCCATTAGGAGCATAATTAAAAAAAGAAATTAGAGATACAGTTTTTATATATAGGTAACCCTGTTCCAAATATCCAAGGAAATAAAGATTCTTTGTAAATTTCTCATGAAAGTCTCTTGATTTTGCCTTTGCAGATCATGCGCAGCAGTTCTAGTGCCTGAAACTGTCCTGCCAAACAGAAGCCTTTCTTATTTAAAGCTAGTTTGGACAACCCTCTCTCAGCTCTGGCACCACTTCATGGAGCAGACATAACCTCTCCAGTAATCTGGTCTGCCATTCAAACTTTATAAACTGATATGACATCCCCAAAACATAATACAGGTCGTGGAACTCCATTACAGTGCTCAATTGGCATGCGTCATTTTCTGAAGGGTTTCCTGTCTCACGGAGTTGCACAAACAGACCTGATAAATGCACCCCTCCAGGTCACCCTCTAATGTCCCTAGACACCAAAGGCCCTTTACATATTTTAATGTGGCCTTAAAAATAGTATAAAACCAAAAATTACAGCATCATCTGTAAGCATCCTAATTAGCCCTTTTAAACTCTGTCTGTTTGAATTAATTTCCTTTCATTCTCCTGTCTATGCTGTTTGTTGACAGCTGGCCAGACAATCTTATTAGATCAATGGAATTGCAATAAACTACAATACTAATTCAAAGCAGCAGTGGAGAGTTTTGTATTTACTACTGATTTACGGTTAAATTTAAAAAGGTAAGGATATGATGGAAAAGAAAAAAGGATGTTCTGACAGAATTTTTTATAGCCTTCTTATTGCTAGTAAATTGTCTACACCATTCTTGCATATCTGCAAATATAGCTTGCTCAATAGAACCTTTCCCTAAGAAAGAGCAATGAGTAGTATTATGCCCCTTACAGTATGATTATCATGAAATGCACCAAATCAGAGGCAAATTGCCCCCAAGCCAGAATATTGAGACACCCCATGATTTCCCCAGTATAAAGACCTGGGAGTCCTGCAGTTTCCGTTGCTACAGCATAGCTGCAGGCAGGGTAGGAGAGGAGTAATAGAAGCACTCCTATACATGTTGTGGTTGGTATTTTTCAAAGCAGCATCTAATTACCAGCAAGAGTGGTATTCCTCTCACTTGACTCCAGTCACCTATATCTGATCTAATCACCCTTGAATGTCTTTGCTAAGAAAAGGAATAAGCATTGCTAGGGCACATCTCATGCTCATATAGACATCTGGGGCTACTTTGAGGTCTTTAAAGGTATCTGAGATGCTTTAAGGCATCCAAAACTTAGGGTTGGCCAGATGTCTGAAACTGCTTTCCTGATGCTTCCAAAAAACCCCCAACCCCAAATATTATAGGTTCTTCAACAGAATTTTTCCCTTCTGGTACATCAGTGGAAGACCATATGGGGTATCCTAGTCCAAAAGTCAGTAGACTTGTTTAGGCAATTTAACTGAGTCCCTGGAACTGAGGTGAATAACTTCCTAGTTGAGCACACTTCTCTCCATTGTCTGAGGAAGGAGCCTTTGGAGTCAACTTGGATGTGTATTTCATCCCATGAATCCTCCTTGGAAGCTGCAATATGACCTTCCTTAGCACTACTGGACTTAGAGCTAACCTGGAGTATGCAGCTCCTCAGTTACAGTCCTTTTATCCCTCAGAGTTACCTTTGCATTTCTCCCTGACAGCTGATCAGGACTATAAGAGCACCAGTGGCTGGACTACAACAGGAACCTGAACAAGACCAAGTACCACAAAACTTCTGTATGAAGTTTTATAAAGTGGTGATGTGGAGGTTCAGCAGGATAGTGACGGGAAAGGGCTAGAAAATGGTAATCTTATTCAATGTGAAAAATAATAACATGAGGCCACAACCTGATAATAACTGCTTTAAAGGCTTTATTTTGAGCACCTCGGTTTTCCCTTGACTGTACTGAGAGCTGTCTCAGAGCACAGTATTGTCTTAAAAACTCTTAATAAAATTTGGAGCAATGGTTCCTTGAAGATACAGTGCTCTTAACTGCTACTGGAAATAGTGCAAGAAGATTGTGTCTCTGTGCTGTGAGAAATGAGCTTAACTTACCACGGGATCCTCCTACAAACTGAAGAATTATTCTGTTTTCTTTCAAAAGATTTATTGCATTTGGAGACAGGAGGCTCTCTGGGCATTACTGGAATATTGAGTACCATTTTCGTATTCTTTGGGTACTTATACTGACTACAGCAGTAAAATCTACTGTAAACTGAATAATTCATTCACTACTCACCATGGGCAGGCAGGTGTTCAGCCATCTCCAGGAAAGCCTAGCTTCATCACACATCATGGTGACTTGGAAAGACAAACACTATCACTCAAAATGTTTCCTTTCTCTTCTTACCCTGTCTTTATACACTAAGGATGACACTATACGGTGTTAGATATTCCTTTCATCAGCTGTGGTCAGCTGCCCCAGCTGTGTCCCTTCCCAGTGTCCCCACACACCCCCAGCCTGCTCACTGGTTGGGGTGAGGAGCAGAAAAGGCCTGGACTCTGTGCAAGCGCTGCTCAGCAGCAGCTAAAACATCCCTGAGTTGTCAGCACTGCAGCACAAATCCAAAGCAGCCCCGTGTCAGTTACTATTAAGAAAATTAACTCTGTCCCACCCAAAACTGCCCTACATAAAATCGAAAATAATATGACATATACAGCATAGCAGAGTCCTGAGAATGTGCTACTGTTCATTTCAAGAGGACCAAATAAAGATACAATGCGGCGTGTTGGAATATATGTATTCATGTATTTTATTCATCAAGTGAGTAAGCAGAAATTGCTGTGACAGAAATGTACCTGCTGTGGCACAGGGGCTAAATGAGACCAGATCACTAGGATAGCATTTGTCTATGTCTGTAATATAAAACTTGCATAAACTACTGAAGACTTTCTCTTTAAAGGGAAGAATTCGCCTGTATCAGAGTATGTATATGTACAGTGTGCATATGTTCTTCTGTATATACAGGTTATGTACATGTACCAGCTCTTGTTTCCACACAGAAGATCCCACATAGATCCTAATAGCATGACAAGTTTATCCCAGTTTGTTAACAGAAGCTTTCTATGAGTAAGAACAACAACCATCAAAGGCATTAATTATAATTACCTCCATTGCTTGTCCTTTGCTCCTCCACAGTCTCCAGATTTAAATTAACAAAAATCACAAAAAACTTTCTACTTTGTACTTTTCAAGTACATTATGCAAGTTGACAATATTCCCTTCTTTTCTTTTCACACACTGTAATAGAGGTCTCTGCAAAGATACATTTTAAATGATGCCTACCAGCACTTCAAAGCCATCTCTTGCATACTAGACCTAAGTTTAGCTTAATCAATGTTTGATGTAATGAAAATCTCTTGACAGAAGTTGATATGCTTAGAAATAAGTCTCTGATGCTTCATTATGTATTCACAGAAAGGTGAAATTTGTAGTGATTATGCACACCTCTGAAATGTGTCTCATTGGATTAGCAGCTATAATTAGCATTCACTTTTATGAAAGTCAGCTTAATAATGTTACTTTCCCTACCACAGGTAATGCTCTTCTTGGTAATAATATTTTATTCCATGAGCAAAAATAAAGAAAATATTATTATTGTGCAGAATAGCATGTATTGTATTTGATTTACCTCTATTTTAAAAAGCCTAGATTTTCTATCTGCCTGACAGTCTTTGCTGATATAAATTAACTGTATATATAAATACACATTTTTCTCCACACCACCCTTAAAATGTTGAGGAAACCAGGGTTCCCCATAAGTAGGGAATCAGCTGGGGACACTGGAGGCAGTCAAAGGCTACCTTATATTCCATTCGCAATGCATTGGTTTTGTAGTGCAAATTTGTATTCACCACCTCCACTAGTAGACTGGTAGCACCAGATTTTTTTCATTTGTCTTTGTAAGAAGTACAATCTGAGGTAATAATTTGTATATTTCAAAATGTGGTTTTACAGAAGCCCTGTAGAACTATGCTAAAAATACTTTATGTGACGCAGACAGCACTATGCTGTTCTCCACCATTGCCTTATTTGATGGTTCATAGTAATTTTGCAGTTAATCAACCCAAGCAATATTTCTTTCTTGTTTCTCTTCAGTCCCTAACCAATGGTATAGACTGACTTCAGTCAGTCTATACCATTGGTGATTTTCATTCAATTGCTGTTATTCATACATCAGAAACATCCAGTTATTCCTGTGAGAAGTTCTAGTCCTTCTCCGTAGTGATGAGAATGTCATCAGAGGACCTCATGAGTCTGGTCCTGCTCTTTATGCCAAGGTCATTTAATCAAGAATGTTTAATGTCTTCAATCGTAAGAATGATTGCTGGGAAACTTAGCCAAACAATTCCTTGTGGGCAAAGATTTGCATACATATGGCACCCAGTTGTCTTCTTGATGTGTAATCTACCTGTTTAGACAGATCAAATGAAATGAAGAAAACTGGTAGTACTCATATTTCCCATAAGCCAGCAATAACAGATTTTTAATTAACTCCCACTATAGAATGAAAATTTGAGGCTGTAGTTAAATTGTCCTTTAAAGAATATTTTTCAGCACCATAACTTCATTGTGTCACAGAGAGTAGGTGAAAACACAGAGAAATGCTGGGGGCTGTATGTACTGTACACATTTCTGCCTGTGCTGTTCAAGTGTAATGGAGGACCAGATCAGATTCACAGCACTTAATTGCTATCACAGATATGTTGTGCTTTCTCTAAATTTAAAAAGGGGAAATATTAGCTACATTCATTTCAATGTGAAAAGAATTAATTGTCTTTTTCCAGGGCTCTCATCAAACACGTTTGTATTCAAATCTACACACTAGCAATGCTTTACAAACTTTTTGATTCATATTAGATCCCATACCAAAGTGTTTCCTTAAGTAAGGTGATTACACCTATTACTTTGGAACTCCTAGATTAATCTCACTTTTGAGACATTTTCATGAAAACTCCATTAGGAACAGGTGCTTTTTCTAGTCCCTTTACAGGCTTTCATCTTCTAGCAAATCTCATTCCTAATCTAACGCTATAAAATTTTATCAACAATTAGTCTGTTATAAAAAGCAGCTAATATCATTTGTCATACCAGTAAGTATCACAACCCACTGGTAGGGGCTGTGATGTTCCTTATAAACTCTCATGAGTCTGAATAAAGACACCAAACTACATGTTGGGGAAGTCTTATATTTTATTGTACAGTCACCAAAACTTTGGCAACCAGCCCACTATTTTGACTGAAAAGGTGTTGGCCAACAAGCCCATAAATTCTTACAATAGACTTCCACAAGTGATGGATAGCAAGCCCTTTATTTTGTCCAGTACCCTTCAATACGTTCTCAACTCCCACCACAAACTCCTCACATGTCTGGCTCGCAGGCTACAACACACCATTACACAGGCTCCCCACTCCCACAGCAGAGTCCAATACGGAGTATGGAATAGAATATGGTAGCTGTGCTTTGCTCAGGCAAAGCAAGGGGAAAAAATCAAAGAATATCACCACTCTTTAGATCCTGCATTGGTGCTGCTGCGTGGATGGTCTGGAGTTGGGAAAAACAATGAGATGAAGAAAGCGAAAGAGAGGAGAAGGAGAAGAGAGAAAAAAGAGATGCCAGAGATAAAAAAGAGCAAGGAAGCATCTTTCTAATCTGTGTCTTTTTATAGTTAACCTGATGCATGCCTCTTATGTAAATTAGACTCTGCGAGTTTTCTGTATCATGCACAGCTGATGCCTTAGGTCCTTCTCCAGGACCAGCCCTTCTCCAGGAAATGAGTTGGAGGGCGGGACTGAGCACCAGTCAAAGCAGAGCAGGAGGTTGGCTCAGAACAGCACTGCCCCACCTACATGGGACCCTTACTTTCGATCACCTCTCCCGTAGCAATACTCAGAATGTTTGAGACAAAACTTGCTGAAGTCTGGTCCTCTACAGGAAGTTACTGCATATTTACAAGGGTGTATGAAATAAATAACATTTGACAGAAAACAAGCTGTTTGTTTGACTGTTTAAAATAATTGTTTGGCCCTTTTTGTCATATAGAGGCCAGAGGATTTTTCACTTTCCATAGGAGTCTTTGCAGGATTTTAAGTGCCATTTGTCTCAGTGAACTTCCTGTCGCTGTTGAGCGCTAGCCGAGTGCAAGAACCAGACTGGATCGGGTGAGGCGGAATTCTGATTTTATTATTTAATTCTAAAACTTATATAGACTTTTAAAAGTTTCTCCGGATTGGGTCAATTCAAAACCTCCCCCTAGGCCCATAGGCCAGGTAGAACTGTCCATCTTTCCAGAGACAGTTTCAATAACATCCAAACCTTATCTTTATTTATAGAACACAGGGGGAAGAAGAGAAAAATTCCCATGGGAAAGAATCTGTGCTACCACAATGTATGGCTCGGCCATTTGTCGCTCATAAGTCAATGGAAAATACTCCAGTCCTCTTGCCAAGAGATGATGTATGTGTGGTCTTCTGCGCTTCTTACTGGGAAACCCAAGTTCAAGGCTATCTTGAAGATTTTCATCTTGTCAGCTCTTTCCTGTGTTGTGCAAGTATACATAATCAGGGGGCCGGGAGGGACAGAGAGGGAGGNCTAGCAATGCTTTACAAACTTTTTGATTCATATTAGATCCCATACCAAAGTGTTTCCTTAAGTAAGGTGATTACACCTATTACTTTGGAACTCCTAGATTAATCTCACTTTTGAGACATTTTCATGAAAACTCCATTAGGAACAGGTGCTTTTTCTAGTCCCTTTACAGGCTTTCATCTTCTAGCAAATCTCATTCCTAATCTAACGCTATAAAATTTTATCAACAATTAGTCTGTTATAAAAAGCAGCTAATATCATTTGTCATACCAGTAAGTATCACAACCCACTGGTAGGGGCTGTGATGTTCCTTATAAACTCTCATGAGTCTGAATAAAGACACCAAACTACATGTTGGGGAAGTCTTATATTTTATTGTACAGTCACCAAAACTTTGGCAACCAGCCCACTATTTTGACTGAAAAGGTGTTGGCCAACAAGCCCATAAATTCTTACAATAGACTTCCACAAGTGATGGATAGCAAGCCCTTTATTTTGTCCAGTACCCTTCAATACGTTCTCAACTCCCACCACAAACTCCTCACATGTCTGGCTCGCAGGCTACAACACACCATTACACAGGCTCCCCACTCCCACAGCAGAGTCCAATACGGAGTATGGAATAGAATATGGTAGCTGTGCTTTGCTCAGGCAAAGCAAGGGGAAAAAATCAAAGAATATCACCACTCTTTAGATCCTGCATTGGTGCTGCTGCGTGGATGGTCTGGAGTTGGGAAAAACAATGAGATGAAGAAAGCGAAAGAGAGGAGAAGGAGAAGAGAGAAAAAAGAGATGCCAGAGATAAAAAAGAGCAAGGAAGCATCTTTCTAATCTGTGTCTTTTTATAGTTAACCTGATGCATGCCTCTTATGTAAATTAGACTCTGCGAGTTTTCTGTATCATGCACAGCTGATGCCTTAGGTCCTTCTCCAGGACCAGCCCTTCTCCAGGAAATGAGTTGGAGGGCGGGACTGAGCACCAGTCAAAGCAGAGCAGGAGGTTGGCTCAGAACAGCACTGCCCCACCTACATGGGACCCTTACTTTCGATCACCTCTCCCGTAGCAATACTCAGAATGTTTGAGACAAAACTTGCTGAAGTCTGGTCCTCTACAGGAAGTTACTGCATATTTACAAGGGTGTATGAAATAAATAACATTTGACAGAAAACAAGCTGTTTGTTTGACTGTTTAAAATAATTGTTTGGCCCTTTTTGTCATATAGAGGCCAGAGGATTTTTCACTTTCCATAGGAGTCTTTGCAGGATTTTAAGTGCCATTTGTCTCAGTGAACTTCCTGTCGCTGTTGAGCGCTAGCCGAGTGCAAGAACCAGACTGGATCGGGTGAGGCGGAATTCTGATTTTATTATTTAATTCTAAAACTTATATAGACTTTTAAAAGTTTCTCCGGATTGGGTCAATTCAAAACCTCCCCCTAGGCCCATAGGCCAGGTAGAACTGTCCATCTTTCCAGAGACAGTTTCAATAACATCCAAACCTTATCTTTATTTATAGAACACAGGGGGAAGAAGAGAAAAATTCCCATGGGAAAGAATCTGTGCTACCACAAACTTCCTATTATTCATCTTCTTTATTATGTCCTGTATCATTCTGTTTGCAAGTCACTACACTGCACTGTATTTTTTGCCAAAAAAATTATAAATCACTGTTTAATTTAAGTTGCCGTATAAGGATATATCTCTAATACATAAGCGGTTTAAAGTCTGCACCAAAAAAGCAGTCTTGAAAGAGTAAAGCTTTAAGTAACACTTATGAAATAACATTTAGGACAGTGTTTATCACTTTAGCTCAAACTCTAGAAATGCCTGTGCTCTGTGAACAAAAAAAAAGATTTATTGAGTGCTTAATCATACTGAATTGGGAAATAGTTCTCTATCCCTTCTCTCTAAGGCATTTCTGGACCCCCTGGAACACCAATGTTCACCAAGGTGCATTTAGATTGCACATTAAAGTTTCCATATGGAAAAGCTCAGCTCTTATGATGTCTGTGAACAGCTTGTGTTACTCATCTCATTAGAAGCAAACAGCTCTGAGATGGTCGAGTTGTGAAAACACTGGCATTTCACTATCAGGCACAGAGGATTAGTTTCAGATTATCATTTCAGGCAGAGTTAAAGTGGGATCTGAATTTCAGTGCCTGATTCCTGCTATCTCTTGTTTAATTGTAATGCCTTCTTAATATGCAACTGTAGCTTAGTATAATACACTAGGTAATTAGATGACCATGTCATGTAACACTTTCTTTTTGCACTGCGTATGTTCAATCAGTTAAAATAACTGAGCTGCTGGAAATATATTCAGTATATACTCACATTAATCTCAATACAGTAAAAATAAGATAAATCCTTGCGTAAATCTGTTTGGTATTTTTAATTTACAGAATCCAAAATGTCCTGTTTTCTAAATTTCTGGGGTATCTTTTTTAGTATATTAATTTGCATATTTTTTGCTATCTTTAAGAATACTTCCATAATGCTTTGGTTTTGTGTCAGATGTTATTTATTTCATATACCCTTATTAGTATGCTATAACTTACTGGCATGGCAAATGATGTTAGCTGCCATTTATAATAATTTGTTTCTAAATACTTGTATAGTAGTGATGACTATATGATCTCACGTTCTCCCAGGACTGCTTTAGGAGTCGCAGAAATCATAGTCCTATCAGTCATTGTTGGCTATTAAAGACACTTGTCCTGCATGACTTCAAAGGATCATTGCACTACAAAATCAGTGAACTCCTAAAACAGTACATGATAAGAATATACATAGGTCTTGGGGTTTTTTTAATTTTATGTACAGCTTATTCATTAATGTCCGTGAAGACTTTTTTTCTATTAAAACCTACAATGACATTTACAGGAAGCATGGATTTAATATCCTCCTTTTATTTTTTTTTTTTTCATTTTGCTGTTGCTTTCTGGTACAGAGCAAGTTATGGTGAAATTGACTTTCTGTCAGCTTAATAACTATTAATGTATTGGAAGCAGCGAAGCATCACCCTACATGATCCATCTTTAAAGGTAAAGTTGTTTTGCAGGAAGGTCACAATTTATTTATTCTCCATTCATTCTTACATCTTTGAAGAGGAATCATTACATAAACTTTGAGCATATTTGCGAATTCATAATAAAATTTTATGTATTCTCTGCTTAAAAGTCTAAACTGGTAAAAGTCATAAAGCTTTCAGCAATATAGTGAGGCAATTTTTAAAAATTTTCTCTAGTGACTGATACTTTTAAATATTTTTTCAACATGGAATGTTTCAATTCAATTAAATGAGTCTATGGAGACATCTAATGATGTCCTTATTTAATTATATTCTTTAACAATTATATTTAGTATCTCTAGATTTTCCCAAAGTAAAAGGGGTCTGAAATCTAACTTGGATCAACATTATTCAGTTGGCAATATAATAATACTGCCAGACAGATGCAATTATAAATTCTCAACATTTTGGAACAGTTTCAGAAGCAAAACCTTTATTAGGTCTTCAAACTGATTGCAAGCCAAATGCATTCCAGGTTCCAAAAGGCAAGGTTCATCACTGTCTGCGCGCTCCATAGGTCTGATATAATCTAAGTGATAGAAGAAGAAAAAGGACTGTGACAGAAGGCATTTGTGATATGTTTTGTAATTTAATTTTTCAAGTACCTTCATTAATCCATATCATAATTAGTCCAAATTAAATTAATCCAGAAAGACAGAAACAAACTTCAAGATGGAATATAACAGCAGCGTTGCCTTTGACTGGCAGCATTTAAATAAAATTTCCTGCAAGCTTCTATTAAAAATTACCATTATTGTTTAAATTTCTTGTTTTGAATTAATCATACACTATCAGTGTACCAGGATAAATGCAAGCATATGTAAAATGGTTTGAGAGGGCTGAAAAGTCTGATTTGTCCTTGCTGAGATGAGTTGAGCTATTTTCACTCATTTACTGTGTTTAGGCAAAAAAATTATAACTTGTCTTAACATCTTTCCACAGAAAACACAGCAATATTCCTTTCTATTTTCTGCACACTGAATGCAGTGATCTCACTTCTCTGGTTTCAAATCCAGCACAGATTTCAAGTGCAGCTGTTTATCATAAAATGCTTGTTAATAGGCAACTGCTGCTGCCCAGTGGATGAGAAGACTATTGAAAAGTGTGTTGCAAGAGAAAGCAAAGTTTTCAAATATAACTTGTTCTCTTGCGATAGAATTCTGTAAGATAAAACATTTTTTTTCATAACTTCCAGAACATTTTGGAATACCTTGGTTTAGGACCATTAAGAGCTTTCTTTAATTTTTTTGTGCTATAGAGTGGTTACTCTTCAAGACTTTTCCTTAATAAGTAGTTTTAAAGCCCTGTGTTTTAACCAAGCAGGACCTTACCACAGTTTAGAGATGCATTATCACCACCACAGGAACTTCAGGGGAGCAGCCAACAGCAATTGCCTTAGAAAGAATCATTCACTCTATATCTGGGCCTCACATCTCAGTCTTTCAATGGTATGTGCCTACTCTGCACCAAGGTCGAACAGCTAGAAGATTGCTTTCACCCCCACATGCAAACTAGAAGGGTGCAGCAGCTGCAGAGTTGCCTGTGCCTTTGGAAGTTGTTAGAATAACATTAACAATATCCAACACAGAGCAGTGAGCTGCTGAAATGAGTTTATTAGAAATTGTGAGGACAGTGACAGGAGTGTTTGCAGCTCCTCTCCAGGGACCTGAGTCAGCAGATAATATATAAGCCTTATTCCTTGCCTTAGTGCAAGCATTTGAGCCTTTTCAGAGGAGGTGACTAATATTTTATTTTAAAAGTCTCAAAAGAGTAGGTGAGGCAAAATGTACTCGAAGCATTCTTGTTTGCTCGGCAGGTGCTGGAGATGTGATACCAAAAGTCCAAAAGATGCCTCTTCCAACACTCAGGAGAGTGTGCTAAACTCAGTCTTTTGCCCTTCCTATTCTGTCTTCATTAGTTTTAACTAGACTGTGCTCCCATGACTAAGAAACTCAGCATTTTCCAACTAGAAATAAGTTTTCCAGGTATTCCCAGCCAGTTCATTATTGCAATTATATATTATATTGCTTCTTATACCAACCACTGGCTAATTTTCTTTCTGTAAGAAATAGCAGTGCACTACTACCAAGAGTTGAAGTTGCAAATGTTTCAGAAAAGCTTGATTTTCATGTCATACTTAGAGCTTATTAAGTGTCAAGAGAAATTATTTAATAACTTCTTAGTACTTTTACCTTTGCTGTTTCTTTTTCTTCATTACTGCAGTAATAATAAATGGTTTACAGCAATTTAGTTAGGCACACTTTTTCCTGTAACCATTGCTCGTTGAACTTCATAGTTTTACATCACCTGAAAAAGATTTTGAAAAAGATTTGGTTATAATGTCTCATTTTGACTGGTTTAAAGCTAGTTTCTGACTCCTTCTATGTGCACTTGGACTGCAGAAGTAAGAGAGGGAAGACACATGGCAATCTTTCACTTAGTAGTGAAAATTGGTAGTGGTTCAATTTCCCCTTGATCAATCAATTCCATCAATCTAGGTTTTAATACTTCAAACAATATAACCAATTGCTGTGATACTGCATTGCAAATTGATATATTATTTTTCATTCCTATATATTGTATCTTATCATATATGGCCTTACATTTTCAGGGGTTTTCCTTCAGTACTTGTTCTAACTTTGAAAAATGTAAGACCTTAAATGTCTTCATTCTCTTCTTATACTGAGAGAGTATTTTTAACCATTGTTTTAACGTGTTAAAACCTATTATAGCTTTCTTTCCCTATGAGAACCCTTAATTTACCAAAATGTGACTTTCATGACCTGTTTTATTCTACTTGCAGATAACTTTACCTTGCCAGAAAGAGCAAAAATAAGTTTGTAATGAAGTCCCAGAAATTCAACCAAAATCCTTAGATTTTGGACATTGTTGAAATAGAAGCTTCATACTGAACAGTTGTGGAAGAACAAGGAAGAAGAACATTTCTCATTTGTTAGCTTAAACACAGAAAATATCAAACACAAAGAAAAAAAAGTGCATTTATATGAGATAAACAGAGCATACTGAGCTAAATAATGTTTGAACAAATAAATCAGTTTAAAGGAAATCCAAAGTAAAATGTTAAAACAAAATCTGGACTAGTGATACATTTATAAACAGTTTTATTTTGCTTTCTGTAAAAGTTCCTATAAAGGAAACATATAGAAGTTGAAGTACAGGGTTTCCTCAATATATGTTTAAATATTTTTGAACATAAACTTTCATTCAGTCTGAACTCTAAGTATTTTCAGCTTGCCATCTAAATGACTGATAAATGTTTTTTCTCAAAGCCCTTCCTGCTTTTTTAGTGTCTAATTGACTTTTACTTTATGTTCCAAATAATGAAATAGCACATTAAATTTGGGGAAAAGAATGTCCATACTTCTTACATTGCAATTTCCTTTGCATGAGATGCAGTTCCCATGTGAGTTAAGACCAAATGCATACTAAATAAATCAAAGACCTCATTTCCTCAGATGAAACTGAAATATAACCATTAATAGTACTCCAGAACTGTGGTTGTAAACAAATGAGTTTCTCTTTTCATTTACCATTCTTTCCACATCTTTATAGATGTCACAGCAATTATCAGTGTCCTGAATACAGCTATTAAACATTCTCCTTGTTTTTTCATGTTTTGGAAATCCCAGGAACACGTATAAATCTATAGTGCTTGTTTGGCCTTAAAATAATGACTTTCATATGCTCAGAACATATCTCGTTAGAAAATGGGATGTTAGGGATTACCCTTTCTAAGATTAATTACCATGTATAAGAAGTGACCCTAGCTGCCCCTCTACATTCTGCTGCCCCTCTACATTCTGCTGCTCAGCCCAGAGAACCATACCAGGTTTATTTTACTTAATCTGCCAATTTTTCTTGCTTCAATTTGGGTTACAGTTCTTTAGTAGATGGAAATATTAAGCTTTAATTCCAACGTAATTAGCTGTACTCTTCATCAGAAAAGTGTTTCTCTAAGAGAAGCCTGCATAAAGTAAATGAGCTTGATTACACCTGAGTTAGAGACAGAATCATTTAGACTTTCTCTTGCTGAGAGTCAAAGCAATTCCTTCCAGGTAGGAGGGAAGGCTGATGTCTCATGGTATTATTTTCCTTCTCCAAACTGCTATCCGGAACAGAGCTTTGAAGACCTTCTAATACAGTCAGTGATTTGGCAGGTTCAATTTTTTAGGAAAGAAGTGCTATTAAATATGAAAAAAACCAAATACATAAATGGATTTAAATATGAGCATTCACTAAATATTTTGTCTGTAATATGGCACATTTGGTTTACCTTAATCTCTGTAGACCTGCTTTCAGGAACACAGGTAAATTTTGTATGTGTTTTTTCTAGCTAATTTTCCTCCTCTAGACTTTCCTCCATATTACCACTAAACTGTGTTGCATGTGTTAGCTTGGTTATTGAAAAGGATGTGGAAACGTATTCTTTACTTAAATACATTTTTTCTCTCTCATAAGCATTTTATTAGGGTTGTAATGGGTACCAGCTTGAGTCCTGTAAGAAACTTTTTCTTATATATTGACCCTTGGCACACTTGAAACCACATTGTCTTGAATCCCTCTTTAATCAGAGGAAAGGCCTCCTCATCCAGTCATTCACCAAATGACTGTATGGGATCAGCAGCCAGATTAGCTTGAAGCCAGTGCTCTAGTTTCTCCAGAGGCTGCCACTCACACATGAACACACACAAACCCCAAGCCCCAAACCAGCCAAATGTCATTTTAAGTGTTGAAGCTAAAGTGAGAAATTGAAGTTGTGGGATGCTTTTTCTACTTGGTAAAACAGGAAGGAAGGACTAAACCTGGTTCCCTTAAATCCTGCATGACCTGCACACTGGATAACTAAATTTCCATTTGGATCCCACCACTTCATTCTATTTACTTTCTAGTAGCACCTAACCCTTTAAGTACTTACCCGAAGGCATCTACCTCACTGCCTCAGAAGTGTCCCGGAAACCAACTTTCAGTCACCACCAGGGAGTGCAGATGTAACCTGGACCTTTTCAGACCACATTAGGTGAGGGTCCCCAGTGGGTAACCAAAACATCTGCTACAGTAATTACAGCAGTGACACCATGAGAAGAGTCCAAGTCTTGAGTTGCTAGAATATGGATAAACACAAAGACTGTTTGAAATCAACAACAGCTTTAAACTGAAAGAGGGTAAGTTTAGATTAGATATTAGGAAGATATTCTTCATGGGTGGTGAGACACTGGAACGGGTTCTCCAAACAAGTTGGGGACTCCTCATCTCCCCCATCCCTGGAAGTGTTCAAGGCCAGGCTGGACAGGGCATTGAGTAAGCCGGTCTAGTGAAAGGTGTCCCTCCTGCCCATGGCAGGAAGGTTGGAAGTAGATGATCTTTAAGGTCCTTTCCAACCCAAACCAAATGCTATGGTTCTATGATTGTACAATTCTAACCTGATATCTGTTCTTTTAAAGGAACAACAGCTTTAATAAGTAATTGTCATTGTGGAGGAGCATGTCTCTGCATTTACAACTTTAGTGAAAAAGCCTAAGCACTGCTGCTAAAACCAAACAGCACTTTCCCCAAGGTCAACGTATTTAAAGACAGATTATATTTTGAAAGTTTGACACATATTATATAAACCTTTGTCTGGAGCTTGTAGTATTCTATTTGTGTCTTTTGCAGTGCCTTTATTGTTATTTATCTTCTTTCATTTTAAAATAGGATATTTAAATTTCAGACTCTCATAGAAGGGGTACATTTCATGAGAAGTATTGTTCCTTTAAAAGGCATTTTCTTTTTTCTTTTTCTAAATGGAAAACCAGTAATTTTTCCTTTGATCTTTTAGTTCTACACAAAACTGATACATACTAAAAATAAATGTTCAATAAGAAAGATATGTAAATAAAATAATTCTCTTTATTAATGAAATGGAAAAGTTTATTGGTGATCAGTTACATAAGTTTGCTGGCCAAATGGTCATTGACAAAACAGTCAATGCTTTTCTTTTCAAAAGTGTAAGTCTTTTAGGTATTAACAAATTAATTTGTACTCACTCCTGGGAACCCTTTTGTGGTTGGTTTCTCATGTTGTATGAGTCTTGAGCCTGTGAAAAGTGTTGTTTATTTCACTAACTCTCTTGACTTTATTTTATTTAAATTGGAATTCTCTTTGAACACTCTACCATGTTAAGTGATTTGAGTTACAATCAAGTCTCTACAGCCGAACGGAGAGATCTGCATGCTCAGAGTGAGAGGGTATGTAGGGCAATGTAAGGACACCTCGTTCGCGAGGCCAGCTTGTGAATGGGCTGCTCAGTATAAAGAACCATATGTAGTAATAAATTAGGCAGCCAGATACACAAACTAAGCACCAGGACATAAAAGAGACACTGGAAAATCCAGAGCTCTCAGATCACTGCCTGATAGGCCTTAGAAGGAGTCAACCAAAGCCTTGAGGATGTCCAACTGCAACTTTTCAACTGGTAAAAAGCAGTCTCATAAAAACCTGTCCTGGGATATGGGAAGGGGTTTGTTAGATTAAACAAAACTTTACTATGGAATGCTTATGGGAAAGATCAAAGGCAAGGTAAAGGAGAGGTCAAGGTAGACTGAGGACAGTGAATATGGGAGGAGAGAGGATAAAGGTATCCACGTGCATGTAAACAAACTGCTGATTGATGCTCTTTTCTGGCCAAGACCTTGGCCTGATCAACACAGTTTGTCTTCCTATTGAACTTTGTTTCTAACTTATTTCCCATGTGTGATAATAGAAAACTTCAAGCCAGAGTAGATGTTAAGTAGGCTAAGAGGTCTGGCCTATTACATAACTTTATCAAGTAAGCAGTGAGGCACACAGTATGACTCTTGAGTCAGAAATCATTATCTCTTCAAAATAATTTTGATAATTACTGGTTGGAAGGAAGTTTCTAAAGCTGAGAAGTGATCAAAATTATTTATGTGTGCCTTAATTTTCTACTTCACTGAAGTCCCATTTACCCCATTTCAATATGTGTAAGAGAATCGGACCTTGCATGTCTAAAACTGTTTCACAAGATCATCAGTTCCTTTTCTGCTCCTTCTGATTCCCTTTCTTTTACAGTACCAAAGTCCATGTAAGATGCTGGTTGTGAAAAATGTCAAATAAAGTTTCAGTCTTATATTCAACATATTGGATGTAACGGGGAAAATGGAGTTCCAAGGATTGTCATCACAGCCCTCGTGGTACAGGCATGGATGCACAAGGGACAGGAGACAGGAGTTTTCTTGCAATGGAGGCTCACTTGGATTTATGGTCTGAATTTGCAATTGCAGGTCTCTGAAACTCACTCCTACATTCAGATAGGTATGTTCTCTGACCCTTCTCTTTTTCATTGAAAAGGCAGACTTTTGGTCCTTACATTACCAAAATTTTGTGTAGCAACTGTGGATATGGCAGTTTTTCAAGAGTGGGTACCTGAGTTTTGTCTCAGCCTAAATAAGGACTGGGTTGGAAACTCCTACTATGGGTTAGGGTGGAGTGCGTGGGAGCTGCCTCTTTATTTCCTGTTGAAGCCAAACTTCTTTTCATACAGGAAGTTCAGATTCACAACATTGAGCTGAAAGCTTCATAAGGCAACATGTTTCTGCAGCTAGGAATTAGGATTTCTAGCTGTGCCTGAAAAGACCTAATGTTTTCACCACTATTCCTTTTTCACCACTACTCCTTTGAGCATTTTATATAATTTGAATGTTAAAGAAGAGATTAGTCTATAAACCTGTAAAATCATTCAGAGTCATTACTTTAGGACCATGATCCCAGTCTGACATTTTTGGATAATCATAGAATAATAGAATTTTAATGGGTAAAAAAAAAAGGTGTAGTGCAAAGATAGAACAATTTAGACTGCAGTAATATCAGCTCTGCCAGAATGGATGATGGTGACTTATTAATATCCAGTACACTTCAGCATAATACTAGGCTAAAGAGTGCGGTACATCCCAAGCTGAACTCCAAAAGGGATAAATACATATCATATATTATCAAGCATAGCAAAAAAAAGTTAACAAGTTAAAAATAGTAATTGCTTTTATGCAAAATGACAGGCAATAAGTAATTTTCTAAGCTTTACAGTTAGAGATAGTTCGCAAAGTCACACTTCTTACTTCACTTCTACAGCTTGTCCTAACAGCCAAAATAAAATGCCTAGGGAAACATGTAAACATGAAGAAAGTACTTATCTGAAGAATTCTCTTTGCTCTGCTATTCTTTTTTATTGTGATAACCTCAAGGTCTTTTGACTTATCCATCAATGAATATTTTGAAAAGCTTTTGAGCTAAAAAGGATTCATCAGCTGCATATTTTGGTTTTTAAAATGGTGATTTTGAATTGAATTGAAAATACTTATTTTGAGATTGTGAAACTGTACAGGGAAAAAAAGTAATTTATCTTCTTTTATTGTGGAAGCACCTGATGAACATCACTGTCTGCATGTAGCCACAAAGCTTATGGAAAGCTTTGCAGCAGTCCCTTGTTAATAATCCTAAACATGATAAGGAAAAGAAGAGTGGGAGACTTCAGGTCTATTTGCCTCTTTCATCTTTGGTCCTGCAGCAGATCCTGTGTTTCTTTAGTGTACCTGTTACAGGCACCACCAGAGGAAGGAACACTGAAAACTGTTCAAGTCTAGGCAGTCATCATGCACTTTGCTTTTGACAGCTAATAACACCCATTTCATTGGCTGACAGTACTTAATGTACTGTGCTCCTACGTGTCCTGCTAAGTTCTCATAGGTCGTGCAATCATAGAATCATCAAGGTTGTAAAAGACCTCCAAGATAATCAAGTTCAACCACTGAAACTCCTACATTCTTAAGAGTAATCATGAGACTAAGTACAACTCAGTCCTTTGGAGAATTCAGCTCACTGTTCCCATTAACCTCTTTCTGGAACTGGAAACAGGACTTCTGCCAGCCCCTGATGAATCCTTCCCAACTGGGCTTCCTTCCTGCCGGCATGAAGTACATTACCACTGCTAAATCCAGTCCAAAGCCTTTTTTCAGGGTTCTTAGGGGTGGGTTTGGGGAATTTTTTGGTAACAGGAATTGATCAAGCCATACCATTCTCTGCAGCCAACCATTTTGGGCACTATTTGGTATAATATAAAATATTTACGCACATGGATTACTTTTCAGTGCCTGTGGAAGGAGAATAAATACACTTTGTAACCGGCACTATTCAGCTACATGAAAAATGGCATTTTTCTCAGGTCTGCAGGGCTTCTCAAAGGACTGGGAAAAGGATCACTGAGATGATAATGCACAGCTAGATGTGGGTGGACCTTTTCTGCTAGTTTCATACAAAGATGTGATGCCACTAGTCTTTGCTCAAGGGAGTACAACGACTACAAGAAAAGAAGCAGATTCAGAGTGATTTTTTATGTAGTATTCTTTTGCAAATTCATTAGAGCTAGTTCTGTGAGCTTCTGTTGAGATTTAGCAAAAGCATTCGCTGCATGCCACATTCCCCTTATTGAACACAAAGGAAAATTTGCAAAGTTGTGCATTGTCTTTCAGTGGAATGAGCAAGCTTCTGACAATGGCAAGGATTTAACACAGTGCTGAGATCATGCATCTTTTTCCAAAAATTAGGAGGCATTGCTTTTCTGGTTTTGTGACTTATAGAGGAAAATAGGAATATATAGCAACAGCAAAGCCTAGGAGGTTGAACACACATCAAGTATTTGTTAGTTGCCTGTTCCTAGACAAGCATCTACTTTTAAATGAAAAGTATATTATGTGTAAAATCCACTAGAAAGATTAGTGAGGGGTTTTTTTCTTTTTGTTGTTTTTTTTTTTTTTTTTTTTTTGAAAGGACTATGTAGTCCATATTTTGAAATCCATAAACCTAATTTCTGAAATAGGGCAATACTTTGGTACGAGAACTTCAGAGTGATGTTTTATTTGTTTATTTGTTTATTTATTTACTGTGTGTGCTCTGACATAATACTTCAATCATAGAATCATAGAATATGCCTAGTTGCAAGGGACCCATCAGGACCATTGAGTCCATCTCCTGGTCCTGCGCAAGATATCCCAAGAATCTCACCATGTGCCTGACAGTGTTATCCAAATGCTTCTTGAACTCAGACAGGCTCTTGCTGTCATGACTTCCCTGGGGAGCCCATTCCAGTGCCCAACCACCCTCTGGATGGAAACCTTTTCCCAGTATCCAACCTAAATCTCCCGTGACTTAGCTTCATGCCATTTCCTGGAGTTCATTGGTCATGAGAGGGAAAAGATTGGTACCTGCCCCCTACTTCCCCTTGTGAAGATGTTGAAGACCACAACGAGGTCTCCCCTCAGTCTTCTCTTCTCCAGGCTGAACAGACCAAGTGAATTCAGACATTCCTCATATGGCTTCCCCTCCAGACCCTTCACCATGCTTGTTGGCCTCCTTTGGACGCTCTCTAATGGCTTAATGTCTTTTTTTTTTTTTTTTGTGGCACCCAAAACTGCCCCCAGCTCTCGAGGTGAGGCAGCCCCAGTGCAGAGCAGAGCGGGACAATCCCCTCCCTTGCCCAGCTGGTGATGCTGTGCCTGATGCACCCCAGGACAGGGTTGGCCCTCCTGGCTGCCAGGGCACTGCTGACTCATATTCAGCTTGCCACTGACCAAGATCTCCACATCCCTTTCCACAGCACTGGTCTCCAGCCTCTCATCCCCTGGTCTATACACACAACCAGGGTTGTCTTGTTCCTGGTGCAGAATCAAAGGGGTGAAATAGGAGGAGACAAAACGCTTGAAAAAACGTTCAATGTATTTTCAGTTCTAAACTGAAATAGTAAAGTAGAATTCATAGTAACACTAGACTGCAAGTATGAAGGAAACATCTTTCTAGAACAAAACAGAAAATTAACAGAATATTTCTTCATTGATTATAGAATAGATTGACAGATGATATTAAGGTCAAATTTGAACACGCCTAAATAAAACATACAAGTAAACAGTTTATTTATAAATCATGGAGTTATTTTTCTGCATTTGGGCAGTCATTGAATCTTCAGGTGTAAAATAATTCATTATTATTTCAGTTTTGATCCATTTTGCATACAGTACCTTATCATATAGTAACCACATATGTCATAAATGAGGTAAGTTTCTCAGTGAGAAAACACTGGGGATCTTCCTGTAATGTTCATTTTAAGGAGACTAAAATTAATGGTTCTCTTGGGTAAATAGCATCACTATATTTTTCACAGGTGAATTCAAGTGTGGGGTCAAGTACTAGGTACAGTTAGGAATTTCACATATGAAAATAAACAGATGTATTATAATTTCCTCATCTGTTTCCAATAGAAAAAAAATGTTATTTATCTACAGAACATCTAAAATTGGATTAGAAGATCTTTTGGATTATTGTGGTTTAGGAGGAGTAGACTCCTTGGGTGATACAAGAGGCCAGTAGTAGGAGAACATGCTGACACTATCTGTAGGGCTCCTCATGAAATCCAGTCCAGGTCAGCAGTGGTTAAGTATGTAAATTTATGTAAAAGAAAAATGTACTTTAACTTTGTTTCTAGAACTGTAGTATAACACACATTTCTTCATGAGCTCTTACAAAATGAGAGAATAGTCTGCCCTTTTATTCATGGATGATTGAGAGTCATGAGCCATCTAACCTTTCTTCTGTGCCCAACAGCAACCACTCTTAAACCTTTTGAAGTACTACTTCGTATTGGAGCAAGTAGTGGGGCTTGGTAAGATTTGTAGAGAAAAACAGTTGTTTTCTGGGACCAGCAGTATAAATATTTGAGGCGCTTTAATGAAGTCTAGCTCCAGTCCAGTTCTATTATTATTATTATTATTATTATTATTATTATTATTATTATTATTATTATTATGTGATTAGCTGTTGGAGTGCACTAGGTGCACTTCTAGAGTGCCTCCTCCAGTTCAATTTCATCCTGACCTGAAATAAGTAAAAGGGCTCTGAAAAAACCCCAAAGTTAATTGTAATCTACCCTTCAGGTAGCTAGAGTATCATCTCACCCTTTATCTCAGAGTGAAAGAGTGAGAAGGAAAAACAAGTCAGATACTCTGGATACCAGACCTTTTCTGCTAATCCTTAACTTGGAGGGGTTGGAAGACTGTCCAATTTCTGACAAAATCTAATTGTAAAAGTGGACAGAGGTTAGTGAAAGGAAGACTTATGAATGTATTTTGTGATATAAACACTATGTTTTCTAGACACACTTGTCTTTACAGAAATCTTGAAGTCTTAGTATGTCAGCCCTCTTTCCCATTTTACTTATAACTCTTGTAGGTTACTGTTAGTCTTTATAAGTAGGTCTTCAAATTTTCCTTCGTTGTACTTCTCTACACTGTTTAGTTTAAATAAAGTAAAAATCAACAGGTTGGTAAAATTGAATGTTTTGTGTCTCTAAACTGGATAATATAAAACTAGCTGGGAGAAAACTGTTCATAGCATACAGCTCACTGATGTTCAGTAACCTTCAGGATATATTCTGAGTTTATTGAATTAGGAGATAAAACTTGTAAGTCATTGCAACAGAGGGAATATTTTTATTCACCTTGTTTGAATATTATCAGCAGAATATCTGCCAGATATTGAAAGAATTGTTTTTAAAATAGCAGAAATAAAACACTCTCTAATCCTTAAGGTGCTGTAAGAAGAGTTCTGAATGCATCTGTTAATGTTCTGGGCACATAATACAAAGGGGATTACTTTTTTCCTAATACATAATAGAACAGAGAAAAGAAATAGAATGAAATTAAGATGAGAGGGTGAGGTAATAAAATCAAGACACATAAAATTATTTCCTTATCTCTTGGGAAAGCACAGGAACCCTAAAGAATAGCACTATTATTTTATAACAACTGCATGTTGATTCCATGTGTATTTTACATATGCACTTCCAAACCCAGAAACAACTTCAAAATTCTGTCCTTTGGTGATCTGTGATCTATAGCAGTTTTAAAAAATATATTGGTAAATGGGAAAAGGCAGTCCGAGGACATGCTTTATTACCTGAAAGTTATATATTTGTTGCAAGTTAGTGCTGTTAAGAGCAGTCTTTCTAAACCAGGGAATGAATTCTCTGATGCCTGTCTTTTTAGGCCTTTTTTTTTTTTTCCCTCAATGTAGTGGCCATTGCATTTGTATTGTATTAACAAACAACTGGGAATAGGTACTGCTTTGTTCTCAGTGGATACCAGAAGTTCCCTCAATCCATTTGGAAGTTCCCCATCAAAACAGGCCAGGAAACTGGCCTTATTCTCTGTCCTCAAACAACAAGATGCAATGCAAGAAGTGAAAAAGTGTCATGGGAGGTAGGATCTCATAACTCAGATATGCCCAGCTGTACCTGGGGGTCGTTGACTTCTACTCTAGCAGTTCATGGTGATATAACTACAAAGAATGAATACTATTTTTTAACCATTAATTTCTTACAGAAATATACCAAAATTATTCTAACAAAAAAGCATTGTACCACATGAACGTACAAAGTTAAGCTAAAGCTAAAACAACTTGGATAGTAGCCAGCTCTAGTTGCCTTGAGGGCTGCTAGCAATGAGAGGGCTCCATTTGGACTCTGTAAGGCTGCAGAATCTGATATTATCAGAAGGCTGTGTCACATATTGTACTTGGCTTCTAACACTGAAGTCAAAGTGATGGAAAAAGTCACATTACATTTTTCCCACTGTTTAATCACCTGTAATTCATGTCTTTTAAACTACCTTGCAATTCTTAACTTTTTGAAGTACAAAATCACACAAAACACTGTTTAAATTTTTTACTCTCTTACATATCTCCTGTAAGATTTTAAATTACAAGTAACTAATAGATTTTATTTTTGCAAACTCTACTTTTTGGCTTATTTATGAAGGATTGAATAAATAAGCCAAATATGTTTGTTTATTTCAGAAAAATTATGGTTTCATGGGAAACTCCTTCCTTTTCCCACCTCCCCCTGAATCAGATGAAAAGGGAAAAGTGTTGAAATAGCATCCAGACATCTCTTGTCAACTGATGCTTTAGTAACATTTTGATCAATGTGTCTGCCTCTTCATCCAGGAGCCATAGGAGGTAGGAAATTGATAATTGGTGATGCAGTTCAAAAGATCACATGAAACTCTCTGTCACAGGAAAATGAGCACTTTCTGGTTTACTGCTGCTGTGAGATTTGCTCAAGACATACCTTCTCAAACTAAATTGATAAAGGCTTTTTTGTTTGTTTCTTTTTCTTTTCTGTTTTCAAATAGAATTCTTTTTCATGTGTTTGGCCTTGTTCTCTATTGTTTCTCTGGAAGATCTACTGTGTGATAAGCTGGGCACTTTCCTGCAGTGAAGCACCACGGATACACGTTAATCCATAAACCCTCATTTACAGGCATTTCCTTGGAAGTGTTGCTGATGTTTGTTTGTTACTGACACAACATGGCTGCTTTAGTTACAAACAAATAATGTTGTAACTGCTCAAGCGCCGCACATACTCACTGCAGTTATTTCTTTCTCTTAGATCTCAAATTTTCTTCTAACAATGTTTTTCATACATAAGCCCTAAGTAGACTAATATTTAATTGCTGCACTGTTTACTCTTGTTGTTTTGTTCTACTGACTGGAATTATGAAGAGTTAATAAATCTTTCATTAACTAGAACTATTTCCCATGAATAAAAAACTCACTTTATATAAAAGTACACAATTTTGGAATTTCTTCTTGCAATACACTCAGTGGGCTATTTGGAGAAATTAGATTAGCTAACATGATTTAAATAAGGAATCAGTCTTGGTTATGTTAAGTCATTGGACATTTTTTAGTTTCGGGGGTTTTTTTATGTTGGGTTTTTTGGTTTGTTTTGGTTTTGGTTTTCTAAGCTGTGCTCTAAAAAATCAAAAGAAAATTAGTTAAAATTTCTTGGAGACTGAGTGGTGATGGAAGGTGCTTTAATGACAATCATTGTCTTAAATTATCTGGTACACAGGGTATTCACATGGAACTCCTTTTAATGTCCAGATCTCAGTTCAAGATGCTACTAAACTGGGACTTGAACACTGAGTGTGTGTATGCAAAAGAATTTAAATATNTCCTGTAAGATTTTAAATTACAAGTAACTAATAGATTTTATTTTTGCAAACTCTACTTTTTGGCTTATTTATGAAGGATTGAATAAATAAGCCAAATATGTTTGTTTATTTCAGAAAAATTATGGTTTCATGGGAAACTCCTTCCTTTTCCCACCTCCCCCTGAATCAGATGAAAAGGGAAAAGTGTTGAAATAGCATCCAGACATCTCTTGTCAACTGATGCTTTAGTAACATTTTGATCAATGTGTCTGCCTCTTCATCCAGGAGCCATAGGAGGTAGGAAATTGATAATTGGTGATGCATTTCAAAAGATCACATGAAACTCTCTGTCACAGGAAAATGAGCACTTTCTGGTTTACTGCTGCTGTGAGATTTGCTCAAGACATACCTTCTCAAACTAAATTGATAAAGGCTTTTTTGTTTGTTTCTTTTTCTTTTCTGTTTTCAAATAGAATTCTTTTTCATGTGTTTGGCCTTGTTCTCTATTGTTTCTCTGGAAGATCTACTGTGTGATAAGCTGGGCACTTTCCTGCAGTGAAGCACCACGGATACACGTTAATCCATAAACCCTCATTTACAGGCATTTCCTTGGAAGTGTTGCTGATGTTTGTTTGTTACTGACACAACATGGCTGCTTTAGTTACAAACAAATAATGTTGTAACTGCTCAAGCGCCGCACATACTCACTGCAGTTATTTCTTTCTCTTAGATCTCAAATTTTCTTCTAACAATGTTTTTCATACATAAGCCCTAAGTAGACTAATATTTAATTGCTGCACTGTTTACTCTTGTTGTTTTGTTCTACTGACTGGAATTATGAAGAGTTAATAAATCTTTCATTAACTAGAACTATTTCCCATGAATAAAAAACTCACTTTATATAAAAGTACACAATTTTGGAATTTCTTCTTGCAATACACTCAGTGGGCTATTTGGAGAAATTAGATTAGCTAACATGATTTAAATAAGGAATCAGTCTTGGTTATGTTAAGTCATTGGACATTTTTTAGTTTCGGGGGTTTTTTTATGTTGGGTTTTTTGGTTTGTTTTGGTTTTGGTTTTCTAAGCTGTGCTCTAAAAAATCAAAAGAAAATTAGTTAAAATTTCTTGGAGACTGAGTGGTGATGGAAGGTGCTTTAATGACAATCATTGTCTTAAATTATCTGGTACACAGGGTATTCACATGGAACTCCTTTTAATGTCCAGATCTCAGTTCAAGATGCTACTAAACTGGGACTTGAACACTGAGTGTGTGTATGCAAAAGAATTTAAATATGAGCCATAAAATTAAAAGCCTTACATGCCTATACCTCTGCTTACACCTGCACCTAGACCTAGACCTAGGCCTATGTTACTCCAGAAAATGGCATTACTGGTTTATTAGAACTGTTCTATTTAAAATTATAATAAATTTAATGTTCCTTAAGTAACTGAAAGGTAGCATCAGTGCAAATTAATGCAAGTTCAATGGAGTACTGCACCAGTGATGCTGCTTACTTTTCCTCAAAGACAAAGGAGAAAAGCACAGATACTGACTTGGAGATGAAGAAAACCAGTCTTTGCCAAGAGCATTTTACTTCCAAGTTGGTACTTTGAATCACAGAAACATAGAATAAGCTAAGTTGGAAGGCACCCACAAGGACCATCAGGTCCAACTCTTAGCCCTGCATAGAACATCCCCAAGAGTCACACCATGTGTCCAAAAGCATTGTCCAAACACTTCTTGAACTCTGTCAGGTTGATGCTGTGACCACTGCCCTGGGGAGCCTGTTCCAGTGCCCAGCCACTCTTTGGGCGAAGAACCTTTTCCTGATATTCAACCTAAACCTCTCTTGACTCAGCTTCACACTGTTTCCTTCAGTCCTGTTACTGGTCATGTTTAAGTATCAACTGGGCAATCAGGAAGACAAAGCAATCCCCTAGGTGTTAAGTCCATAGCAGCATGGTTTTGTACACCCATATTTCAAAATTACTTGGAGACAGTCATTGGTTTTAGCACTTTCACATCATGAAACACTTTCACATCATGAAACACTACCTTAGAAGTAAGCCATGGAAACTCTCAGTGGCTTTGTCTACAAAGCAAACCTAGATGTTCATTTTAGAACTGATAGTTATATTGGGACATAAATGCCATCCAGTGCTGCTCAGTTATTTCAGTGTATTCTTTCTCGACTTATGTTGTACTCTTACACTTGGATGTACATCAGTAGAATTGCTTTCACTGTCTCATTCCTTTCACAGTCATACAGGCTTGCTCGACAGTCATAGGGAAGAAATAGACCCTTTCAGAGGATGATTATTCCTCCCAATTATTTTAGATATTTATCTTCAGATTGGATGAATGACACTTTAAAGGTATATCTCTGTCTTTTAATAAAATTTAAAAAGCCTGATGATAGATTTAAAGTAGGTTAACAATTCAGCAGTTAAATACATTTGGGATTAATTCCAGTGAAGGCAAAATAAACCCAGATAGGAGTCATTATATCTAAAATCTGTTTGCAACCTTGTTGTTACATGCAGATGGAAAGGTTACTTGGGCCACCACATGTCAGGTGGAAGTCAAAATGAACTTTTTGCAGACTATATTCTACAAAAAGACATGAATGTTAAAAAAATTCGTATCTATCAATAAATGTTTTTTTTAGAGTTTTAGTGATGATTAAAACATACAAATTTTCCAAGTTCATCAGGTGAAAAGATGTAGTCAGATCTTTCCGTTAAGATCTGACTACAAAGTCTGTTCTAGGAAGAAGAAACTTTTTAAAAAATATTATATTTAGTTGCCATTTCTATTGTGTCACAGATACTTATAACAATGCTATTTGATTCTTTTAGATTTCGAATTCTCAGCTAGTTACAACCGTTTAATACCCAGTTCTAAACAGAGGCAGCCATTATTTTCTTGAGTCATGTAAGAAAATAGCAAGCTTTAGTTATGACCCTGGCCTCTTCATTTCTGTATTTGTATACCTTTGAGTATCTTTTTTTTTTGTGCACATTGTTTTTGGGATAATTTTTCCTGTGAATTGCAGGATTTTTTGTACTTTTAACTTGATATAAGAATATTTATATCTCCACAGTTCTTTATGTAGCGGTGAGAAATTTGATATATATAAATACACCTTTAAAATACACAATTAAACCTTGTTATGTTGTTACACTGGATATATATTTATCATATTTAAAAGTGACACTTTGAAAAAAGTCAAGTTCACTAACCCAGATAGTTTTGTCAAGTGATCATTCATCACATTTGCTATAGATGCATGCCCGAGAGTTTGGTCACAAAACTAAGATGTGAGATAGATGGTGAGCTGGAACCGCACTGCAAACTTCACCAGGAAACTAAGGTGCAAAACCATGACATTTAAAAATGGTGAATAAAGAATCATTATTTTAAAATAATTTCTGGATTTTGAGGGAATGCTTACCAAGGAATTAAAAGTGAATGGCACATGGAAGGGACAGAAATGTGAGCTATGCTCTGACAGCAGTAATTGTGTGAATTATATAGGCAAGCATATACTACAGACAGACTGATTTATACTGGGATCCTGCTGAGTTAAGAATAGTCTCCTTCAGATGGAAACATCTGCTCTTCCCACTGAATCTACAAGGAACCTAAGGAAAATGCTAGCATAATGAGTTACTTTTTGACAGCTATGTTTATCTAAGGTGAGTCCTATCTAAGATAAGTAACATACAAGATTTTCTGAAGATGAAAGAAAGCTATAAACGTGTTCACCTATCACTCAGTTACGTAAATAATGACTTTCCCTTCCCACTTTAGCCTCCGCTATTCTTGCTCAGTTTTTAAATCCCCTAGAATATCTCAAACTAAGTGTTGATTAATAACTCTGCAAAGCGTGTGTTGATTTTTTTCCTATCACCCCCCCACCTTGACATGGAGCAGCATAGATTTGCCCAGAAAACTCTTGTCACTCATCTTTAACCAGAAAAAAAAGCAAGATAACTTGGAGTAGTGTCATGAAAATCCCATGTCTAGACTGAAAAAAAATCACCATGAGACAAGGGTATAGAGTTTGCTAGATAAATTGGTTGTTTCCTTAACATTTTTCATTCTCTTTTTTTTTTTTAATAACAGGTCTTTTTAACAGGGCTCCTTTTTGAATATATTACTCAAGGTATTAGAGTGAAAAGGAATAAAAAAAGATTGTGATTTTCTTTTTTTTAAATTCGAATCATATTTTTTTTGTCAGCAGAAAAGAATACTTGGGTACCATTTGTCAATTTAGCCATAATCTTATCTCTGGGATAAAAATCAGAGTTCTTAAAGTACAAAGAAAGGCACAGAAGGGTCTGAAGTCTTCTGATAACAATGCATTTCTCTCCAGAGTATCTAACTCTTTACCTTCTCAGTTATCTCACTCCTGTTTGCGATGGGAGCATTTATGTAATTCTAACCACCATAGCCTCACTCCGACAATGACCTGGAATTAAAAGAACTGATTTTATTTTTAAAAATGTTATATTGATTATTTTTATTTTGATGTATTCATCAGAAACTGATGATATGTATGGCAGATGTGATTTTCTTCTCTTTCTCTCTTCGACAGCTCACTTGGTTAATTTACTCAATTTTTAGATATTATAATTTTGCCTTTGCCTCTATGGATATCTCAAATTAACCAGGAAAAATCACCACTAAGCTTAGCATTCATTTCTCTCTCTCCTTTTCACTTTATTTTAAATTTCTCTGGTGAAAGCACGAGTAAAAGATATATAGACTGCATCTTTTCCTTCCTTCCTTCCTTCCTTGGAACAGAAGGACTGACCAAGCTGCTGGCCAGCCTTAATCCACCCCACCCCGCTATAGTCAATGAAGATCAAGAGTATGGGGTGGGATTTAGTTACCTGAATGTGCCATTTGAGATGCCCTAAAGTATCCTGCCTGGACCCTGCTATTTCTCTAGAGGAGTATGTCGTACCTCTGCTGTCATGTCTATCACATCCTGCTTTCCTTACCCATTCCCCCTCTTCCAATGATGCTCGGGATTTTTTTTTTGCTGAAACCTAAGAAAATATTAACAGGTGTGCATGGCACAGTTTGGAGAGCTACTCCTTCATCCCTAAAATAGGTCACCTGAACATGGAGTCTTTGGAGTCCTTTGAGCCAATGAGCCTGGATACTGTGGTCTAGTGCCAGATCTCAGATATGAAAAAGAAGCTGTGGTGACAGTCAAGCATGGCAAATTACACAGTGTGCCTCTATTAAAGAAATGGAATAGATCCCCAGATGCCCTTTGACTGTGATAGATGCACAGATAATTAGTGTGTAGTCAACCTCTAGGCACTTAGATGTTGAATGCACAGAATTGAATCTAACCTTGTATATACTCACCATTCATCTAGGACGAGGAACTGGCTTTGGACTGCTTTTCATTATTTAATACCAGTTTTAAGGAGAGAACAGCTAGAATTAACTATGAGGTTTAAAAACTACTTTGCTAAGGCCTCTACAAGGAGAAACTTATAGCACTCTTTTTTCATTGTGTGCTGATATATGACAATATATACAGCATAATAAATTGGGGAAAAAAACCTGCAGAGGTTATAGCTGATAACGTGATAGCTATGCATATTTTATCTACATAATCTATGTCTGTTATCTGGGCCTCAGAGTGATATTAAATTAATACATTAAAATTTGCTACTAAGATTCATTACGGAAGACTACTCAAAGCACCTGCCCTTTGTTTAACAGTGCATTGAAATATTTTATTTTAATTCAGATGAACAAAATAAAATCTCTTTTAAAAGGCAGATGAGAAGCATTGGCATTAGTAATAGGTGAAGAGGATATAATAGGAAAGTAAAATTTACTGGACTGCTTCTTTTTTACCTAGAGATAGTCCATGCTAAATGTACAGATAAGAGAATATAAACCCAGGAAATCTTATGAGAGACTGTGAAGGAGTAGGCAGAGGAAATAAGCTAATTTATTAAAAGATCACAACAACGCAGCTGAATAAAGAAGTTTGTAGAAGGGTGGTCATGGCAGAATTAACTCATATCTTCATGACAAATAAACTGAATAGAGGTGACACAGTAGGAACCTAAAATTTTTGTTCACACAGTAGTCCAATCTGTACATGAGTAGTATGATATTTATAACCTAGAGTCCTTTTAACTTTCTGAGGTCTAAAAGTACCCAGACCTAGTTAAGATATGAGTATGTAATTTATTAAATAATATACCAGAGAAGATAAAATAAAAAATTAAATTAATTTTTTTAAAGGCGTGTGATTTTGACTCAGATTACCCATAAAGAAGGAGGAAGAGATTTTTAAGGGTGATGTGAAGCAAAAGAAACATTAAAGCTCAGATGAAAGGTGAAAAAGTATGATACATTGGACAACAGAATCTGAAGTAAGATGTAAAGCACATGACTGTAAGGAGAACATACAGGGAAACTGAAATTACCGAAGGGTTTTCTTTAGTGAAATCAAAACCCAGGAAGTTAATAATTGCATGTACACAAGAGTGGATTAGGCAAGCAAATTACCATGTAGATGAGTTGTTACAACAGAATCAAGAGCACAGAAGACAGTGGTTATGCATCTGTTATCACCCAAATGACTAAATAGATAGGATTCCAGACAATCTTCCCTGAGGATTCAGAGTCTGTTCACGAACTGAACTTCAATGTGCTTGATTGCAGGTCAGACCCTGCTTTCTTGGTCTTTTTAGTCAAATGGTATCAAAAGGAATAAACTCTTGAGTGGGATATCAGAGAGAAAAATGTGATTTGTCTTCAAAAACTAATGTCTACTTGTTTGGAATGCCTTCTTTTTGCTAGACTTACAAAAATTTAGCATCATTTTTTCTTAAGCAGCATTCATTTTCTTTTTCCTCCAAAATACGATTACTGACTTTCTAGAATATAGACTTCATATGTGGAAGGACAAAATATGTATTATTGAAAACACTTCAGTTGGCTAACTTGTAGTACTGTACGGTCTGTAATTCCATGTTGAGTACTCAGAGCTTTTTGACCTTTGAAAATATAACTCATAATACATCACAAAACCTCTTGCAATAATTCAAATATTTTTGTGCCATTTGTTTCTTTGCTGTGTCCATGTGTGCACTGCTAAATGTTAAAGTGTCTTGCTATAAGGATAGCACTCGGATTTCATTCTCTGAAGTGTGTGAACAGATAGACGCTGCATTATAATGCTACTACTGACATTTCAATTCAGAGCCAAGGCCACCAACACTTTCAGCCCCTGCTGTTCTGTTAAATATTTGTCAGTGAAAGAGACTGAGGATTGCTTTTCATATTTCTTGTACATGCTGAGCTACACCAAAGGCAAAATGTCAGGTAAAAACCAGTGCATACCCTTTTTCTGATAGCAAAACTCTTAGCTTGCATATAGAGACTGTGGCCTTTCAAGAATATGCTATCGACATGTGCACCTTGATCCTTTAATTGAAAAGCAGTGTAGGTAGATAATTGTGCAGATTAGAGACAGACCCACGATGTGTGCCAATTATGCATGAAAAAAAATAGAGACTTTGTATGACGAGGAGAATAAAATCAGGCTGATATAATCATAGTAGAGACAAACTTTCCAGATAACTCCCACATGAAATTAGAACTTGTAACTTTTAAGTGACACAGTGGGGGCTGGTTTATTGCTAATGCTTTTGAATAGGCCCTGCAGGGCTTGTTCACTTTTAGTTTCTTGGTAAGTACTTTGAACATAAATGGAGCTTAAATGAACTGGCATGATAGACTCTCATTTCTGTAACACCCGTAAAATTTTCACTGTAGTCATCCCCTGCTCTGTCTCATCCTCTTGATAGTCCTGTGTGTGACAGTATAAAATTCAGAGACAGGATTTATTTGTTTATTTGTTTAAAAACCTGGAAGAAGTGGAGAACAGGAGTTTCAGAAAGCAAGTTATTTAAATGTAGTAACCACAAGCTGCTCAATGGACTGATAACCTTCTAGTGAATAGTTCTGCTTTCACCAGCATGCAGCATTTCAACTAATCACAAAAATTATTATCAATGCTGTCAGCCATAAAAATCAAGTACAGATAAGTGTGCCTTAATGATTTGTGGCACTCATGGCATTCATGATTTGTGACATGACCATATTGAATTGGTCAGACATGAGCTGTTATTTTAATTTTCTTTATTTTTGAGATATTTTAATTCATTTCTTCATAAATAACTTCTCTCCATCACCCAGTCAAAGAAAAAATTATGGTTTTTTTTTTCTTTTCTGTCCTATGGCAAGAAGACTGATTTTAAGTGTCTGCTCTGTCAAGGAAGGATTAAGTGAGAAGCAATCTGAGAGTCTCACTGTGACAATTGGGAAAGCAGCTGTGTGTGAGATAGGTTTGGGGGGAAATGGAACGCTGGAAAAACCCAGACATTTGTTATGTTTCCCTTTGGCACAGTTTGAATGTGTAGTTCTCTGTGTAGATGGGGAAAGAAAGCTTTTTCTCCTAAACATACGCTGTAATTCTGGGGATAAAGTTGGAAAATTTTCAAATGCCAAGATATATACATTTTGGAATTTTCTGAATATTCCTTTATCACTAGCCATAGCTAACCTCCAATCCATATTGCTTCATGCAGCTTTGGGGAAGGTCCTCTCCTGTGCTTCAAACTTCTTTAGAGTGCTCATGATGTAGGGTATCTTTCTTTCTGTGTCTCTGTTTTGCTGAAGCAGAAAGGAGGCCATAGATAGAGGAAACACACTTTAAATTTTATGCTTAATATGGTAACTTCATAATATGTAATAATATAAAGTGCATGATATATGTTGCCGACAAAAACAACCTCTGCAGCTGGAAATTAAGACAATGAATTATTACAAATAATGAGCAATATCTTGAAGAAAAAACATATACCTAGAATGATGTCATTTTCCATGTTAAAAACCTTTTGAAAAAAAATATTTGTGTGGGTCTAAACTGGTTAAAATCTGGTATCACACTGTAATATTTGAAAGTTAACTGAATGTGAATACAAATGTGATATGAACCACAGTGGAAGAATTTAAGAATAATGGGTTTGTATAACAGCGTTTTATTCTGTTTTAGAATACTTTGCTTTCATTTTATGAACTTATAAACTGCAACTGTTAAACAAACCTGTGATTAAAGCATATTTTCCAGAGGACCATGATAGCTATCAGGTCCCCTTCACATAAATTGTTTATCACTCATTTCCTTCAGAGGTAGTTGTTTAAAACAAATAGACACAATGAATTATTGCCTAGCAGGGAAAGAATTTGTCATATGGTGCACCACACTGGTTTGTACACAGGCATTGATTTAAACAGACATTATAAGATTTTAATGTGTCTTCTGAGAACCAGAGTGATACATGTTGGTAGGTAGCATCAAAATAGCTGCACATTTGTTAAAACCAGATTATCATATCACTAAGCATTGAACTGCATATTTTTAGGCATTTCTGATTATTTCATAAACAATCTCTAGGATATTTATCTTGTTTTCAGAATCCAAGGAACAAAACTTTTCCGAATTAAGGGCAATTACAACTGTGCAATATGTAGATGAGCAAAAAGCACTCAAAGCCTCTGCTTATAATAATTTTCTATATGGTCCAAGTATGTGATGGTTTAAAAGCTGTTTCACCCCAAACCCCTCCCATTCTACTCTCAGTGTTTGTTTCTAATATACTTATTGGTGTGTTGCTGTAATAACACCAGTTTTAAAAGACCTTCCTTTTATAATGATGTTCTTGTGTGTGGCTGTAGTGCAACAGGACCATCTTCAGGGTGAAAAATCTAAACAGAAACATAATCAATACCAATGTTTAAAAGGGAACCTCACATAATGTGGTTTGGACTACCATTCTCTAATCAGAATCATAAAATTGTTCATTTTAGAAGAACCTCAGGAGCTCTCCATTCCAACCTGCTTAAAGCAGTGCCAGTCTTGCTGGCAAGGATGGTCAGGGCTTTCTCTTTGATATTCAGAAGAATGCAAAAGGTCCAGGTCTCTCTACAGTCACTAAAGAAAGTAGGGCAAATAATTCATTGTCCAAGATTTAGTGAGATGAACCTCAAATATCGTCTCAGTACCAATTATTGATTTAAGCTATTACCAGAGTAGCTTTCATGCTTTACATTCAGGTAGTAGCTTACAAAACACTCATCTGCTAAGGTAAAAATGACTTCTATAGTTCTATGGAATCTTAGAAAAAATATTTAGCATTTAATTTTTTGTCTAGACGCAAAAAAAAAAAAAAGTTGATTTCTTTGAATAATAAGTCAGTGCTGTAAAAAACCCACTTGAAGCACTGGTTGTTAGCTTTCCAAATAAGTTTTCCCACTCACTTTTAAAATAATTTGAAAATTATATAAAAATTTTGCTGGTTTATTGAGCCACATTGCATGTCAGAGTGTTCTGTTTTATTCTGTGTCATTCTGTTTGATCTTATCACGTAGCAGTGATGTTCAAAGTTATAATGATGTATAGTAGAATTGCTGTAGTCTCTGAGGAAAAATCATGGAGATGAAAAATTGACTTCCCACTTGCCTACCATAACCAATCAAATTTTAATTAAAATTGTTTTAAATTAATTTACTTCAGTAACATCTTTAAAATCTCATGTATCTCTGCCATAGATATGTGAATTAAAGATGGTCTTGTAATGTAGTCACAAATAGTACTTTCCAAATACAGTGCAAGCTCTATTTTTACCATCTTCTTTTCTACTGCCGCAGGTAGAAAGAAGCATTTCTGTGAAGAAGCTTATTAGTCTAAATGCAGTGAAAAAGATCCTGTGGGAAATTGTTTTTGAACTGTAGCACATCCATTGTCAGGAATCACACATTCACAATTTGTCTTTGATAAATAAATATTTACTTCATTCAGATAAGTAGGTCTGTCAAACTGCAATTCTTAGGACTAGCACTTCTGAAAATTGGCTTATGCATACTCAAGTTCACTGGAGACTCTTTGTTCTTTTTTTCCCATTATACTATTGAAAATAGCAATGTTTGACATATTTGTGCACAGAGGTTTTTATGTTGCCTGGCACTATAAAGGAGCTGAAACATCTGTTGCTAGAATCTAGTCTCAGCTTTGCTCACGTTATGAAAGTGGAAGAATGACTAGAAAAGCCATTTTTACAATAACAAGGGTAAGAAAGACAGCTCATATTACTACTACCTTAAAGAGCCTATGTATTCAAATAACACCAGAACATTTTTAGCTGAAATAAATACATCCATATCACTTTTATAAAAAATAAACATATATATTTGCATGTCGAGAGAGTATACTATGCAAGGGAAAAATAACAGAAATATTCAAGGCAAACATCCTGTTTACCCAAGTGAAGCTTACTCAGAATGCGATTTTCAATGTTTTGACCTACATCAAGTTTTGTTTACACTAGACGGGAATGAAAGGTGGGTCAAAAAGTGAGAGGCCTTGCTCTGATGTTTTATTTTCTTTGCATACTCTGCTGAATTTCCATCTCCTGGAATGTGCTTTTAATGCATTTTTGACAAATGATTTCTGGTTGATAGTTTCTTTAGGGATGGATATAAAATGTAGATATATACATTTTCTTCTTCTCCACCAAAACTATTTGAATCACAAGATGCTAGTTTGTGTGTACTGGACTGCAATATTAACCACCAATGTGAGGTATTAGATACAGTTTAATAGAAAATGTCTGATTTTAAACTTTCATGGTGAAACCAGAACATGCCTTATATAAACAATTATGTTATCACAGTATGCCAGTTTCCTACATTTTTGTTGTAAAATAATAATTCTGACCCTCATTTTCATATATTTTTTATCTTTTCTAAACCAAAGAATTACAAAATTTACTTGCAAATAACTTCTGGCCATTCTAAATATGTCTGGTTTTTTTTAAGATCCTTATACAAGTACAAGGGAGCACTCAAACAATCCATGGCCATAGCATAAAAGAAATGGTGGTGGTTTTTTTTATTCCTCGATCCACACAGAGAAGCTTGGAGGAAGTCCCAAATGAGATGTGAAAAGCAGCAGAGATTTTGTTTCAAATTGGAAAATGTTACTGGAAGACACTGCATAACAGACTGATAAAAGAAGTGCAGCAAATTACCAGGACCACATGCTAATCACCTAACATGTTTAAGCATTTAATGGAAAAAATAGATGCAGACACTTTTGCTTGAAGCTGTCCTGGCAGTTGCCAAAGTATTGCCACAAAAGTGGCAAATGCCAATTTTTAAAGGGAACTCTAAAAGATATCCTGAGACAAAAAAAGCTCGATGAGTTTGTTAAGAAAGATGTAGAGACTGTTTAGAAGAGTGGATTAACTAGTAGACAGACTAAACTGATACATTGAGAAAGAGCTGAAATGCCTTTTGTAAAATGAACCCATGATTCACAATATCCATTAGAGTGCTCTTGGATTTAAAAAAAAAGAAAAAGCTGACAAGTGCCCACTAAAGACTTGTAAAGTTTAGGAATTAAGTTTTGAGAACAACAAAAAACATAGAGAACAAATGGTTAGTTTATCTAGATGAGGAGGTTGGATCTGGATGTAGATATCTCATGCTGTTCATAGTGTTAATAAAAGGCTTCAAGAAAAGCATAGGTATTGAAGTGAACACATTTATTAATAATAAAAATTATTCTCATGGTTGACAGATGCAAAATGACTCCACAGTACTCAATAACTGGTGATGTTACTCAGGAATTAGATCTTAAGATTTTTATAGGGAGCTTTCTGAAACTAGCAGTGCTCGGTAGGAATGAACACAAAAGAAAAGGAAATACTGAGAATAATTATGAAGTGAATGGAGTAAAAAGCAGAAAATGTCCTTAAGGATCTTGTGTAAACCCACTGGATGAGTGTAGTTAGGGAACTTTTTCCCATATTCCTATTGCAAATGTCTATATAAGATTCATAAAGGCAGACAGACAATCAAAGCTATGGTGTGTCTTCTTCACATGTGATCAGTAAATACACTGCGATGAAATGTGTGGCTGATCTATAGTAAAACAAAGCATTTCCCAGGGGAAAAATACATCTTGTTTGCCCTAAAGTTGATTTCTTTGTGCTTCTTTTTCAAATATCTTACAACAGCTCTTCCATGCTTTTATCCATGATGCAAATATCCTATAAACAATCAGTTTAAAAACTCAAATAATGCATATAAATCTTGCTAATACAGCTATCCAAGAAGTAAAACAATTTTAGGAAATAAAGTAGGTCATTTTAAGAGATCACTTTCCTCAGTTTTTGTTGCAAGCTCTAAAGAGGTCTCAGTCTAGCTCTTACAATTTACACGAATAACACAAAAGCCTTGGTAGACCAAATTTGCACCAATACCAGAAGAGCTGATGGGCCACCTTTAGTTGCTGAAAAAGAAAAAGGATTAATTTGTTTTGTTGTAATGTTTTGTTTGTTTGTTTCTTTATTTCTTTCATGATTTTCTGTCAGTTTCATGCTAGAACAGAATAATCCTGGAGCAGATGAGCCACGAGGATTTCAGGGCTTTTATTTCCAGAGAAGACTGAACCATTATCAGAGAAAAATTGTGCCATGTCTGTTAAACATCCAAAGAAAGCAACTAGCATTACTAACTAGATCAATGCCATTTGTCATGGGTATTTATGAACCATAGCAGGTCTTGAATTGCTGCTGATAAGTGCCTATCAATTATTTTCTGTCACTTTGCCTAATCTGCTGCATATCTCTAATAGCAACAGTTCATGTTTCTAGCTTTTCAGTGGTTCAGCCTTTGTCATCATGAATGTAAAGTACAAATGGTATAGTGACCAAACCCAGCCTTTGCCTCACTCATTTATCCTCATTCCATCTATTAAGGATATCAACACACTTGTCAAAAGATTATCCCTCCGGAAAGAAAATACGAAACAAAACCACAACAGTTAGAAAACTGAAAAAATGGATAACAATGTGAGAAACACAAGAAATAGAATTTCAGGAATATCCATGTTACTCCATGAGTTGATGTACAGGAAACTGACCTTTGACAAGGTCAAGCTGCACCTCAGTCTCAAGGATATTAAAACCTGAGAGAATCTTAACAAAAAATGTTCTTCCTGTATTCATGGCTGGTTTAATACAGGAAATGTTTTTCAAGAGTTCAATACACATCTTTTTCATTCAGTCTAAATCAATGAAAAAAGAGCACCATAAGATTGTAGGACCTTAACAACAAAGAGACCGGACATTTCTAAATAAGCTTGTCTAATGATCTGCAACTCAGAGAGCTAAAAAAAGGCATCAACAAAAAATTCAAGGATGATCTCAACAAAGAGATTCTGCTTACTATAATACTCTAGCTGATAACTGTGTTTGATAGGCAGAGAAAGGCATTTGTAAGAAAAAACATAAAAACTTGTATTTATTTTGCTTTTTGCATAGATGGTTTTGTAAAGAGGAATATGATCCTTGGTATTGTCAAGACTGAAACTTTGCTGTGGTTCAGCTGATAATTAAAATAGTTAGAAACTGACTTTCCACATCTCAAGTACTATGTTCAGTTTCGCACCCTCCACTAGAAAAAAGACATTGAGGTGCTGGAGGGAATCCAGAGAATGGCAATAATTCTGGTGAAGGGGCTGCAGCACAACTCTTATGAGGAGCAATGAAGGAGCTGGCAATTTTTAGCCTAGAGGAAAAAAGGCTGAGGGAAGACTTTACCGGTCTCCTGAAAAGAGGTTGTACTGAGGTGGGTATCAATCTCTTTTCCCGAGTAACAAGTGAAAGGATGAGAGAAAATGGCCTCAGGTTCACCAGGGGAGGTTTAGATCAGGTATTAGAAAAATTTAGTTACAGAAAATATTGTATTGAAAGTGGTGGAGTTACCATGCCTTGAAGTGTGGCTAACATCCCCACTTTGTTCTTCTTTTTTTGTGGCTTGAAACTACTTTTATACCTCATGATTCTGGGACTTGAAGTGGTATGTTTGTAAATAGAGAAGTTCCTATGTCAGGAAATCATATTGCGGTGTAACACTGATTTTTCCTACATAGAAAAAAGGCAAAGTATTAGTTCAGAGTCTGAGAATCATTCTTGTATAAATAGATATTGTAGACATGAAGGATAATCTTAAACTGGCCAACTGAATCTCTGTACAAAGTAGTCTTTCACCTATGGGCTAATCATCTGGACACTCTTTACTGGCAATGAAAAGAAACAGATTCTATGGGGCATGAATCATCTCCTAAAGCGGACTTAAAACTCTGACGGTAGATGTATGAGAGGTATCTTAATCAAGCTTATTACAGGAAATTGCCTAGTACACTTTAATACTATAACTACAATTAAATTACTGTAATTGCTGAAGGATATGTCAAAGTTCTTGCCAAGAGCTATTAGACTTCAAATGATCTTAAATTTAGCAGCAGTCCAGTTGTTTTAAGGATTGAAAGAGCCATTCAGCCTGCTCAGTGTCTCTCCTAAATTTTTTTCTGAGGCAGTTTTTAAAGCTTATGCTATGTCAAACTGTATTCAAAGGGCTTCTTCTGCATCCGTAGCAATCATCAGTTTGTTTTGTGATGTGCAAGAGCACCTGTTCAGCTAGGTGGAATAGGAAAAAACTTTTGTTCCCTGGGAAAATTAGAATCCAAAATTGTTCAAACTCAAGTCAGAATCATAGAACACCTCAAGGTGGAAGGGACCCAGGAGGATCGTTGTGTCTAACTCCTTGCTCCAGGCAGGACTACCTAAAATTAAGTCATATGACTAAGAACATCATCCAGATGTTCCTTGAACTCTGACAGATTTGGTGCCATGACCACTTCCCTGAGAAGTCTGTTCCAGAGACCAATCTCTCTCTCAGTGGAGAGCGTTTTCCTAATGTCCAATTTGAACTTTCCCTGATGTAGCTTCATTCCATTTGCTTGTGTCCTATCACTGATAACCAGAGAGGAGATCAGCACCTCCTGCTCTGCTGCCCCCTAGAGCAAGTTGTAGGCTGTGAAAAGGTCATCCTTCAGACTTTTCTTCAAGATGAACAAACCAGCTGATCCTCAACTTTTGCCCTAGAGACCTTTCACATCTTGTTTGCCCTCCTCTGGACACACTTTGCTGTCCTTACATTGTCACACAGAACTGCACACAGAACTTGAGGTGAGGCTACACCAGTACAGGGCAGAGTGGGACAATCATCTCCCTTGACTGGCTGGTGTGATATACTCCAGGTCACAATTAGCCCTTTGGCTTTCTTCCTCATTAATTGCTTAGACCAATGATGAAATTACTGGGATTTTTTGAGGTGCTAAATACAGCTTAGATTCAAACCAATAATCCTCTCATGAAGCATGGAGATCTTCACTTCTGCTGTAAATACTGATTGCTTACCTGCTTCCTCTTTCTAAAAGCATTGCTAATCAGGTATCTCTGTGACTACAATGCTACAAGATATAAAACATTTCAGAAAGATACTAAAGAGAAGACGATAATTCAGCCCTTCTTTTGTCCTCAGATTTTCTTTTTCTCATACTGGTATGTCAAGCTCATGTTATCTGACTGTGTTTTCTCTTTCTTGTCTGGTCCTGAATACCTCTATCTGTCAGAATCCTGCATGAGTCTTTGTGCTACTTGCTCTTGCTGGTGTCACAGGACTGCACTGAGATTATAAGTGGGTATAAAAAAATTTAAACATTGAGGAAGGAGCTAAGCAGTCATCACAGTGTTTTTGTAACAAAGAAAGATATGTGCAAATAAATACATAATCCTGATTTAATTAACTTGTATAGAGGAGAAAAATGATAATTAAATAACGTCAGCCAACCAGAGCAATAAACTGAAATTTAAAAATTATGCATACCACTAACATAGCTTCGTATTTTCTGTCAGAGGCACTTGGTGCTACTGTATTTTTTATAGGTATGTCTATTTTCTTAACTGACTCATTAGTAAAGTTCTGTTGTTTTTTTTTTAAATTCCAGCCTTCTCCATCTCATAACATACTTGGCTCAGAAAAGTTGATCTTGCCTTGTAAAATCACTTTTGATTATCTGTATAAAAATGAGTCTCAGGATGAGAATTGTCTTGGCAAGTATAGAAGTTTAAGTTTTCTGGGGTCTGTTTTTTAGAATACTTGAAAAAGACAATTTAAGACCAGAAGTTTTCTATTTCTTTTGTGGGGAAAAATTACTGGTTTTTCTTTCACTTTCTACCCTAATAGGTAGCTGCTAATTTTCATGTAGTGCCCAATCCTGTACTCCTTATACAGTAAAATGTGCACAAACTGCACAAGACTTTTGTATGAGAAAGGGCCATAGTTCTGGTGCTCACAGAATTTACAAGCTGTTTGACATTGTCTTATAATAATTGAATTACACTGTTGACTTTTTTAATAAACACAATCAATCTCTTTCAAAATATAATGGGTTGGGTGTGGGGGATGTGTTGCAAGGTGAATGTGCTTCCACTTCTTGATTAATTGGTGTCATTACTGGTTAACTGCCCTGATTAAATATCTATTTAAATACTTCATTTTAGAGCCGGAATATCTTGTATTTTTATATACCAGTCTAATACATGTTTCATTTGGTTTCTTAGTATCATAACTGACATTTGCACATTAGTTTAAATTGACTGTGTAGTGGTTTTAGTTCACCTCTGCATCTTTTGTGAGATAGGAGACCCGGAGGAATGCAAAACAGGCTCAAACTTATCAAGAAAATGAAAAGTTTATTAACAGAATTAAAAGAGAAAAGAAAATAATAAGAAAATCAAAGCAAAATCCCTCTTTTCACTCACACCCCCCTCCTCCTTTCTTCTTCCCTAAATCAGCACAAAGGATAACATTACATAATTCTTAAGTCAGTATTCACAATTTTAAGAATCTGTCCACTAGTTAAAGAGAAAAGATGGTTTCCTTTACAATCCGTGGTTTTCCAAAACCGTATCAGCCTCAGTACAACAGCCCCCGCCCGGGAAATAAAGCTGCTACCGGGAAAACACCTCTCCCATGGATATGGGAATCACATGGGCC
>VZTH01010111.1:211276-316070 GCA_013397815.1 Aleadryas rufinucha
CCCCTCCTCCTCCTGCTGGGACGCCAGCCCCCCCAGAGAGAGAGGAACTTCCTCTCCCTTCACCTTTATATATGGAAATTTCGAAAAGCGCCACTGGTCAAACGAGCTGTCCATCAGCTCAGGCTCAAACCATCACAACTGCCTTAAATTGACTGCACAAAAGTAATTTTTGAAGGCTATGTTAAAAATTAATCTATGTTTTAAACCCAGTGTATTTGTGCATGATGATCCCCAGAGTATTGACTCATTTTGTCTTGAGGCAATATTTGGAAACAATCTATGCACGTCTGTACATTCGTTGTACTTCTGAATCCTTTGGGAAGGTGTTTATTTTAATAAAGAGTGCCTGTCTCTCAGTAACAATAATTCAGGTAACTTATCTCCTCAAACAGTCACCTTAGTCATAAATCTAGAACTAGGAAGAATTAATCTGGATATGATACCTAATGAAATATAACCCTTATTCTGTGGAATTCAGTGCCAGGCTGAAATATGTAAATGTTTTGACAGCATTTCAAAGTGTTCATGCTTCTTCCAAAGCTGTATGAAAGGCTATCTATTCATGACCATTGTATAGAGTTTGATCTTAGCTCAATGATGAATTTTTAATGATTTTTCTCTGGGCAGTGGCCAAATGCTGTAAGATTTTTTGAGTCCTTTCCCTCCAAAAAGGTCTAAGTTGTAACATGTTTTTAGGGACCAATATTGAATCTCTTTTGAAAAGTAATCACTGGTGCAAATAACCCCTTCTACAGGGATTTGAATACCTGAGCAACACTTCTAAGTCAAAAGGCACAGATTAAGGAGCTCAGAAAGGATGCTAGGAATCTCTGTGGGAAGCAAAACCTCCTCTATAATATTGGAAACTTTTTGGAGAATAGACAAGCACTGATAAGAAGGCCTTAGGTTTTGGAAAGAATAGGAACACAGATGGGATTTTGATGGTCATAGACTTACAAACATATGAGATGATTAGGTTTATAAAACCAGGTGAAGAGCATTAGAACTTTCAAGTTTGTACACAATGAACCAGCAAAAGGAGAGAATGAGAAAGACTGAAATTCTGAGGAGATCCTGTCTCGTTCACAAAATATGTGACCATTTGCATTATCATATATTGTAATTTATGCTGACTTCTAACTGTTCATTACCGAAAATGAATATGATTGTTCCAGTCAGAGAAAACCATGAAAATGAAGGAAAATCTGAATTATTTGAATATTAAAGCAACTGTTTGTGTCAGCTAAAATTAAATAGTTTTTTATTTCAGCTTTAAACATGAAATGACCTAAAGAACGTGAAAGCTTGTGGTTTTCTCCATAATACCCTCGGGCTATGGCAATATTTTCTTCATATTCTTTTATTCATATAAATATATAGATACATTCTACTGTAGAAAGAAACACACATTGTCAATCCCTATCATCTGCCTATCTTTTATCATAGAAACATGCATGTAAATGCAGAAAGATATTAACTTGGTATATATTGATGTGTGTATTTATATAAATTTTATATATATATATATGTGTATATGGTTTACATAAAGAAATATGGAAATATTTTATATAGTCTATATATATTAAAAATATATATGAATATATACATCCATAGAACATCTATATCTATATATGAATACATACTTGGTATATTGTTCTAGATGAAGCAATGCATGTTGACATTTTCTAATCGACATCCTGAGAATGAGCTCCCAAATAAACCAACTGCTTAACAGCAAGTATTATCCAAGCAACATGAAATATTTTTTCAGCCAATTCCTTGCTGCATACATTATGTGCTGAAACTTAACACAAAGGACAGGGGACACTGCAAACACATCGAACAAAAATGGCAATGTTGTGCTGAAATGCACTAAAGGATAGTTATGCATATAAATTGTTGTCATTAATTCAGTTTCTGAAATCGATACAATTGCTCCCTCCTGAAACACTAGAGGTCAAGGGAATTGTATTTACTAAAATAAATTGAAGACAATTTTCTTTTCCTATCAGGCAAAAACTTCTATTAGCCAAATGCAAAGCAGGGGGGAGCAATAGCTTTCCTTGATAGGGAAACATCCTGATAGCCCATGTGAGACTTGCAGAGCTTTAGCTATTATAAGCTTCCTATCTGTATATTATTTACATTTTTTACAGGCTGGTAAAGTGTTGTTGTTTTTCCAAATAGAATGTTCTGCAAACGTCTGAAATGTTTTAGAGTTGTCTGCCTGTCATTTAGGTACTGTGCACACTTAGCTGTTCTTCATACATGTTCTTTTGACAACTTACTACTTCTGGGAAAAAACCCAATGTATATATTCTGCAAATGAGCTGTGGCCTAAAAGACCACCAAACAGGAACATTCAGGAGCTGTCTTTATGCTAGGAATGTAAAGGGGCCATTTTTGTTGAAAGTCCTCATTCTTAAAGTGTATTTTACTTATATTTTAGAATGTCTCTTCTGACACCAGGAAGTATCAAAGCCTGTATTTCATTGTTTTCTCCTTTTTCCTCAATTGCCGAGGAGCTGATGAAATGGTATGTCATGATCCTAGAACCTTTATGGTTATTCTATTTTTTTATAACAATGAAATTATTTTTGGTGCAAATGTGTTATGTTCCATGATTATTTAAAAAATGCTCTTGTCTCATAATAATTAATATATTTAGATCCAAAGAATAGAAAATAAAGTATTTCTTTAAATGGATAATATTCTTCACATCTTAAATATATATTTTATTAATCTTATCTTCCAAGACCCTCGGTTTCTTTCATGCATCATATAGTGTAGCATCTATCTATTTTCATATTAATTTACAGCTCAAGATTTCTGATCTGAATAGGGACAGATGCAATCCTTATTTAATCCCTATATAGGTTACAATTCCATGGACTTTGATGGGAATTTGTGTTTGACTGTTATGACTTTGTCCTAGTGGAATGCTTCCTGTTCTGGAAAGCAAAGCAAAGCAACCACCACCCCCACACCTCACACCACAGAACACCTCCTGGTCAGGGGTCTTCAGTTATACTCTTCTGATGTTGCTTTGGCTGTCATTTCTACAAGGTTGCAGTATTATTTACTTGTACTTCGGATCTTAACCTTATATTTGTCTTTAAAAACCATGCATATAACTTTATGCTAAGATAGTCTGATCCACTTCCAAGCACCCAGTTCTTGAAAGTATCTTTTTCTGGAGCCCAGACAAAATCAAAGATTTAGAACTACTGGATTACATCAGGCTAAAATGTACTAAAATAGGAATTTAGATGGGAAATCCGTGCTGAGGAGAGTAGAAGTAAGAATGCTAGGTGGGAAGACAGCTCTTGAATAAATAATTCCAAATGAATAAATCTCAAATGAGTAAATCCCTCTGACAACATATTTTTTCTTAACTGAAGAAACCTAAAACAATAGAAAGTAATTCCAGAGTCTGAGCCTGGATTTTCACGTGTGATTTTTGCACTCAGTGCCCAGAGCCTGCCCATAGCAGTGTAGAAGGAAAAGTACTAAAATAAAGATTGCCTGGTTTAGGTGCCTGAGCAGTTGGAGATCAGCTCTTCAACCCAGACTCCCACCACCCTTCCAGGTTTCTGCTGTCAGAGCACATTTTCCTACTGCCACAAAAATTAACAGCTAATTTTTAGGTCTTGCTAAAATGGTGTCTTGCTTCAGTGCTGAGGTTGGGCAAGAGATAATGCTTCAAGTAGGAGGTCCCCTTTTTCATGTCTTTAAAAAAAAAAGTTCATTTAACTTAATAAAACATCTTCCTTTTCCATTATTTGTTCATGAAGTGCAGCTGGACCAGGTACCTCCAGAGGCCCCTCCCAACATCAACCATTCTGTGATTCCATGATTCTGTAGGCTTTAGTTCTGTCAAAGCAGGTATACGGTTCATATTTGTTTATTCAGGACACCAAAATAAATACCAAACCTTGTAATTCAGGCTTGACTCTGACACTAAGGGTTTGTTATGGACACTCCACACACTTTAATCTGCAGATAACATTTCTTTTATCTTTTCCGTCTTGTTCTTTCTGCAACATATTGACATGAAAATGACTGAACAATATTATTATATTAAACAAAAAAATGATGCAATTTTGCATGAAGGCACCTCATTGGATATACATGACCAACAGTCATTTAGGGCTAGTTTCTTCTCCAGATTATAAATACTTATGTAATGCAGCCTAAAGTATGAGCAAAAATAGAAGTTATTTGGTTCATTCTAAGGAGAGCGCCTAGATTTTTTTTCATCTCAACACCGCTGAGATTGTATTCTTGAATAAATATCCAATTACCCTAACAAAAGATTAGACAGCTAGTTCACATGAAAACCTTGCACATGTATACTGTAACAGGGGTGGTGAAAATATGGGACCAAATTACTCTTGTTGGCTGTATAGGCAATAGGAAGTTATATCTAAAAAAAAAAAAAAATCTGTTTTATCCTGAACAAGGTACCTGCTACATGTCAGAAAAATGCAGCTCAAGAATGCAATTTACATTCTCTATAGGAACTAGCCCAGCTACAAACATCCTCTCTGCAAATCTACAAAAAGCTGAATGGCTGTTATTTGATAATTAGACCAAAAGTCATATAACTGGTAAACTACAAGGAAGCACATAGTGTACAAATATCCTTGCTAATGATTGAAGCACAACATTATTACCAGGCAAAGAAAAAATGAGCAAGCTAACAAAACACCTGCAGTGTATGATAACCATTCAATTTCTGAAATAAAAACACTTCAGGGTAAATATTTAAAACACAAAAAATTTCTCAAGCTATTTTTCAGTGGATGCAACATGTCAAACATTGCTCACAATTAAAGAAAGTAAAATCTGAAAGTAATTTACGTGTTATTTTTGATAGATGCTAACAACAGGGACATTGCCTTTTTTTCAAAAGTAATTTTTTGATGTTATTTCAGCTCCTTGCTTTTAAAGTGTCTCATCTAAAGTGAATACTCATTACTATATGGCTATTTGCTGTACCCGAGGTCAAATCTAGAAACAAGTCTTTGCAAGATTAGTCTTAATGTCTGAAAGTCTCTGCTTCTTGTGCAAGCCAAACAAATGTCTATGCTGGTTTTCATGTCAGCCAAAAACATTTTCATCTTTCCTATATGTGTATTCCTTCACTCATTCTTTCCTGCTGCTTTCTTCCTTCTGTCATGGTCTCCCTCTGGTCACTGCCCTACGTGCTTCAGGATTCTCCACTTCTCACTTACACAATTTCCTTTTTCTTATGACTTGGGTGACTTGCATCTGATATATGCTGTGCAATCTGGAAATCAGTGCCCAGGTACTCCTATCTGAAATATGTTCCAGTTCTCACGAAGGAGCTGATGTTAGATATGGAAACAAAGGCAATAAAGTTAAGAGGAATAAATGTATAGAAATAAAAATTACCAGTGCTAGCACAGGAATAAAACTAAAGAAGTGAAATGCTCTGAATTCAGTTTTCTCCAGAAAAGTGAATTATATCTTACTGACTATTCTGACACAAGTGAAATTTGAAACCAAAATCAGGAGTATTGTCATGTGTCTGAAGAGCAGAAAATGCTTAAAGTTCAGGAAAAGCAATCCAGGCAATCTCACTAGGCTATCCTCCATAAGATTTAGATTACATTAGGAAGAAAAGAGTAAAATTCTGAATTGATTTACAAATATAAATAATGCCAGAATAATCTAATTTTATATATATCTACTATTATGTGTCTCTCATATATATATCTATACCTACCTCAACAGAGCCTCTAAAATATGAAAACACAGCAAACGTTATCATCTGTATTTCAGCAATATGATATATTGGTGCCACATGAGATTTCATATCTCAAGGTGGAAAAATGGGTATTAATTAAAATATTATGAAATTGGTTGTAGTGGTTTTAGTTCACCTCTGTATCTTTTGTGAGATAGGAGATTTGGAGGAATGCAAAACAGGCTCAAACTTATCAAGAAAATGAAAAGTTTATTAACAGAATTAAAAGAGAAAAGAAAATAATAAGAAAATCAAAGCAAAATCCCTCTTTTCACTCACACCCCCCTCCTCCTTTCTTCTTCCCTCAAATCAGCACAAAGGATAACATCACATAATTCTTAAGTCAGTATTCACAATTTTAAGAATTTTTCTATTGAGTAAGGAGAAAAGATGGTTTCCTTTACAATCCGTGGTTTTCCAAAACCGTATCAGCCCAGTACAACAGCCCCCCGCCCGGGAAATAAAGCTGTTACCGGGAAAACACCTCTCCCATGGATATGGGATCNAATTGTCGAGCTCTGAGGAGATCGTCCCGCCGGCATCCCGGGGCCGTGTCCCCGGCACCGGGGGAGGGAGGGGGCTCGAGGCCGCTCCAAGGAGCGAAAGCCTCGGCTGCCATTTCCCACCCCCACCTCCTGCTGGAACACCAACCCCCAAAGAGAGAGGAACTTCCTGTCCCTTCAGCCTTTATATATGGAAATTTCGAAAAGCGCCACTGGTCAAACGAGCTGTCCATCAGCTCAGGCTCAAACCATCACATTGGTAAAGAGCTGAAAATAATAGTGATAGCAACTGGTCCATCAGGAGAAATACAGAGCTGAAATGTTAACAGTAGGGTTAACAGTGGGGTTTCTTAAGAATACCCTTAAGACTAAGGTTACACAATTTTTTCAGTAAGAATTTAAATATAATATACAATAAAACTGAGGAATTTTCTGCCTAAGTTGGAAGCACCATTTATATATAAGACAATAAGAATATTACTTTCTTTGAGCACTGGAGCAGTGACAGTATCATGAAACTTAATGTTGTTGAACACAGGACTGAGACATATCTACAAGGAAGATGCTTTGCTCTAAACTGAGACTTTTTCAGCTGGCAATGAAAAATCAGACAAAGATTTGGTATGAAGATCAATCTGATGCAACTGATGCAAAGTGCAATCTGAAAGTTATGAGAGGAAAGAATTGTATTAAAATCTTGTATTTCTATTAAAGACTGTAGTACAAGGCATTGTACTCAAAAGATATTATCTAGCCTCCCATGTGTACTTCTGCTCATTCTTATTTTAAAAAGGTTAATTTTAAAAGGAAGAGATGCAGAAATGGCTTTTAACAAAATCAGGAGGATGAAGACAATTTTATTTTATAAGAGGAGAATAAATGAATATAATTTCCTAATCCTACCAGATTGAGAAGAAATGTAGTTACGTTACAAAGACATCGGGGGAATAAACACTGGAGAGAGAGGAATATGTTAAGGTAAAGGGTGGTGTTGAATAAGAACAAGCATTTGTCACTGATCATGAATAAATTTAGTCTGGAATTTTAGGAGACGGTTTTTCGGTGGTGTGTAAGCAAAATTCCAGTATATCCCTGCAGTAGAAGCAGCAGCAACCAGAAATCTAATTTATTGCCATGTGATCCCTGACAGATTTTTGATGGGTGTACCTGTAACACAAAGGAACACACAGCAATCTGTGAGATTATTTGAAAGCCTGTGATCATGATAAACATAAATTACCCCTTTCAATTAAATTTTATATATTTCGTTAGAACTGTAGCATTATAAATATTGATGTTAAGAGTACCACAATGACTTCATCACAGTTCAGATACTGGAAGATAAAACCTTTGCTGAGTGTAATGTTAGGTTTTGAACCAAATAATGACCATTTTAATCTTTTATAAAAGCTTCTCTAATTTCTTATTCTCAGAAGACAGTAAACCTTAATATTTATTTTATAGCATTCCAGTATGTCTGCAGTCCTTGCCTTGCCACCATTTAAATTAACATAGATTATGCTAAAATATTCTTAATACATGCTGTTTACAGGAATTAAACTTTTTAATGAAAGGCTAATTTTAAATTACTACTTCATGAGCTGCTACTTCATGATTACTGCCATGAGCTGCGTAAACTGATTTTCCTAGATAAACTGTCAAAGTTGTTCTTTGGAGGCTGCATTAAAAACCTATATTGTTAGCAAGCTGTGAATGAAAAATAATTGCATGTATGCTATCCAGAGGAAAAATAATCTGGTATTTATTACTCTGTAGGCTGATGAAATTGGGAGGATAAATGAATGTGTTGAATAAAATATCATTTAGCAGAAAAGTATTCAAAGCAAATCTCTACTAACATTAACCTGGTTGAAGACAAATTATTCTGGGAAGAAATAATTAAAATAACTAACTAACTAACTAGCTAACTCAAATTTTTCATCATGGAACTCAACATTTCTAAATGCTTTTTGCTTCTTCTTTTCTTCCTTGCTTACAATGACAGCTTAGTTTCATATGAAAAAATAAAAACATACAGGGTCGTTTACTTGCTTTTGTCAAACCAAAATTGCCTATTTCTGTTGATGAAGGGGTTACTTAAAAGTACAAACTCAGCAGATCACTACTGCTTGACATTCATGAAACTTCATCCTACCTAAATTTTGTCACTTAAGTGACCACCTATTACAGGAGTCAGTCTCCTTCTGTCCTGTCCTTATTTGACAAAAAGCTTGCTTCAAGCTGGAATTACCTTACTCATTCTTTCCTTCGACAATTAAGTGGCAAACAAGCAAATGGGGAAAAGTCAGACTTTAGGTGTAGATTCAGCAGGGCTGAAGTACATCCCAAAATGCTTTACCAAGTAAGACGCAAATGCCTTAAGTTATTTAGGACTCTAAAGTGCCCTTGAAATCCCTGGGAATTGCACAGTCACCTTCCTTTATGGAGTTCTACCTTATGACAGATAGTGCAAAGAGATAAAATACTTTAACATAAGGCTGAATTGCCTTAGAGTTATGCAGCTCCCACATGTAACAGATCTATAAAGCTCCTTAACATAAATGGCTTAAGAGAGCTGGTGAATGAACACCTTCTACATAAAAAATTAAGGCTGCAGGTACACCAGGGCAGATGCTGTGTATTGCTTGACAGTATTTAGATAACTGAAAAATAAGTCTTTGAACATGCAAACTTTAGAGCTGAAAGCACAGATTTTAAAATATTTGCAGTAAATTATGTTGGGGGTTGTTTTTGTTTGGTTGGTTTTGGTTCTGGGTTTCTTTTGTAGTCAACATGAATATAATTTTCTAAAAAAGTACAGGGTTTGTTTAATCTACTCATAAATCTTTATCCAAGAGGCTAGAAATCTGTTAATCACAACTTAACAAATTCATTTCATAATTTACTTGGTAATGACACTCAGAAAGCATAACAGAAGTACAAATACCATTTGTAAAATCAGTTTAGGCATGTGCACTCAATGCACATATAATATATATGGTGATAGCTGGAAACAGCTGGCTTTTATCAGACACCATGCTATTTTTAATTGTATTTGAGAAGTAGTTAGATTATTTACTGGTTTCTAAGAACTGGTGAGTCAAATGAAAAAAACTCAGAGTGATAAACAAGATTAATTAAATTATATATACATACATATATATATATATATGTATATATATATATAGTTGTTAATAATAACTAACCTAGTATCCAAGTGTTTAAATCAGGCGTAAGTTTATTAAATATGCAGAAAGCCTAAAAATACGACACAAATTTTCTATAAAACAACATTGTGAAAGCTGACCAAACAGTAAATTAAGTATTTCTAAATATTAATATAACATAACACTAGATGTATTACTTATAGTATATGTACACTGGCAAAATCTTACTAAAGAAAATATCCAACACCCAGCTGACCATTCAAAATTTTGGTCAAGCTTTTTCCCCCAAATAAGTATTTTTCTTTTATTGGTTGAAAGGCAGCACTGTAGCCACATGTAGTAGACTAAAAATGAATCAGTTTTACAATATGAGGTGTCAACGTGAAATACATGCCCCAGCTTCTTATAATGCCTGTGAACTCTGGACGTTTTTCATGGGAGCAATTATGCTCAGATTTGCCTTCAAGAGAGAAAAATATCCTCTTTCTATTTTCACCTCTTGTTTCTCTCACTGGAGAATTTCAGTATCTGCACAGGCCTAGAATAAGGTAAAAAATGTGATACTGACTACTGATGGATATTTTCTGTTTATGTTATTCAGTTTTGGGAGTCCAATTTGCTGGGTGCCCTACACCACCAAAAATAAACTACTCAAGGGATTGTCATAGATATTTGGTTATTCCTGGGGCAATGCCCCAAAAATGCCAGACAGGACTGAATTTTCAGTTTGCGTTTTGACATACATGCTGTCCTATCCTACCTTAGGCTGTGGGCAGGTTACTGTGGTTTTGTTAAAACAATTTAATTGCATCTCCTGATCAATGCTGTTCCTGAAAGCACAGTTGCCAAGTGTGGGTTTCTTGCTGGTCTAGTGCTTTGTAAATAAAATGCATTTATTTAAATTACCTTGGTAGTGCTCTCATAATTTTAGATAAACTCTCTAAACTAAAAATACAACACCAGTCCTGTTGACAATATTCTAAAAATCATTTTCTATCAAGAATTCCTGACACGTTTGAGGGGTTGCCAGTCCAAATTTGAGATATAAATCATATCTCCTTGGATGACTTGCATCTTGATACAGCGAAGTGTCCCCACAATCTGAGCTGCCTTTCAATATTGCCTGACAGATGGACCCAAGTAATGAGTTACAAAATACTTCTTATTCTCACAGAAAGATAATGAAATCTAAACCCAGTGTTTCTCTAAAAGGAAATTTTTTAAAGGGTTTCTATTTTTCAGTTTTGTTGAAATAGATAACTATGAAATTATCTACATTATATGATACATGTGATTTGGAGGACAATCTTTATTCAAGCTAACTTGTGACTTGCTATAATCTTTTGGACCTAATGAAAAGAATGTTCTTGACTTATAAACGTAAGAATTAATTAAAGCATTGTACATACTGTATAAAAATTTTGAAATAACTAAAAAGTACCTTTATTTTTTCTCTAAAATAAAGTGGTTTTGTGCAACCAGGCAGTACAGTTCAAAAAAAGGTATTTCTATTCAGTACCAAGGTACATTTTGTTTTGCAAAATGGCAGTGAAGTGGAAAAACATGAGGCTATTTCTTTCAGATCAGATATATCTATTTTTACATATACGGATAGAGTTAATCTGCCCTAATTTAGGCCTCCAAAAGTATCAAAGCTGTAGTCCTCAAAAGTATTTTTATTTTCTCAACAGAAAGATACAGCCATTTCCAGAATAAATTTCATTCCAAGGGGGATAAAATAAATTATCAACTGAAGATTCTTCTCCATTGACTGCAAAATGGGACATTATCAACTTATTCAAAATTAAACATCTAATTACTAGATATATAATAATATATAATTATTAATATATAATTATATATATGAGTACATGTGTATGAGTGCATATATTATTAACATATAATTTATTGGAAATTCCTAATAGATAAAAATCTAATTCTTAAAGTAAAAAGCCATATAAACTTTGAATAGAAAAGAAAATAACAAGCAGGTGTATTGCAGGTGTGCTTTCTTAAATTCTTTTCCTAATAAACACCTTGTCTTAATAGTCTCACGAAATAGATCTTTGGATCAAATGCAGTGTAGCGGGTTTGGGTCTAAACCAGGCAGAAACACCAGTTTTGTAGTGGTTTCAGTTCACCTTTCTTATCTTTTGTGAGATAGAAGATTTGGAGGAATGCAAAGCAGGCTCAAAACTTAAAGAATATGAAAAAGTTTATCAACAGAACTAAAAAAGGAAAAGAAAAAGAAAAAAAAAGAAATCAAAGTAAACCCTCCCTTTGCTCCAGCAACCCCCCTCCCTTTTCTCCTTCCCAAACCAGCACAAAGGATAACAAAACATGGTTCTTGGTCAGCCTTCANCCATCGGCCCCTGCCAGGATCTTCGCAGGCCACATGGAGGTGGTAGCGGGGGCAGTCCTCAGAAGCCTCGCCGGGTGGTCTCAGCTAATTGCAGCAATTATGGCTGTTCCTCCGCTGCCCAGGGCTCTGAGGGGCTCTCCCGCTGGCGCCCCGGCCGTGCTCCAGAACTGGGGGGGAAGCCTGAGGCCGCTCCGAGAAGCGAAACCTCAGCACCCATCTTCCCCCCCGCAGGAGGCTGCAGAAACCGAAAGAGGGCACTTCCTCTCTCCCCCAAGCTTTAANTATATATGAGTACATGTGTATGAGTGCATATATTATTAACATATAATTTATTGGAAATTCCTAATAGATAAAAATCTAATTCTTAAAGTAAAAAGCCATATAAACTTTGAATAGAAAAGAAAATAACAAGCAGGTGTATTGCAGGTGTGCTTTCTTAAATTCTTTTCCTAATAAACACCTTGTCTTAATAGTCTCACGAAATAGATCTTTGGATCAAATGCAGTGTAGCGGGTTTGGGTCTAAACCAGGCAGAAACACCAGTTTTGTAGTGGTTTCAGTTCACCTTTCTTATCTTTTGTGAGATAGAAGATTTGGAGGAATGCAAAGCAGGCTCAAAACTTNTTCTTCCCCACCACCATCTTCGGTTTTACTTGCTTTCTCTTTCTCTGTGACCTTGAAGACACCATGATGAAGAGTAGTCTCTGTCATACAGGCTTTATGATGAAGAAAAACCCCACTTTTTTTGTGCTGCTAGCTTCTTTGATGTTAGCTTCTCAGCTCCATCGGCCCCTGCCAGGATCTTCGCAGGCCACATGGAGGTGGTAGCGGGGGCAGTCCTCAGAAGCCTCGCCGGGTGGTCTCAGCTAATTGCAGCAATTATGGCTGTTCCTCCGCTGCCCAGGGCTCTGAGGGGCTCTCCCGCTGGCGCCCCGGCCGTGCTCCAGAACTGGGGGGGAAGCCTGAGGCCGCTCCGAGAAGCGAAACCTCAGCACCCATCTTCCCCCCCGCAGGAGGCTGCAGAAACCGAAAGAGGGCACTTCCTCTCTCCCCCAAGCTTTAAATATGGAAATCTCGAAAAAGCGCCACTGGTCAAAAGAGCTGTCTATCATAGCTCAGGTTCAACCTACCACATGCAATCACAAGACGATAGGTATAAAAGACTTTGAGAAGTAAGAGTATCTGTAACTATATCAAATGACCCATCTACTCAAATGCCCTCTTCTCTTTGTATTAAAAGTCATATCATGATACACACACTCCAGATAATCAGCTATATTAGATTAATATCACACATCAATGCTGAAAGTATTTTTACTTAAATTCTAGGGAAGACCTGACATGGATTTCCTTTATACCAAAACAAAGTATTGCTCCCTGTTCAAGTTGTGGTAACTCTTGATGGGCTGTAAATACAGTTACATAATTATCACTTCACATTGTGAAGTGTTGCTTGAAATGACAACTATAAAGGGAGTCTGCAAGGAAATTTATAAGGGTAGTTTTACCAGGAAGGTGCTGGCCTGGGACTTTTGAGTCTTTGGTTCAGTTCCAGGGTCTGATGTAACCTGAACCTGTGGTCTTTGGCCACAACTGTAGAAACAGGAATGATACTTTTCTATCACCATTGGATTTTGTAACAATAAATGGACTAATGTTTGTGAAACACAGAAATAATGCATTGATGGTGGTCATGCAAAGTAATAAATAGAATGTCAGTTTGTTAGAAAATGATTCAGCTCTAATCAAAATAAATATCTACATGAAAACCAGGAAGTAAAAAGTCAAAATATTTTGTGTGTGGTCTAAAGAATATAGACAGCATAGATGGAGTTAATTTGGTTTTATATTGTTATCACAGAGCATATCATTATTATAATCCTTTGCTCTATCTACTACAGAAAAAAGAGGTGTCTTTGTTTTGTATAACAGTGATGTTAATAATCAGGTTTCTTAACTGACCTAACTATTTTAGCACAAGAATGGAAACTTGGTATATCTTTAAAGAGCTAAAAGCAAAAGATCCTTGACAATTAAAATGTTTCTTCACATTATGCATATTTTATACATAAAACTGCAGGGGATACCTGTTTAAGCTTATTGTCACAAAAGGCAGTGAACAGAGTGAAAGGACTGAACATTTAAGAGGGATAAAATATTTTATGCAAAAAGTGTAGCACTGAGCCACCTTTTAGCAAAGATATACTTCTATCATAATAATGCTTGCTATGCATTTCAAGTAAAGTTGTCCCTTTCACATGACAAAGGCCTGAATGACACAGAGAGAAATTACCCCATGTTTCTGTAAAAGCAAAAATACCAAACTTCTCACAAAGAAAATACAGGCAATTTTCTTTTCCATGAGCATCAGAAACGATGAAGCCTATTTCCTACAATTCTGCATCTTGTGGTTGATTGACTTCTATTGTTGGCTGAAGTATTTATAATGTGTCTCTGGCTGTGTCTAGATGACTGATCCAGCAGCCAGGAGGGCCTCAAAGACTGCAGGCCTGGGTTCATCATCAGCCTCTGTCAGGGCTTTGTGCTTTCTTCACGCTGTCATCCACACAGATGAAATCTTCTTATGCATCTCAAGGAGCTCCCATGACCAGGGAATCAAAATTCCAGGGTTATGTGCCAGTGTGCCTCAGAGATCAACTGAGATGTATCCTAAAGTATGAACCTTCATGAGGAAGGTATTTGTGCATGCCTCAGCCTTTCTGTCAGAGAGGCTCTTCCTCCTCACTCCATTTCCTACATTTAAAAACCACTGAAATGATACCTTTTTTAAAACTTTTTCAACATTTTTTGTTGAAGCTAGGATTGGATTAAAAATTTCCTGAGGACAGCACCAGGATTTTACACTCACACATATACACACACATATGCAGCTTAACTGCATGTACCTAGTTTCTGTATGACACCAGTCCTCAAAGCTGGGTGAAAAAACAGAATATGTAACATTGTGATCAAATACTTGCCTTCCTTTTCCTACTATTCCTGAATTTTTGGGGTAAAAAAATTCACATATAGGTCTAACCAAAAAACTCCATGTTACTCCATCCAGAAAACTGGTCATACAACTGAGCAATACAAAGAAACAGAGTGCACTGGAACATGCAAATTCAAGTATCCTACTGATGGAGAAAAGTATGGGTATGTAGTTATCTGCATCAGAGAAAGTTCCTGTAGGAAGTGTTGAGTCTAGAGACAGACTTTAATTACACTTATTTTAAAAAATAAACTCAAAAAATCATCTACTGTGAAATTGTTCAGATTAAATTCTTCACTGTCTCATTGATGGATAAAATTGATTTTAGGCTTTGTAACACAGAGACGACAAAAGAAACACTTGATTATGTTTAAATTACAGATGCTTATGATATTGACTGGAGTGGTGGAGTGCATATTGTAGATTTTTACTCAATTTTGCCTTTTATTACTTAGATGCAGATTTTTCTGTTTACAAGAACAGCTGTGATTTCTAAATCAAATACTCAGTTAAATAGGAGTGAACACTTCTGGGAAAGACAAGTGCTACAGTAATGCAATTCCATGAAAGATGGATAGAGTGTTTACAAGCACTTGTTAACATTGTTGAAACGATGGAAGTCTCAGATGTTTGTCATAGAGACCTACCAATGAGTCAAGAATTTCCTGATGGTTCATCATTTCTTAGAAAGAGTATTCCTTGTGTTAGGACTTTTATTTATTTATTTGTGTTTGTTTGTGTATTTATCTATTTATTTAACAAGAATTCTTAAGGAGGTAGACAAATAAAATTATATCAAAATATGAGCCTTCCTTCCCACTGTATTCTAACTCTAGAAATTATTAATGGTAAAATTTTGTAAATGCTTGTACACAAAAGGAGATGAAGAGTAAGCTCTCTGAGAAGGTGAACATCTGGAATAACAGTTATGAATTCTGCTGATGTGGCTCTAATGCTGTTATTTAAATCCTCTCTAGTAAATGCAGTTAGGTTTTATTACTATCAAAGGGAGGTTTTGAGGAAGTACTTGAGTCTACAACCAGGATTTGGTCCACATAATCTAAAACAGAATATAAAGTGCAGGAATAACAGCAGAGTTTGAAAGTGAGACGTGAAAAGCGTTCTTCATTCTCCTAATCCAATACACATTGCCAAATTCTAATTAATTTTAGTAGGAAGCGAGTTGGTGAAATGCCTAACACATTAAACATTGTGCTAAAATGGTTTAACACTATTTTCAGTTTTAATATTGTTCCTTCTGCTAGGGGAACAAGAGTTAAAGTCTGAGGCAGGAAAGCTATTTTTTTTCTCCTCAGAAAACCTTTAAAGCCCTTTCCCTGCAAAGGAAGAAAGCGAAAACGAACATTTGTCAATTCCCATGAAAATAAGGACTGGGCAATATATTGTCACAGCCCAGTTCTCACCACATTTTAGTGGAGTTAACCCTGAGATAAAGACAGGGAATGTGTTTGCATAGGTCACGATGGATTAATTTCTCTCAAAGGTCAGTGCAAAAGCTGAGTTAGGGAAAGCATGATAAATTGAAACCTAACTGATTTGATAGAAAGCCCCTATGATGATACAGTTTGTTGCCAAGAGTAAGAAGAATGTGCTGAGGCCATATATTTTCATGAAAGTTCTCCACTTTGAATTACAGTCTGTGACTGTCCAGCTTCTTTCCCATTGTTTCCGTAATGAATTCACACATCATGTGTGGTACTAAGACCAACTATAGTTAAGCTTCTATAAATCACAATGCAGTTCATGGGATGTGATTTACTTGGCCTTGTTAATGTCTCCTCCAACAAAAGTTATAAATGTTTCTAGCTTTTCAAGCAGTTCTGTCTGCAAAAAAATTCCTCTTACTGTTTCTATAATATTCCCCTCAATGTTTTCATTTAGTCTCATCCATTGATAGGGAGTGGAAAGTGTGTGAAAGCTTTTCGAAAGACTGGTCTTAGGCGATATTTTGGATCAAATCTGCAATCATAAATGTACATTAAAGTTGTATGTGTACCCCATCCATGAACACTGTCACACTACACCACCTTTGCAGGCAAACCAAAACACATAATTTTTAATAGAAAGACCACATACATAAAGCTTTAAGATACAAGAATGTGGGATTAGACTCAGTGCAGGCTCATATGGATGTTATCTAAATTTCAAAATACATTCTTTTCTGTGTTTCAGAATGCTGGGAGAGATTAATCTGTCAGATTAAGATGCCCAGATTTTGGTGTATACATGCAAACGAGATGTCAAAAATCAATGGAGGTCTACAAGTTAATGAAGTAGCCTCAGTTGGGGTATCTTATTGCATCTGAGATATCCTGAGGTAGCTTTTTAGACCTTATGTTGACCTTAAGTAACCTCCAGTCTTCACCTCAAGAAAGTCAAAGAATGGCCCATACATCCTCAGCAAAACCTGTTAGCCTTATGTGGATATCTTGAAAACTCACAGATATCTCAGATATTGCTATATTTAAACACCAGCCTTTGACATAGAACAGGAATATGTCAAGAAATAAATTTAGGGTCTGAATCATCATGCTTTCGGCTCAAATGCCTTACATGTTGCTTATGCTGAGGATGCCTAATGCAGATCAACAGGATCAGGTTCCAGAAAATGTTGCAGTTCCTGCTTTTCTTTTTTCATAAAGGTGGACAAGTATTATGATGTTGCTCCTCTTTTATATAATATCTTAGTAATCAGAGTTGGAAGAAAGAGAAAAGGTGAGCCTTCTGCTTCAGCATGGTCTTCAGTGTGTAGATAGTTGGGTCTCCTAATTCCTACCACTATGCCCTGACCTCCAACTGATCATGGCGCACTCCCCGTCCATCCACTTTAGGATATAACACGTAATGAAACATTATGATGGCCAAAGAGTTTCAATATTGCCATTAGGGAACTCATCTGGCACTTATTCCAGATATGACAATTGCTAATTATGACAGGGTAAAACACCCTTTCTACCTTTCCGTTTGAAAGAAAATATCCACAGCTACAGGAAGCTGTTGCTGATGTGTATTAGGCACTCTGAAGAGACAGAGGCAGAGTAATATCTAAGGTGGTATTTATCGGCCAAATTTATAGTGCAGGTATCCACATCAAAGTCCTGAAGTTGTCTTTGCTGTCAATAGGAAGAAATATATTGGTTTAAGGCATAGTTCATCACCTGCTAAAAAAATGTGTGTATATATATATATAAAAATATATATATATATATATGGTGATAGATAAGTCATTCCTAAAATAAGGTCCAGTCCATCTAACATTAGAAATCTAAGTTAGGAGAATAAATCCTTCCTCTGGAAGCATTAAAGAGAAGCCATTAGACTGAATGTGTGAGGAATGAATAATTGTCTTCAACATTCATAGGCCCCTGAAATCAAGGCACAAGCTGGGCAATATTCTTCTCCCCATTGCTACATCTTAATGGAATCCATTTAGATGGGAAACAAATAGTGAGATTTTTAAATTGGGACATCTCAGGGCATGTTCACAAGCATAATTCCAAGTTTCTTAGGGAATTCAGTGAAATAGCAAACAGAGGGTTTTTCTTGCGAGAAACATTTTGGATACAGATTTGGACTTCCGTTTCGGACTCAATTCTTACTAAGGCTTTTATTAGCTGTCACCTTACTCTCTCAATACACTACAGCAGGAGCTTACTGACTACTGCAGGATTCTAGATGACTGACTGCGTAAAATATGAGATGTTGATTTTAGGTATGATGTCCTTGACTGAATGTATTTCTAGTATAAGGAAAGTAATATGAAAAGTCTCAGTCACTGAGGAAAAAAATATGAGACTATTACATACAAGTGAAAACAGGAGGCTCACATCAAGCACAGCTTTAACTATAAATTTTATTATCATATAAAGTAGGGTGTTTTGTCCTCTGAAAATATGAATAAGGGTATCAGCTTCTTCCTCTGGCAGTTACTCGTGAGTTTGGTGATAGAACACTGACTTTTTATATATAAGGTCCTTTTGGATGGTTTCTTCAAAGGCTCAGTTGCTTGTAAGGGTACCAAGAGTTGCAATAAATTACAGCTGCCATGCCAGTCTGTTTCTATGATGGTGTGCCTTGTATGTGTACACTTGTACAATGAGCTGAACCATAGGAATTTTCTCTGCCAATTGTATTTTAATAACCCTTATGAACTGGAGCTGCAGTGTAGGTTTAAGGCTGTTTGTTGTCACAGGTTGGCTATTCCTGTAAGACAATATGAGCAACTGATGATCAATTAATATTGACTCAGCTGTGTATTTTGCCACCACCAACCTACTTGCAGATTACTAAAACAAGTCTTGACTTGCATAATTATATTCTGCAAATAGTGCATCTTGTTTTCTAAAATACCCAACAATATCTTACAAAACTGAGGAAGAATCTGTTTCCCCTACTCATAAGTGTATTAAAATAATAGACTGGACTCCCTTTGGTTTTGTATCATGTTTGCAAATTTTTTCTCCAAATAATTCTGCAGTGAGGATGCTCTTTGCAGTAGCTGATCTCTTCAATAAAGGGGACTAGGTATTATATTCACCCATTTTTCTCTTAATTCTCAGTATGGAGCACTGACCTGATAAATTAACTTTGCCTAGATGTTGACTGGCAATTCCTTGTGTACCTTTGAGGATATATCCTTTGTGGTGATACAAATGAAAATCACAAGCTTCCAGAACAGCCAGACCTAAACATCTGTCCAAGTAATACAGGAAATTATCCATCTCCTCTTTTTTCTAGTAGTTCGGGGGAAATTCCTGAGCAGAATTTTACTTCTAACACCTGGAGTGCATTTGTAACATTAGATATGGCTCTGTTCCAACAGTACAAATACATCATCTTAGAGAAGTTCATGCAGCTAAATGTAAATGCTTCTGATAATAAAAATGTATCCACATTTTTATTGGAACCATTTGTGTATACAACATTCAATTCTGTTGATGTTGAGATTAACTATACTGTTATTTAGTGCCTTGGAAATGTTTTCTTTCACACTGTGTAATAACCTTTTGGTTGATTTGGCCCCAAAGGAAGATTTAGCCCTAAGTGTATACTTGGAAAAAATAACATCTGTTCCTGTAAAAATAAATTTGAGAAAAGGTAATTAAATAACACAGAACATTTGTGACTATGTTAACTCCATGAGGAATTCCTGATGATAGGATCAGGACCTTTATGATGTAACATAATGGTGATACATATATTCTTTAACCAGGAATTTCATAAAGACTTACAGTATGAGTCTCAGTGAAGAGGAAACATTTCAAAGGAGCATTCATCCAAACAATTACGATGTTAAAAGACCGTTTAGTTAGAGGAACAAGGAAGAATTGAAATATCATAGTAGGAGGAAAGATTATTATTCACCTTCACATAAATGTTAAATTACAAAGAACATCAGATCCTCCTGATAAATGAACTCAGGAGTGGGTGTCTGACTTACTAAGAAACTGATTCATGCCTTTTAAAATATGTAAAAATTTCAAAATACCTTAGCTGCTAAGCTTATTTAATATAATTACAGCACCTGTGAAATTGAAATTCATATTAAGAAATTGAAGAGGTGACCATTTTTATCTCATATGGAATTTGCACTGGTATTTGATGGTAAGAGGAGATAAATTTTAGTATGTCATGAAGAACTCTGACCCCATCATGAATTTTATATAAAATGTTGCTTTTTAGAGCTATAGATCAATCTAATAGTTTCCTTATCCAAATTTAGATTTCAAAAAACCAGATTCTGAAACAGTAGTGCTTATTACCCAAGATCTCAATTTTGCAGCATATTACACACATGATTAGCTTCAAGCATATAACCACTCATGCTGCATATAAACACACCAATGCATGTATATCAGATAAAGACCTGAATGAGTACATTAGAACAGATTCTTAGCTAAGATTTGGCACAATATATTTGCATATAATGTATATTGTAGGTATATTTATGTTCATAAATATATGTCCCTAGCTAGAATTTTTCCCAGCTAGTTGAATAAAAAAGCATATTATATAATCATGGCTATCGAGTATCTCTTTCCCTTTGCTGTTTAATTCCATCCTGTTTATGAGGAATAGAAGACTTAGATGGGCCTAAAAAGTAGGAATTTCTAAAATGAGGGTTAGATTTATACTTCTCAAGAAAGTGTTCAAATCATGGGGTAGGAGATGAGATTTAGCTATCTAAGCGTAGGTCACTAGTACCACTTTTAGTTTCTTCATGTATGGACATGACTTCTGTAGGTCTTATGTCTTGTGTGCTGCCTGTGTATATCTCAGACAAAATACATCACTTCAAACTACTAGATACCTATGATTAACTGGCTAAAATAAGCTCACTATTACACAAGTACCTACGCTGTGGACATGCAAATTAAAGCAAGACAAATCGTACCCACAGTTACAGAAAGCTTAGACAACGAGGAACAACCATCTCGAAATGGTTGTGGGTGCTCTCAAGCAAGAGCCACCTGTATTGCATGTTCTTATCCTACTTAGATGTTTATATGATGTATAGCATTAATGTCCAGATGGTACAGAAAATAGTATTCAGTGCAAGAGTCACTCCTGAAACAGGCAAAATGAAGCTGTGCTTCCATGGGTCAATCAGCAGCAGAGGCTTTTGTTCCTCTTCTCTCTTTCCTTGCTCCTGTGTCATTCCACTTTCTCTTCTGCTTTTGCAGTTTCACCTTTTCCTCCATGCCAAGTACCTGCAGCCACTGCCAGGATTTGCTCAAAATTACTAATTCAGCTGAAAAAAAATCCGGTTTTGACTTCCACTTTAGTTTTCAATTGATTTAGAGGGCTAAGAAAATGCACAGTGGAGTCCAAAAAGGGTCAGATACAGTGCTGGAGACAGACAAGGAAAAGGAAAAGGAAAAGGAAAAGGAAAAGGAAAAGGAAAAGGAAAAGGAAAAGGAAAAGGAAAAGGAAAAGGAAAAGGAAAAGGAAAAGGAAAAGGAAAAGGAAAAGGAAAAGGAAAAGGAAAAGGAAAAAAGGAAGGGAGCAGATTGGGAGAGAGAGGAACAAAGGCTAGAAAAAAGGAAGGAGCTGGGTTCAGGAAGACAGAACAGGACTTCTCTTTTGTCATCAATAACTCACGTACCTAGATCATATGCACATGAAATCAGAGCCTTTTTTCAACTTATTTTGTAAAACAGTATTCACTGGCAAAGTAGAAGGAGAAATGAGATTTTTTTTACAACTCATTGATTAGTCACTAAATTACAGGAGATGTTATCTAATCTAACAAAGAGATATCCCTAAGTGAGTAAAATAATGCTTACTTTAATTAAGAAGAATAAGCAAACTGTCTCTTGAATAAGGAGGAAATAAAAGTTTCAGGTAGAAAGATTAAATTTGTCCGGACCCTTGGAGGATTTCAAAAGTGAGATTGGTTACCACAATTTAGCAAGAAAATCTAATCTATAGTTAATTCAAAAATTGTTAGTGCAGAAAGAGGGAATGCCTCAAAGCCATGAATGCTGGCAAAAAGTCAGATGGAAAAAGGTGAAACAGAGTGCCTTTCATATATGTTTGTAACATTCTGATGTGTTTTAGATGTTGTGGATAATATCTTCATTTACATCTGATAAAAATTTTGTTTTAATTAGGAATAATTTTACTGTAATTACATAACAGCATTTCCAATTCAAGAATCTGAAAAATCTATCAACGATGCTTGTTGGACATTTTACCAAGCAATTGGAGTATAGGTTACTCAAACAAATAACTTGCAAGTAACTTTATCTAATAGAGTTTCCACACAACTCAAAGCATTCTCAAAGAGAATTGGATAGCAACAAATCTGGAAGGTCAGAAAACCAGCAATAACTACAAAAACAGAGTGGCATTAAGGAGCTGTTGGGCTTAACATTTGAAAGCAAAGGGCCCTCTAGCAGTTCTCTTCAGATCTTATTTTTCTTTCTCAAATTCAGAGAAGAAATGGAACACAGAATCTGGAAACATTGGGATGAAGATGAACATGCAGGAACAAATTGTCATCCAGCTTAGTGCTCCATGTATTTATTAAACTGCAGTGTAGATGCTGTCCTGACCTCTGAAGAGAGGTCTTCCAATTCTCAGGCAACTGACATCTTGATTTTGCTGTGAAAGCCTATAAATTGTACCAAATTCCCAGGAGCAGCACTACACCCATTGTGAAGGAAGGCAACAACCTTAAGATCACTATTCTTTTTCATTAACTGCAGCAAGAAATATCTGCCAAGAACTTTATTACAAAGATTTGTGTACCCTACATGGATTTCAGGATATCTAGGACATCTTTTACTTATTGAAAACATTTTCTGTTGCAAGTATTGAATGGTATTCAAGATTTGTTCAATGAACCAAGCCAATGATACCTAAGAATTCCAAGCTGAAAACCAAGGCTGATATATGCACAATTCTGACACTCAGAAACCTTTCAAAAAAAGAAATTAATTTCTTCTAGGTGTAAAATTTCCAGGCATACTGGTACTAAAGCCTAGTGGAGCTACAAATCATCACAAACTCTGTTACCCCTTCCTGAAAATGAAAGTCAGCTTCATTTCAGCATAATTTCTCCACTGTAGAAGTATATTTGTCTTGCTGGTTTTGAAGAGAAACGAAACTAGAAACAATCAAAACAAAGAAGCATGCGTGTTCTCCTTAAAGAGATGAGAGAACACACCTGTGAACAACACATTTGTGACAGGTCTTAGTACCATCACTTAGAATACTACTGAACACATACTGACGCAAAAAAAAAAAAAAAAGAATTAAAAATTAGGAATATATACAGTATAGAAAAGGTTTTATTATTACTGCTCAATAAATATTTTTTCAAATCAATGGCCACATGTTTAAAGATTAAGATAATACTCATTAATGGACTTAGATGAAAATTAGTTTCATATTCAGAAAATTTCTTTCAAGCACTATATCCAGTCCAAATAAATACTTGCAATACTTTCTGACAATTCTGTACCTAACCATCACTTTAAAAAATTATTTTACATCTATAAATGAATTAAAATACTTTCATGGTTTGGGTTTTTTTTGGGTTTTTTTAGGAGAAACTAACCTCCATGATTAGGACTAAAATTTAATTTTACACAAGGAAGCAGGTCAAAACTAAAAAACTAGTGGTATGTTTATATTCCTTTTTATTCTTTAATATTTTTATTTTATTCATTTTCTGAGGTAATTTTTCACCAATTGCAGTTTCCATTCTGCACCAAGAGCCAATGTTTTTACAACTTGTAGGTCAGTCCAATATATTAAAAGGACATATAAGTTGCTTTGTTACATCATAGAACTAATTGCTTCTCTCTTGGTAGTCAAACCTTGTATCAGTGGATACCTCCATTCTTCAGGTCTCCATTCAAAAGCTAAAAGGATGAGCTCACACACTTCTGTAGTTTCACAATACAGTTAATTGTATTTCAAATCAACTGATGATTTTTATCATTTTGTAACATGATTGGTTGTGGGTTTGATTTTTTTCCTCATGTTGTGACTCCAGATAAATTTCTGGAGTATACTAACTTTTTTTGGTCTAAAAAACCAAAAGTATATAGTGCTTCTCAAAGGGCTGAAACTAAAAAGAACCACTCTATGTTCCCAGCTTGATCCTTGGACTGTTTATACTTTTCATTCTAAACAGTCAGTTGATAGAAAGCAGAGATAACTGAAAGCACAAAGAATTTAGCGCAATGCTGTGAGGTTTTTTCTAGATTAATTATTTAAATAACATGTTACTAATCCTGTGTTTCCACAGCAGCCTAAACTGATGTAAACACTGGCTGCTGCAGTCCCATCTTCTGCTGCATCTCTCATTCATATGTTCCACCTCCCTTCTTGACCTGGCTTTGGGGCTTGCTGGGCCCTTCATTCACCTGTCTTGTGTTCAATTACACAAAGAAACCACAATTTGTCTCTCAGAAGAAACCAGTGATTGAGTCCCAGAAAAGATGTATGGACTCATGCTTGAGATTTTGGTTAGTGCAAAATTACAACAGCTGGCAGCTATTGACTCATAGTCTGCATCAGGCTCTCCCTGGTTGCTCTTCTCTCCTCTTGAATTTTTGACTCTATGAGATCTAAAGTCAGTTTAAAAGGACTCTGTCATCATAGAGACTTATCTGAATCTCCCACACTGTAGTAAGAATTTATCCTAAGAAACGAAATGGTGATTTATATAGCTCAACACTATAAAACATAGTGTTGATGAGCGGACTAGTTAATGTCATTCCAATGAGATAGCTTGCTGTATCATTGATATTTATTTTACCTTTTTTTGTGACACACCATAACAACCATAAAAGCTCACTCAGCTGCTCATGTTAATGAAATGGCAAAAAAAGTGCACATATACAGTTATTTAAAGCATACACACAAACACACACATTCACATGTATTTTTGTATATAAATAGCTATATACACATATAGATATACATTAGCACAGCAGGCTGTTGTTGTCTCAATAGTCATTGCCTCTGAACTGTGCCTGAACTGTGTCTGCAGTTCTCAGGATTTGAGGACAAAGAAAGTAACTTCTCACAGTGTATTGGGTTTGCCTTTGAAATAATAGCACAGAACTATTGACAAAAGGCTCACCTAACAGCAGAGCTGAGATTAGGTGCTGAGGGTTATTGTCTTCCTCTAGCCTCAAAGCCATGTGAAATGTCAGCTAATTGAAAATGGTAATTGTTCCACACAACAACATCAACTGTTTCATTCCAGGAAATGTGCTGCTCTTAAATTAATAGCCATCGATCCAGAGGTATTTCATGATTCTTCTCCATCGTTTTCTCAAATTATCCAGCTATCAGTCCTTGGGAGAAAACCTATTTCACCATTTTTATTGACCATTCTTTACTGAGTGGCCTGGCTTCCTGTTCAGATAGACTAAAATAGGTCTATCCATCTGAATGTTTGTCAGGCACACTGAGACACCTAACTTTCAAAACACCTACTACTTTTTACTATAAATACTCAGAATGAAAACTGTTAAGTAATAGTACAAAGCAGTTACATGGTTATTACTGATTAATACAATGAAGTATGCTCTCATGCTGGGAAATTGCTTCCGTGATAGTAAAAATAGTTCCTTTCAATGGTGCATTTCAGTAAAACTTAAATTCCAGTTTAGTTTCTTATGAAGGAAGGCAGGTTATTTGGGTTTCTTTGTTTGCTGAAGGAGTATATTATTTTTACAACCTATTTGAATAACAAGTAACAATATGTCTTCGTTATTGCATAGAGAACAATTGCAAATGCCGTTGCATTACTTAGCTGTTCCTTTGAAAGCCTAATAGCAAAATTAAGTGGTGCAAAGGTGTTCTTCCATTGAGGAGACTGTTTATCTTCCTTATGTAGTCATTAAAAAAAAAAAAATCAAAAAATACCCTTTATATAAGCAGTTGAAAACATTTATGGAAATACAACTCACAATGCTTTCTGTGTTTGCGATTTGGTAAATTATCATCTAGTAAATTTAAAATTTAATTTCAAAATAAATTTTAAGTTCTATCAATTAATTTTTGGTAGTACTGAATAGCAAGGCTCATATTTTTTCAAAGCTTTCATTTCCATTTTAACTTGGAACAGTTTCACCTTCACTAATATATTAATAAACTGTTGTCTATTTATTCATAATGTTTAGATTCCAAAGTGAAATTTACATATAAAGAATGATGGCAAAATGTACAGAAATACAAAGTTTTTAAATAAATTTATATTAAAATCAGTTGTGCAGTGGCCTAGAAAATGCCTCCTTTAATCTCAGAAGAAAATACTCTACTTTTCTCTCTTCAAGGGCTTTTTCTTACAGAGGGATGCAAACTGAAACAGTTGCCAGCAGGAAAGAAAAAGCAGTCTTGTGTAATATAAGATACTTTTCTATTGTTTCAAAAATAATAAGCTGGTTGCAAAGAGTTTCTCTGTGTGATCTTAAGTTGCTGTATTTTTGTCTTCTTTTATTTATTAACAGACAGTTTTATATTGGAAATGGAAAAGGGAAATCTGATTAAAGTTTCTAGGATAGCTACAGTATAAAATCAGTTGAAATTACATTTCCACATAACATACATAATGAATTCGGATGTTATATACCAGTTTTAATGCTCAATCTGGTTTATAGTTAATAGAATCAAAAGGTATGTGAGCCAGGGAATATTTTAAGAAAAATTTGCAGCAGCTCAGAGGGAGTGGAAAAGATCCCTAGGCATATGGTTCTAAGTAAATGAAAGTGAAAATTACTTTTGTGAAGAAACATAAAGGAGTCAAAAAAACTAATTACGAAAGGTAAGCACGTTTTTGCAACATTTATGCTTGTGACAATGAACACATGCACAGTTCATCCCATTTCTTGCATTTTGTACATACTTCCAGTGAATTTCAGCTGCATAGTTAGAAAGTAAGTGTGAATGAGAAATAACTGAATATATGATTTGGTGGTTATGCAAAGAGTAGTTTTGGTCATGGAGGCAAAAGTTCTTCTTCAATATCAATTTTTTTTTCCAGATCTTGTGTCAGCGATTTGTCTCTCTGCTCTATTTTATTCTGTTTCAAAATCTAAGCTTGATTGTTGTTTCATTCATTTCCTGGTTAAAAAAGACAAGGAACAAGGGTCACTTGAAATTATTGAAACTTCAACATCCTCCCTCATATGCCACTCTAAGTTCACATTATTCCAAAAGGTTACCTGTTTTTTGAGAGCTTTTAGAAATTTGAACCACTTGGGCAAATTTGTACACCATTGATACCCAATTTGAAATATCTGAAAATATTTGAATATGTAAGTATAGCTCTAAGTGTGTTGCTGTCATTAATAAGCCTTGAAGATCACAGCCATTTCCAGCCTTTGGAGCTTTATCTCTGTAAAGCTTATATTAACAGCTAAAGGCTGTCTTTCTCAAAGTGATTTCACATTAAAATATCATAAAAATAACATTAATTATAGAGATGGGGATTACAGATGTAGATAACAGCTGAACATTGAAAGTGCTAAGCAAATCTGCAAGATAGCAGTAATGACTTAATTAAAACAAAATGCATCTGTATCTGAGCCCAGCAATAAAGGAAAAAGAGGCAATCCACAGTAACAAAAACATGAGCGATTCAGCTGAAGTATATAAGAGTAGTGTGTAATAGATTGGCTCAGGTAACTCTAATTTATGCCAACCTTAAACATTAGCATTCTAATGGCTGCTAGAAATTTAGAATACGTTATCTTTTGAGTGCCAGGTAGTTTAGAGGGTAACTACCAATTACCCATAAACTGAGTCATATCAGAAATGACTTAATGTTTTATTTCCTCCCATGGCCAAGCTGGCTCCGACACCTTTGCAACAGACTTTGTTAACTCTTCTTCCTGATTTAAAGGGAAGCTGTCCTTTCCCACTTATCAAATGGGCTGGTATTACTTCAACAGGGAAAAAAAGTTGTTGCCAAGATAGCAGAGTTACATCGAGGTCTGTTCACAGCAGGTGATATTTTATCTGGTGCTTATGGCCCACACTTGGCCCATGCAAAGCTTATCTCCAGTCCAGGTCTGGTTTTAAGAAACCCTTATATGTCTTACTCTGCACATTCTGAAAATTCAAGCATTTGTAATCTATATGCGATAATATTAGCATTTTCAAAAATACATTAAATTCCTGTAACAAAGCGTAAAGGGATCCATATTTTCGATCCCTGGTGTGGAGGGGATAAAAACCAGGTTCCCCTTGTGTTAACTTTTTCTGCATAGTCTTTAGATGGAAAAAGGCCACAGAACAATTCTCACTGGAAATACAAACAGCAGTACTTGAAGTTGTTATAATAATCACAACTACTATTTACCACTTCTGCCACTCTGCTTCTGTCACAAACTGTGAGACCTGATTCAAGAAAGTGCTTAATACAAAATCGTCCTTTTTTTGAAAAGTCACATAACAATTGCTTTCTTTTAACCATGCATTATCCTCCTGCTAATGACAAAGAGAAGGAGCAATAGCCTGACTGAATCATGGCAGCAGAAGGCTTTGGCCACACTGTATGGTGTCTGTAAGCAAATTGAGTATCTATTTTATATCTCATGTTGATGTTGGTCAAGCAGAGTGGATATACTGTAGGAACACCCAAAATGCCTGATTCTGCATGATTCTGCATGGATATGCATTGTTTTCATGCAATCATTAAAATAGTCACTTAAAATCATAGAAATTAAGTTAAGTAGAATTTACATCACTTTGATAGTACTCTATAGATGCTTAATAAGAGACTAGAAAATGGAGCTTTAATTCTTATGCAGTGTACACTTTACATTTCTTCATGAAATGGAGAATTATATTGAATATTACTATTAATATAGAAATCTCTATTGACCAAGGGGTATTTTTAAGTGAAAAGACTATCCACTGTATCCAACTCACAAATTTTCACGATAATGATACTAATACTATTCTTTCCCTGAAATATTTATCTTCACTGGAGAAAAAAAATAATTTCCTCTGCTTATATATGTGTCTGCCTATTCAGGTTCTCATATTATGCTCTGAAACTCTTAAAAATTATTTTAATGTGTAAAATATTTAATTACCTTTGCAAAAGATAATGCAATTTTCTTCCCCTGCTAAAAAAAACCCCTGATTATTTTATTTGAACTGCCCTCTGAAAAATGTCAGTTTAAAATTACAGAAAATGTTTTCATGTAAATGAGGAGTTACTTTCTCTTAACAAAATAAAAATTACAGGAAAAGAAGAACTTTTAGTCCATTAATTTTCATAAAGTTTGATCTTGCAGTCATTATCCAGACTCATACACAGTTACTTTTAATTTCAGAGAAATGCTCTGTGTGACTAGGTGAACATAAAGGAAGTTTAGATCACTAGCTAGTTGAAATAGTGCAGATGTTGCCTAGACAGCTAGGTCTTCATTAGATAAATAAAAGAGCAAATTTTAAAGAAATATGAAAACGAAAAATATTATTTTGACTGTTGTCTGTAGATGGATGAGAAGGAAACCAGATGTGTTCAACATCTGCCAAAAATAATGAGAATTAATTGTAGAACCCATGAATTCTGAGAGTGACTGAATATGCAAAATCTGCAGCATTACCACTGTCACTGAGAGCTCCCTCTCTGGAACACACCTACCCTTAAGTAAACTTTCGTTTTCCATCAGTCTTTCCTCTTCAGCACAATTACTTTGCTAGGGTATCTGAACTGTATGGTCTTTTTCATACTAAGTAGAAAGGTCCAATTTTCTTACTTTTTTATATTGAGAGTGTCATCTTATTGAGAGAATGAGGTTTTTGGTGCAGTATAGTCTGACAGAATATCAATTAAGTCCCATTCAATGGCTACTTCAGAGCTACTTCATTTTCAAAATATCACTGAAGCGTAAGTTAATTAAATTACATAAATTTCAGTCAGTGATGGAAAAAGTAATATTTGATACAAATAGCTGTAATTTTTTACTGAAATTCCTGTTAGGAAAAAAATGTATGATGATATATCACCAATGTAATTAACAGTCTTTTTATGAGTCATAGGGAAAGACATAACAAAAGTTAGCTGTTCTTGGGCAGGTAAGCAGGATCATTGTTGTTTCTTCTTTCCATGCCTGTAGGGCAGAACTCAGTCAGGCAGTAAAATTTAATGATGTACAGTCTGATATTAATTGTGCATATACTCGTGGGTCACAGTAAAGGGTTTGTCAGAGGCGGCAGCTTGCTGCAGGTGTTTAATGTCACATGATTCATAGTAAATGACTTGAAGCTCCCAAGTATCTACAACTAAAAATAATTCTGTTCTCTGCAAGTGCCCTCCAGAGCAGCATGGCTATCTGTCAGCACAAGATAGTGGGTAGCAATTGACTCCAGTTAGCACCATCTATGAGCCATTTCTCAAGGATAAAAAAGTGATAATGGCCAGCTTTGTCATTAGAAACCATGTTCTTAGAACTGGCTTAATTTTTAATATTTTCCCTTACCAGCAATATAAAAAACTAGCTTCCTTCTTTATCATGTGTAACGTAAAATTGCAAAAGCCCCCATACACCAGACTTTAAACACAGTAGCAACTTTTTTAAGCTTCCTTGGATGTGTTGCAAAGATAGAAGCTCTCTTCTTTTTCCTGTTTATTCCCTTAATTGAATCTGGAAGGTTTTCCTTGGGCTTCCATGCACATCATACCCAAAGAAAATAATGGGGTGGAGCGCACTGGAGATTTTGCATCACTGAGAGTGCTAAGCACATTTGAAAATTCAATCTTTTGAAATTTTACAGTTGACCTAAAACCTTCATGACAACTGTCATGCTTCTAAAATTTTGAGTTCAACTTTTTGCTTCCAGTTCTGCTTAGAATTGAGAAAAGCAGTAACACAAAGCTGAAAAAAATGGTAGAAAGAGATCTAGTACTTTGAAAAATATCAAGGGGTTTTTATTTTTTTAACGGGAACCATAAAACATATTCTTACTTCACATGGTTTATCTTGATCAGCCTAGCATGGAACCTGAAATAATTTACTGTAAAAGATCCCACTTTCTAATTTATCATTTTCAATTTAAAAGAAACTTACGGGCATACACTAATGAAACCATAACTTTATATTCAGAAACAACACTAGTAAGTTTAAAAACATGGCAAATGCTAGCTGGGTTTTCAGTGTGAATTCTAAAACACATTAATGGTTAACTAGATTTCAGCAATGTGTCTCTCTAAGGCAGACAAGGACACCTTGTTGTTCAAACCAGCACTTACCTCTGTCATCCCAACATTGGCAAGGGCAAATACAGTAGATCTGCAGTGTCTTTGGCACTCAGTGTCTGCAAAAGCATCACAAGCTGGTCAAGGGATGTGATTGTCCTGCTATACTCCATGCTGATGTGCCCTCACCTCGCGTCCCGTGTGCAGTTTTGAGCACCACGACATAAGAAAGATATCAAGCCATTAGAGAGCATCCAAAGGAGGGCAACAAAGATGGTGAAGGGCCTTGAGGGGAAGCCATATGAGGAGCGGCTGAGGTCACTTGGTGTGCTCGGCCTGGAGGATGCTGAGGAGAGACCTCATTGCAGTCTACAACTTCCTCATGAGGGGAAGGGGAGGGGCAGGCACTGATCTCTTCTCTGTGGTGACCAGTGACAGGACCTGAGGGTATGGCCTGAAGTTGTGTCAGGGAAGGTTTAGGCTGGTACCAGGAAAAGGTTCTTCATCCAGAGGGTGGTTGGGCACTGGAACAGGCTCCCTGGGAAAATGGTCACAGCACCAGCCTGACAGAGTCCAAGAAGCATTTAGACAATGCTTTCAGGCACATGGTGTGATTCTTGGGGCTGTCCTATGTAGGGACAGGAGCTGGACTTTGATGATTCTTGTTTTTCCCTTCCAGCTCAGGATATTCTGTGATTCTATGACATACAATGATTCTCTATAGCAAAACTGCCTGTCACACTTGCAGTGAGTTAACGTCAGTGTCCCTGAATAGCATAAAGCTCCTTCTCCATCTCTGCACCATGTCCTTTCACTAGAGGTTATTTGGAACCTGCTTGCCTTGTTTCCAGTGGAAACCTAGGCACCAGACGTCCTCTGACATCTAGAAATCCTGGCAGATCTCTTTCCAAAGATCAATGCATAAAGCTGACATTCTTTTAAGGCAGGGAAGGTACTGAGATAATAAATTGAGGGTCTCAAAATTAGGTGTGAGAAGCTGAATGCCTCTGCAGGTGTTCAGTCACAAGATTTGAAAATGTAGTCTCCAGTCAATGGGAAAGGAAAAAAAAAAACACCACCAGAAGACATTTTGGAAGCCTAGTTTAAATGCTCTTAATTGTTCTGACTCTCCTGAGGAATGTTTTAGCATTTAGTGTAGTAAGAATAAAGAGAAAGATTATTGAACTGGAAGCTTCCTACCTCTGTCTGAGAAAGAAAAAATAAAGGTGAATATTGTACCACAAAGCTCTTTCAAGCAGAGCAAACAGATTCATGTTCTCCTTTTAATGTGAAGGCATGAACTGGTGCTACTCCTTGTACAGCACATGTAATTTAGGAAAAATTCCTCTTTCAGCTGCCTCAATAGCTAATTGGAAGTGATAAACCACTCCAGAGATGATAGGTCTACTGAATTATTCCCTGGAGAGGTGACTGGCTAGAGAGGAAAACCTTGGTAATTAAGATTGTGAATTAGACACTTCAGTTAAGAAGACTGAATACAAGCTAAGGAGATTTAAAGAAAAAAAGAGGATAAAACATTACAGCTAAGAAAAGGTAATAATACTGTAAATGAAAATATACACATCAGTTGGATTCTCTTTCACCCTAATAGAAAAAAAATCCTAATACAAGTATAATGCATATATTTTAGAGATCCTTCAGGCTGCTAAAACTTTTGAAATGATACTGTATGTGTACCTAATTTTTTGTCTGATTTGTAAAATACCCGTTACTGGATATTCCAGTCATTCTTTACTGTGACTGTGAATAGGGTCACACAGACCATGACACCAGTTGCAAAAGGGTTATGAGAAATAGTGGAAAGGTAAATAAGTACTGCTTGCTCTTTGCTAGTGAAGTTGTGACATAAAACCTGGTACTTTACAGATTTTGACAAATTTTGTATATGCAAATATATATACACACACACACACATACACACACATATAAATTTAAGAAAGGGTCTTTTTCAATTTGAAACCAAATGTGACCTTTAAAAAAAAGAGGGGACGTGGGAGAAATGATTAATGGTCTTAATGAATATGTAGAACAGGCGAGCTGGAAAGGTTACAAGTTAAATCATTTTTCTGCCTGTAAATGCAAATAGTTCTTCACACGGTTATGCAACACTGATGCAGGAATATTTGCAAATATTTTCACAAATCCTATTCAAAAGCCACAAAATGCCAACACATACTGTTGGTCAGTAAACAGATTGGAAGACACAGAGGGCAGTGTGCAATTATAAGCCAAGGAAAGAGTCAGAAGGCTGCTGTTAGGAGTGAGAAGAGGCAGAATAGAGCCAAGGAACTGCAAAAAAATCATATCCTAACATATTAGAGATCTGTGGATAAAAATCTTGACAAAGTCTTCTTTCACAGCTTCTGCATGCTAAATTTCTTCTGCTAGTCTGTTGCTGTTGGAGAACTTGCTCCCTGTAAACTCTTGGAAGTTGTGTGAAGGTAAAAGCCTTCTTTATTGAATGAAGTACTTTTTGATAAGAACAATTTAGTGAAATGAAGAGATGTGTTTTGACTGGATCTTCTTTTGTTCTTATACTGTTTGTAGTGCTTATAGACAGGCTTTGCAGATGTGCTTGTAATCTAATATCAAAAGAGAAGCAAAAATTGTATAGACCAGATGTACCATAGAAATGCACAAAAAGTGGTTGCTACATCAGAATCTGGAGGAGCGTATCACAATCTCAGAAATATTCTGAAGAAAGGAAGCAGAAAATAGTCTTTTAAGGCTCGTTGTAGACTCTGTGATCTCCTTGTAGTCTTCTTTACACACAAATAGGGTAAAGGTTTAAAGACAATTTTGTAGATTGCCTCTAAGAGCACACACAAATAAGGTAATTTGGAAGATACTGACTATGTAACTTTCTCCACTCTAAATTATCTAGATCTTCCATTAATATACTGATTTTTTTAATAATTAATTCACTCTGCTTGTATACTTCTAGCTAAAAGTATAGTTCAGTGTACCTGAATTTAGCAGCTGGGTGAGAAAGCAGATCTTTCCAGAAGATAAAACACAGTCTGAGTGCTGTGTTTAACCTGACCATGAATTTTGTCAGAAGTCTTGCAGGCAGTTTTTCTTTGTAAAATATGGTTCTACAGTCACATACTCTACCAATTACAAAGAGTTGGAAAAACAAATGTAGGACTTCTCTGGGTGCAGCAAAATCAACTGGCAAAGAGATATTACCTGGGAACAGGTGTCAGCTGGTAGGAAAAGACAAGACAGAAAACAGAAGGCACTGTTATCTAAATGTCTAATTGCAGATGTTTGTAACAGATCTATTTACGACTGATCATGTATGATACAACCTTACCAAGCACACCTCTTTGAGTGGTCAGACTACTATTTCATCTTTGCACATCTTTGCCTAAAACAACCAGGCTAGTCTCACTAATAAACCTAATAAAATTTGAGCGGAAAACTTATATATGCAATTTATTTCCCTGGTTTCTTAAAACTTGTGTCCCATTTCCCTAGTGGTGAATTTTTCCACATGACCAAAGTAATGTGAATTCTTCATTGGATCAAGTTTTCCCTGCATATAAAAGGGGCAAATAAATATTCACAGGAAATGTGTGATGTTATTAAACTCTTTTCTCTTCTGAGCATCAAAATGAGAGAACTGTAAACTGTAAATCCATTATAATTAATTTAAGCAATTTTCTAATTAGCTAACAGAAGTGGAACAGATTTGAGTTGATGTGAGACATTTTTTTAATAGAATCAGTTCTTACTGTTTCAAAAATTCTTTAGCCATTGCAGATGTTGTAACTCACTATAAGATGTTCTACCTGTCCTTAAGCATCCAGAGGTCTGGATTGCAATGCACATGCAAAGACTCCAAGAAGAAAATGAATCTATGATGAGCCTCTATTATGATAAGTAGAAATACTACAGTTCTCACTAAAGTGAGCTTATACATGGTTTTACAGTTTGTGAAGGATTTAAGCTTGGCTGAACTTACATGGATGAGGTAGGAATCAGCCTGAATTTTATCTGAAACCTGAACTGAATGTTCTGCTTTTCTTTCTTAGGTTGACTCAGAGTAGATTTTTCTACTCTGTATATATAATTAAAATCTATAACATATACTTATGAGTCTATAAATGTTAAGAATCGATAATGTGGTCTATACTCATTTTGGAATCTATGTGTTTGTGCTTCCTATCATTATCTGTTTTAAATGTCTGTTCAGCAGATTTGCTGGTTGAGATCTGGTGGTTCAAGTTTGCTGATATCATAGTTAAAAGAAATATTGTATAAGCCCTCATAGGTGTATCAGGATACTAATAGGAAATTCCAGAATATATGTCTTTCAGTTCTGGATCTGTGTATCAGTCTATGTCCAGGGGCCCAAGTAAACAAAAATCCTTTGAATGCTGGCAGATTTCACCTGTGTTTTGCATTTTGCTAAACAGATGGGGAGCAAACTCCCTGTACTTCCTTCCTGAAAGAGGCATAGAGGAAGAATCTAATAATAATCACATAAATGAATGGCATTTCTGCTTGAAACGTTTCCGAGAGAGCATTATACACAAGCAATAAACTGGTATAACTGATTGCAGATGGTAATTTAAAGAAATTAATACATTATTAAGTAGACTTGTCTTCCCTTCTAAAACTGAATAAAGAGGTCACTGAATTAGTTTTCTTTAATGAAGTCTGTGATAGGTATTTCTGACAGAGAGCTAGTAATATCATCAAAACCAAATATTAATATTTAAGGCTTTAGCTTAAATCACAGTATTTTTTTTTGTCTTTTTTTTTTTTTTAAGTAGGGATCTCTTTCTTGTATGTTGTTTTTAAGCAATTGGCAGAAAATTTAGTCTCTGAAGCTATAGGACCCACTACCATTTACACCTGGTTTTTAGCAGGGAAACTTTAAGGTAGGCATTTCCCTCTTCAGTGAATCGTGTATGTTTTTAATTTGGTTTTTTTCAGCTTCTTACAGAGTTCTTGTTTCCTCCACCATTCCTAGAAAGTCAACTTCAGGGGCCTCCAGGAAATACATCTCCACTGCTGCCCTGATTGATTAGGAGTTAAACAACATCATCATTGTTAGAACTTCTTTACTAGGAAGAAATTCTTTACTGTGAGTGTGGAGAGGTACTGGAACAGATTGCCCAGAGAGGTTGTGGGTGACCCATACCTTGGAATGTTCAAGACTGGGTTGGATGGGGCTTTGAAAAACCTGGTCTAGTTGATGGTGCCCCTGCTCATGGCAGAGGAGTTGGAATGAACTGCCCAGGGAGGTGGGGGAGTCACCATCCCTGGACGTGTTTAAGTAAAGACTGGTTGTGGCACTCAGTGTCATGGTCTAGTTGACAAGGTGGTGTTTGGTCATAGGTTCAACTCGATGGTCTCAAAGGTCTTTTCCAGCCTAACTCTGTGATTCTGTGCACTAGATGGTCTTTAAGGTCCCTTCCGACACAAGCCATTCTATGACTCTGTGATCATTAAGATCTTAGATCAAGGTACTACTGTGCAAGTAAAGAAAAGGGCTGTGCCCACTGTGCCCTTTCAGAATCCCTCAGAAATTCTGTGGCCCATGTTACATCTTTCACAGAATGTTTTTGAACCCTATGTTTGTGCTTTGCATCACTTTTAATGTAAACAGAATATGCTCTAAATTTCTTATCTGCCAGTTGCAGTCTGCACACTGTGCCAGTTTTGTTGTTCACCTTGTGTCAAGACTTAGCTAATGGGTCAGAAACTACAGCCAGTTTTTCTTTCAGCTGATCATCCAGAATGGTATTTGGGTAGAATTATTTTTAGGCAAATAATATTTTTTAATTAATTTTTAGCTTATTTTCTTAGGATTGCCTTAGTGTACTTTATTAGAATGTGCTTACTTCAGAGATCCTTTTTGGGACTTTAAATCTCATATTGAAAATATGCAGCTTCTTTTAGAATGATGAACAACAGAGGAAAGGGCTTGTTTCAGGACTAAGCTCATGAATGAATAGATTAATGCTGAGCAAGTAGGGCTAAGCATTTCAATACTTTTTATCAATTGGAACCTCATTACATTTTTTGAAGATGCAAGGCTTGTTTCAGAGTTCTGATTTATTTGTTATTTTTGTTCCTGATTGAACATACCTATATTCAGCTTTTTGTATGTGTTTGTTCCTACTGACTTTGAGAATCCCGTATCTGGGACATGTTCTCCAACAATAAAGGCTATATGAAATTGTAATAAAAGAGTAAATGTGCCTGATGCATATATCATATATTACACAGTTTTCCATAGACTTATCTTTTGTATTCCATGACTAGGAGGCATAGAGCTTCATGATGACTTCTGTAACAAACAGAACTAACTGGATGTCTTCTGAGACAGCTTTCAGCAGAAAATCTATTTGCTGAGCCCAAAATGTTTTCATTCCTGCATCCTATTACCATATTTATTTCTGTAGACTTTATAATAATCCTCTGCAGTCATTCTTGGTTACATTCGTGCCTAGCTACCCTAGATGAGAGACTCAATATCTTTTTTTCAGGCTTGGGTGATGTCTGGTTAGTACAAGTTTCTGGTCAGTGCAATCCCAAAATTTTGGATCTGTGACCAGATCTAGGCAGATCAGCTAGCAAAATAATTTTGGATAAGAATGCCAGATGAACTGCTTATAAGATGCCACAAATAAGTATGTCTAATACAGGCAGGAATACATGAGGTTTTTTTGTCATGGGGATGAGAGCTTAAAGTACTTGACAGACTTAACCTTGGCTCTAGGTTCTGTCCCAGAGAGCTTGAATATCAGGAAATTTCTCTCATTTTCATTACATTATGGCAGACGTTTTGCATTCTCCCTGTAAGAGTATATATTTACACAATAAGGAAACTGGACATGAATTATATGGAAAAGGCATTAATAAAGTAAAGTCTAATGCCCCTATCAAGCAATGTTAGACATGAGCACAACCATGTAGGTATGACTATGACCAGAAATCGCTGAAAAGGTAGAAGGAAAGTACCACGAACTTTGTTTTGACCTAAAAGTTCTGTATATGATGCAATTCTTGCAGTGAAGAAGCAGAATGCCTTCACTAAATGGAGAAAGATTAGAAGATGGACAGCTCTTCATAAAAACAGATTAGCAGGGCAGTAGTAAACATCTTCACATTATCAGGATTGCCTTGACAATGGAGAAGAACAAATTGCAGTCTGTGAATTTGAAATTGCTTTCCTAATGTTACTTTTCAAACATACCCGTTTATGTCTGGACTGTAAGAATTAACATCACATTACTTAATAGCGAAGGCTGACCTGTTGATTTATTTGAGGGATTAAGGCCAGTGTTTCTATGACTTTTGCCATAAAAGGAGGAGCTGGAAGGGTAGATAAAAGACTTGCTGCCCTCAAAGTCATAACAAAGTAATCTTAAAGGTACTATAGTGATTTCCATAATAGCTTTTGTGGTCCAAGTTTAAAGGAAAAAACTGTCTTTCCAGGATTGGCAGTCCATTAAGAATTCATTACTTGTTCACTTCTCTAATTTTGGCTGCCACACTTTCTAGTTTGTTTTCTCTAGGGCGGTTTATTTAGAAGAACTTCTGATGTATGGAGAAGTGAAAATTTGGTCTTATACACGTGGCATCAACAAAAATCCTAATTATGTCTGATCAAGAAAAATACTTTTGATGAAGTAATAAGAAAATGAAGCCCAGGAGTTTATGTATAACAAAATACTGGACCAACATGTACTATTTAGGAACCTGGAGTGGGATCCATGAAACTAGATAAATTTCTCAAATCCTTGCCCAAGAAGACTCATTGTAGCTAGGTAACTCTGGTACCTCATGGCATGTTAGCACAAAGAGGCGGAGGTGTGACTCGTGGTCTCCATCCACACTATGAGGAGACTGGATATAACATAGATCCAGTCCAAAAATAGGTATATACATTATACCAAGCCTATGCCTGCATATAGATCCATCAGACTGGCCTTAAACGGTCACTGTTGTGGCTATCACCTGCAAGAGTGCAGCCACAAGCCATTTTCAGACTGAAAATAGCTTGTCTTCTACCAGCTTGGTCTGCTGTCATGTTAACTCAGCTTGACTCCTACTGATGTATTTCAGATAATCCTTTTAGATACTGACAAATGGTTCTCTACATTCACTGTGTGGGCACAGAAGAAGGATCAAAAGGTCCAGTCCCATGCCTTCTTTGACCCAAATCTGCAAATCTACCCAGAATACAGGCTGGGATGGATGCACACTTCTGGTTGAAGCTGGACCATATCACACAACCAATAAGGACACGAAAGTCTGGACCAGTGAGGAAAAAAAAAAAGAAAAAAGAAAAAGAAAGGGTAAATATTTCACTGGAGACAGGCCTTGGAGGCATACCAGGAACAAGAAAAGGTCCAGTGTTGTGACTGTTTCTTTTAATCCATTTATAAATTTTATCTCATGACTCTTTTGTGCTAACGATGTAAGTAATTTGACACAGTAAGAATTGAGGCACCTGCAAAAACTCAAAAAAAAATGTAATTGAAGGCACCTGGATCACATTTTTAGTGTTAAATTTCGCATAAGTTGCACTTCATGGTCATAACACAATATTGAATATAGCTCTAAAAATCTTCTGAATAATATTGGGTTCAGAAATTATTTTAAAGTTATTTATGACTTCTGAGTACTATTCCCTTTTGCTTTCCTCCCTGAACCACATATGCTTCTTAATTAGGGCTCTTCTTTCTAGAAATTACAAACTCAATTTGGTTTGGCGTAGGATTTCGATTTTTAAGGGAAAAGGTAATGGCCAAAGTTATTACTCAGTAATATATACAGAAGTGGTAATTTGATGCTAATGACTTTTTTTTGATAAAAATTCTTGTCATTCCTTGAAAGTTACTATACTACTTTTGGTACATATAATTTAAAGGCCTCTAGTCTCCAAAGATTTATTGTCATGATTAATTTTAAACATCTGCTTAGGTCATTGGTTTTTATGAGGTTACTTGTGCTCAAAGTTAAGCATGTGAATATTTTATGTAAGAACAAGGCTGTGACTTGCTACAGCCTAACAGGGTTAAATTAAAAAAAATTTAAGAAGTTTAAAATAGAACAGTTGCAAGAACTACATTACAAGAGTCCCAGTAAAACATGTTACTGCAATATTTGAAATACTTTAAAATAATACTACTTTTTTAGAAGTGCAAAAGCCATATTTTCACTATTTAAAAAAACAAATAAGAAATTAAAATGTAAGTATAAATATGCTAAGGTAATGTATACAAAGAATGGGGTTAGTCTAAGAACTCAAGAATTTCTCCAACATTCTTTTGGTCAAAATAGGGTTTGTAATTATATACACATAAATGCACCCATACATATGCCTGTCATAAAAGTGCACATTTTGTTTACTTTTATTGCTTGTTTTTTATTATTAGACTTATTGTGGGTTTAGTCCCACAGTCAGCTAAGCCCTGCACAGCCACTCCCTGCCCCACAGTGGGATGGAGGAGAGAATCAGAAGGTTAAAAGTAAGGGGGCTCATGGGTTGAGGTAAAGACAGTTTAATGGGTAAAGCAAAAGCTTCACACACCAGAAATCTGGAAAAAAAAGGCAGGTTTAGATATCAGGAAGAAATTCTTTACCATGAGGGTGGTGAGGCCCTGGAACAGTCTGCTCAGAGAGGCCGTGGAGTGTCCCTCACTGGAGATATTCAAAACCCACATGGGTGCAGATCTTTGCCATGTGCTGTAGGATGACCCTGCTTGAGCAGGGAATTTGGGCCAAATTACCCCACTGTGGTCCCTTCCAGTCATACCCATTCTGTGATTCTGTGAAATGAACAATTCCATATCTACCAGAAAAGGTTCTGTGGACTTTTTAGAAATGTCTTAGGCACAAGCAGAAGGACCTATCTGGGAGAGTTTCTGCGATTGCCAACAATGTCCCCAGGGTGTTTATCAAAACATCTATCCATACAAACAGTGCTTATCAATTGGTCTAGGTCTTGGTCTAGCAAGAGCTTCCTAGAGTGAGGACATGATGGCAGGGCTGTCTGAAATTCCTGCCTGAAGAGGCTCTGTGATAATTTGTTGAATGCATTCTTTGAAACCAGATAGCAGTTCAGTCAGCCGCCTTGTCTCACATCAGTTCCTTGTCTCATCTTTGCTCACAATAGATGTGAAGTTCTGGACCACTCCAAGAATAGATGACTGAATGTACTGGTTACGTGCACAGGCACAGCCCTGACATACTTGTAGTCCACAAATGTAAACAAATTTTCTTTTTATACAACAATTATTACTATCGTTCCATAAATTTTGCGAGAGGGTCAGCCTATTTACAAATAGCAGTTTCTTTTCAAAGAGGCTGGGTTTTTTTTTTTAACGCTAACAAGATAAAAAGGTTATCCACATGTTAATTGATTAATTCTTTTTTGTGAAAGCTAAATTAAAGTGTTTAAGCATTAATGTCTTTCAAGCCTTTCTTAACACCATTTTTCCCTGTTTCTTAATAGGCATGTGAAATCTACTCCAAGGTGAAATAATGAGCTACAACCAGGGTTACAGCAGTTGGAGGGATATCCTTCCACTTTATTGAGTTAATCTTTATCAACTCTAGGAAGGTCATTCCTGAAAGATTTTGTCAGATCTATTCTTAAGGGCTGCCAATCTTGAGTCTCTACAATTTAGTTCAGTAACTTATTTAGTTCTTAGAAGTCCTTCTGATAGAAAATCTTTATCAAAGCCTAAAGTTTTCCTGCTTTATTTTAAATCTGATAATTTTTGACTTCTCTCCTCTGGACATTGAAAACAGAAGATTTTACATATGTTAAGGCAGTTATCATGTCTTCAGTTTTCTCTTCAGGCTATAACAACTCATCTTATGAAAACTCTCTTACTAAGCCATAGGAGTTAGAACTCTGTCACTCTTATGGGGTTTTTTTCTGGATTTTCTCAACATGTACCCTATCTTTTGGTTCTGCAAATATCATGAACATGCTATCTTTACAACAGAGGATATGTATTTTGAGAATAGAAAGCAGATTTCTAAAAGGTTAAATTTCTAAATCAAAATTGAGAGAAAAAAATTATGGATTTTCACATGGGAAATCATCATAAAACATGTGGATAGAAATAGTTTTAATTTTGTGCGTTCTGCCAAATCCAGCTTTGAGTTTTATTCAGTATGGCAGAAATTCAGGGAACATGATCCTGTAGGCACGGATTCAGCAAAATTACATAATCGTGTACATCAAAAGTACTTTGGGAAAGCTTACATTTCATTAAGCAAGTGGACTGATGAACTGGTTCATAAAAAAATTGGCCAAGGGCTCCTGGGTTCAATATACCAAGGGATCCCATGCCCATTGGTTTCTTCTCATATCTTGGCCATCTTTGCCAGCACAAAGCTTGCACATCACGTCTGATCATTCTCCCACAGCCAATTGCTGGTTGTACGTCGTGACTCAGAATTGCAGTACAGAAGGAAGGAAGGCTAGAGGAGAAGATTTGCATTGACCCCTTTCCTGCTCATTTTCTCCCCATTGTTTGGGACCACAAAAGCAGCAGCACCTTGCACAGCAACAATATCAGGCATATAGTCTGTTGCATGAAACTCTTGCAGAATACTTATTCTTCAGCTAGGGAAAGTTCAATTTATACTTGCCCTGTATAATATATTTTTTATCTACATATCTGCAACTGACCAAAGAATGATTTTTGTTCTGATCTGGTATCATGGTTCTTTACTGTTATGTTATATATTTGTTTTAATGGTGATTAATTTTGTATCACTGATTTTTTCATAGCAAAAATCAGTCTACAGCTATTGCATTTCTTAACATCTTAATGTTCTCCCTTCTGTCACTAAATCTCTTTCCTCATTCTTTGTTATTTTTTGTCTTTTCTCTACCAACTGATCATAGTTTGCAGTTTCCCTTTTTTCCATTACCTCTTCTCTGTTTTGTTCCACATATAAAGGAAAATAAAGACACAGAAAAGTATTTCGAGTTTTTACTTGGGCTGTTGTGCTTATGTAAGTCTCTTGCTGTCCTTATTCTTCATCTGTCTGTCTTTCTCATGTGTTTTTAGGACAGTGACTGGGCTCGGTTTGCTGATGCTGGTAATGCTTATAACAACATTCCTGAAGTTTTACTTCCTTTATTGCAGTTCCTATATTAGAAAAAACACACTAATGAAAATCCCATACTTGTACTGCCCCTTCCATCTGCTATGCCACTGAGATTCCACTCAGATGGCACTTAGAAAAGGCATTGTCACAATGCATAAAATTCAGCAGGAACCAGGAATAATTAGGTTAATATTGTTTCTTCCTCTGATTACAGTACTTTTCTTATCAGGCTGTCAGTGTTGGGATAATTTCTTGTTTATGTTTTCAGCCTCTCTGCTGACTTTGAGCAACTGAAAGGATATTTTGTGAGTGTATAAAATTAGGAGGCAACATGTGCTCTTTATGGCTTTTGATAATTAGCCACAGCCACTATAATGTCCTTCATTTTACCTAAACGTTTGTCCTTGAACAAATTCTAGGCCTCTTTTCTCATTGTGCTTTGTTATGATCTTTGCCTTTTCATTGATTCAGCACTTACCTTTGAGCCTTACTTTTCAAATATGTTGAATTTGCCTTTTATCAGCTTAAAAATGTGAATCTCATGCATATTTACATTGCAAGCTGTGACAGCTCTGGAAGAGGTCAGTTGTGTCAACTGCTCTATACATCCACAAGAAACTCTATTATCTCTTGAACAGACACAGCTTTACAATGTGTAAAACTAAGCACATTTTTCTGATAATATTACCTTCTTATTTTGAAACTCATAGTTTGCGCATTTAGTTTTACAGTTTTAAATACGAATGGTCTTAAATTAATACTGAAAAACAAGAAAAGTAAAGTTTGAATGAAAAAGTCTTTCTTCCACTGTAGTTTTGTGGCTGTCACCAAGAAACAGTGTTAGCTTTAAAATTATAGCTGTGACTTCCTTTTCATTGTACTATCAATTTTTCTAATTATGGTATGATAAGGTCAAAGAATCTTAAACAAAACAAAACAAAACAAACCCAGAAAAGTCTGTTGAATCAGATATTTCATAAGCTAGAACCTAAATCAAAACTATTCTTTGCAGTACAAGGACACAAAATATTTGCATTTCATTGCTTTTTATTTTATCTTCTTTTTGTAGCTGGACTTGGTCTGTTAACTCATTTAAAAAATATACATCTCTTTATGATGATCGACGCTGGGGTAAATTATTGGTAAGACTGGGTTTTGTCTCAAATTGGATTTAAAGCTCATGGGAAGAGTCAAGACAAAGGAAAAATTACACAAGTACAGTAGGTGAACTCAACCCTGACCTTCAACATTTCAGAGTAGGAGCTGCATGAAAGAGGAAAGATGAGGCTAGGACAGCTGTAAGCTAAGAAAAGAAGAAACAAGGCAAGGGTTTACAAACATATATAATAAAAATAACCTCTAGTGGGAACTGTTTTATTTGTTTTAGAGGACTCCTAATCTACCCACAGATATGTTTGCAAAAGAAATTGCAAAGAAAGAAATTTGTTTGTAAAAGAAATTGCAAAGAAATTGCCAGCACTGTTTGCTGCCATTTTGCTGGTTCCTAGGATCACTCTGAGTGGTATCGGTCACTCGCTCTGATATAAACATTTTTATCTGTTTTACAGTTCCAAGATATTCTTTTTACAGTGCCAAGGTATTTATTATATTACAAAAGAAGTTATACTACAATGTTTTTGGAGCCTCATGCTACCCTGATTATGACAGGCTGAATTTATCCAGAAGGAGACTAAAACATCCAATGAAAAAAACAACGCAGCTCTTCCCAATGCTGAAAAAAGTATTTAGAAAGTAGAACTAATGGTAATTTATCATTTCTGACAGCATCTGGCAAACATTTTAAGCCTTGTTGTATAGCTTTAAATTCTATACATAAGTTAGCAATGAAAAACTGAAATTTCTATCTTCAGAAATGATTAAGGGAGATATTTCAATGCAAAAATATAGAAAAGGAAAGAAGGCAGCACATGACATTTTTACATTGAGTTAGAACAGACTTGTGACAACTTCATGAAATATTTTGATAGAAGGAAGAACACTTTCATCAAAATGTTTAATTTTTTGAGTTCTTATTAATAAATGCCTCGGTCTCTTGTTAGACTATGGAATATATTTTTCCATAGTCTAGTACAGCAGAATTCAGACAGGATTTCTGTGAAATCTCACATGTAATGTCACTTATTCTATATAAGAGTCATGTTTGGGGAATTTACCTTCATTTAAATATTAGAAAATAGTCTCTGCTAGAGGAAAGAAATTATCATTCTCCTTCAAAATGAGGTGTTTGAAAGGACAGCATAGGAATATCAGCAGATATTTTCTCTTGTGTCACAGAACCTACATATTCCCAGCGTTATGTCTTCCATTTCTTCAGCCAAGAAAAAAGAGAGAGTAAAAAAGGGATTTTACCCAAATTTTAGACTAAAAAATTACTGTGTTTAGAAATGCATTTTTTCTGATTTCCTTTGGAGCCTTTTTCGTTGCAGGAGATGCTAGGAAACAAGTTAACTAGAGCTGAATGTAAGGTCCCTACCCAGGACTCTTCATTGCACTGGGCCACCTTTTCTGCCTCCATTCATATTCTCAGAATTTTATCAGAGATTCTTAGAGCGACAGGGACAGATTCAAACTGATGAAAAAAGCCAGCAAGAAATACATCAGCATACTGTTCCTCTTGCATATCTACCCAAGGTATCATCCTATCACATTCTGATCTTTTTGGCTTGCTTTAATTAACAAAAGATAACTGGACCGGGTTTTTTGTTTCATTGCTATTAAACCATAGGGTGTAGGGTTTGGTATGCATAGGAAGAAAACTGATGTACTTGAAACTAACCAAGAAAAAGTGTTGTTCCAAATATCCTTCATAATTGTGTATCTTTTAGAAAAAAAGTATTTGCCCATATTTACAGACTCATTTTGAGCAACTTTTAACAATTTTTCATACTGAATAGCATTGCCCTTGGTAAGCAGTGTCAGAGGAAAGATCACTGAGGTAAAGGTGACTTACTTCATTATCAGTAACGATAAAAATCTGGTCCTTACTCATCTGTCATTTGTTCTTAAACTATTTGGTGTCCTTAATTTGTACAAAAAAAAAAAAAGATTGAACTTCAATCTTGTTTTGTAGACTTCATTTTTAAGGAAGCAATTCTAAATGGTCAGCAAGCAGGCTGTCATTGCCAATCACATGCACACTCTACCATAAAAATAACTGAAACATGGGCCAGCTGCAAATTAAGGCAGCTACTTGAAAATTAATTCTTTACTTCTTTAGCCTTTATATACACTTCCACTAAGCGACATGCTTTAGGGGAAAAAGAAAAAGAAATTTTTTTGGTTTGTATTTGTGTTAGGAAGAAAGTGGAAATGGTATTTAAAAACTGTAGATATCCAGTAAGTGTTCCATTTGGCCACTGCATCCTTTGTCTCTATTTCTTTCTATATTTTTCATTTGTATTTTTTAATTTTCAGGGCACTTTGAAATGCACAATTCAATGTGAATTATTCCTCTGTTGGAGTTTCTGCAATAAGACTGCAGTGAATCTTGCTCTTTGTAGCCCCGGCTCTATCACAAGGCAGAGGAGTTTTATTTCTCTGTGAGTGTGTGTCAATTGAAACAATTTATTTGAAGACTTTGAGAGCAAAAGAAAAAGCTAAAAAGAGGCTAATAAAAGTCAATATCTTCCCTTTGAGCAGCGTCAATCAATTTGAATGAAATAGATTCCCTGTTTGTTCAATAAGAAAATTACTTTGTGTCACAAATGACCTGGAGAATTCTTGGGTGTCCTCATTATCAAGAAATACCTGGTGTTTTGGTCTAGCATTACCTATTTAATTGGAAATGGCTTATTTGTATTAAGTTTTCTGTATCAGACAATTTAGAAGAAAATATCATTTTATTAAATTATGTCAAACTGGAAGATAAGTACCAGTTCCCAAGACAAAAATTGTTATGGCAAATTTGGAATCATTTGGCATTAAAACAGCATGGTAAATTGGTAGTGTGTAGTGAATGTTTAATCACCTTGGCAAAGACATAAGTTTGAAATTTTTTGTAACACTTTTGGAATACATTTTGTAATGCTCCTATTGAAAGAGAGATTCCATTATATGCTAATTCTCTCTTATTTGGCTCATATTTTAGTGGTAACTGTAGTAGTGAAAAAAAATAGGAAAATGTAAAATTGCTTAAAAGGTCTTTTTCATTTAAGTGGTCAAAACATTCAGCTTGTACATTGAATGCATCTTTTCTGACTATTCATCATGTAAGTCACAGTGAGACTTTAAAATAGTAGAAATATTATTTTTAAATTAAATTGTTATTATTTAAAATAGTATTATTTTTATAATAAATTATTCTAATGAATAATTTGTGTTTAGGCAACTAATTTGCACCTAAGTACCTAACTTTTTTTTTTTAATGTAATGTATGGTTATGATATAATTAGAACATCATGCTACAGTGGGCTTCAATTGGGGAATGCTAAGGACTATTTTGTCTAAACATCCATAACAGGCTTGTTTTATCTGGCTTCTGATTTAATAGTTTTTTCTTTTTTCTTCATCTTTTTTTTTTTTTTTTTTTTTTTTTTTTTTTTTTTTTTGTAGTCCTTATTTCCAGTCTTTAGGCTTGTTTTTTCACTCTTTACTTTACTGATCAATAAAAACATACAATTGCTATGCTAAACAGTGTTAGAAACAGTTCCTCTGAGGCATCTAATGAGATTTTTGCTTGTTTTTAAGGCTATTTAGAATGCTTCTTAGTCCTTGTTCATACCAATCTTCTTGAGGGAGATATGTTAAACACCCACATATTCTTTTCTATCCCTACCATAAATGTTGTACAATACACAGTTTGACTGTAATTTAGTCCCTAACTGATGGCAGGCTCCAAAGATCTTGTTTCTGCCTACAATTTTTTGAAAAATTATCCTCTTCCTACTTAGACAACTTCTCAGCTAAATACTGTATTATTAATACTGGGGTGGGGGTAGAGAGGAAATAAATGTCTGGCAAAAATTCCTTATAGAAAGTTGATATAGGATAGAAAGCCTTTTCCCAAGAATTAATAAAGTTTATATATGGACAATTGCAGGTAAGATTTGAATTGTCAAAAATACTTGTGCCTGCTGATGAAGTACTAAAAATGTATTCTTAGATGACTTACCACTTTACCTTCCCCTCTTGTGGTGCTGCATGAAGGATGTTTTATTCTGGACTATGTAACTATTGTTGTCCTTCTGCTGTATTATGCCTACACATTAAAGACAGGGAAAGACAACTGACCTACACAAACCTTTTTCTACAAGCCAAAAGTAGGTTAAACATCTCCAACTTCAACACACAGCTGGAAAGCATGACATTCTTCACCCACAAGGCTCCAGCTGCTCTTCTTATGGCCACACCTATAAAGAGCAGAAGTAGATTGATTAGAAATTCCTACTTTCTCAATCACTCCCCATTTAAGGAAAATTCCAAGGTGATGTTTCTAACTCATTTTTCTCTTTACCATTCCCAATGTCTCAAAAAGCACTTTATTCTGCCATTATCTTATTCACTGAGAAATACGGATGCAATTTGCCACACAGGTGTTATAAGTTTTAATTTATATGCTTCTCCATAAGTGGTAACTGAAGACAGGGGTTGGCCATCCCATAAGTTAAATGAACATTCCAGAAGTTCCATTTTCTGATTCAGCTGAAATATCCTAAAGTGGGTTCAACATCTGTAGAAAATGTGTCCAACCACTCATTAATTAATTTAGTGCATCTTGTGATGACATTACTTGTGATGAGTTCATTTGCTACTGCTGTAATGTTTTAAATGCTTTGGTAAGATTTGCAGAGGAATTCAGTATTAATTCCAATATTAATTAAGTGGATCCTTGTTGCTGAGAGTCCCCTGATACACTGAGTATTTCAGTATATTGGAAAACTTTGACACCCTCATCAGAGTAAACAAATGCCTTATTGTTCAGAAAAATAAATGTGGAAAAGGAAATAAAGAAGTCAGTGCAGAGTAAATCTTCCTCTCTTTTATGCTCTACTTCAGATTCTCAGTTCTTTGGAGTAGGCATCATGTTCCTTACCTGTGTTGACAATAAGATGGCCTTCATGGCTGAATTAGAGAAAGAGAATGTAGTTCAGTGCTATTGCCATAGGGTGTGCAAGCAGCACTGCTAGGACTTACTGACACATAAGGGACCTTTCAATGGAAACAGAATGGCAGGATTGGCTCTTTTATTCAGCAAATTGTACAAGTGATGATTTTTTTGCCATGTTTAGATGCAAAACAGAGGAAATATATTTCTGTTTTCACGTTGTTGAGTTATATGATAATGCACCCCATGTTCTTCACAACTAGGACAGAATTTTACTGTCAGTCTAGAAAAAAACCAAGACAGAATTAAACTTGAAATACTTCAACTGTTGTCTGCAAAATGGTGGCCTGAGTAGAGAGCTGAGAAGGGGGAGGAATAGGGAAGGGATACTCTTGCACTGTTATTGTGTGTTATAAAAGTATTTCAAGGAGCTATTAATATGCAAAACAAAAACTCTGTCTTTATTCTAGATGTCTTTAGGGACAAAACCAAACCAATCAAACAAAATACTGTCACTCTGTGCAGAGCTGTAAAGAGGAGAGAAAGTGCCTTTCCAATATGCTGCACCTACACTTCCAGATAACTGAGACATGCTTGAAAAGAAAAATCACTTTAAGTAAGTTTTTTGTGGCTGTTGTACTAGCATGTCTCAAACATTCTTCCAAAGCAAGCCCCAAAGTATGGTACACCACTAAACCTAAATTTCTATTTTAGTATTTGTTATTGGAATTTTCAACTATATGCTTTCTTCAGTACTTCAAATTAACTTTTGTAACAAGGGAATAATATCATGTTGCTCTGTTACATTGACTCCATCTCACAACATAAAATGATGAGAAATTGAATATATGAAATTAAGTGACTCAGTTAGTATCAGAAATTGAAGGGTGGCTCTGAAACCTGCCATAAAAAATAAGATACCCTTGTTCATTCCTTTTTTTAAGATACTTGACATGCCTTCTAAAAGGATTAACTGCAGGAGAATATTTACAATCTCTCTAGTTGAAGCTTGAGAATAAAATAGAAATTATGTTTTCAAAATATCTGTGTGTATTATTACTCTCTGCTTAAAGAAAATAAGCATAGTACTTGACAAAGAAGAGATGGTATAATGCAAAATGTTGAGGTCAGAAGACATGGAAATTCCAGGAACTAGAAATTAATAAATTGATGGGAAATCAAGAAAAGGTTCCAAGAGGAAAATCACACATCTCTGAATGCATCTGAGATGAATGGGAATAATGATAAAAATTTGAGAGTGAGTGTAGTGAAGACAAATGCAGGGGGATAGAAATACACCCTTATCAAGCTGATAACAGAGATGGAAGAGAAAATATTGGAGGATGAGGGAAAGATTCTAGAACAACTAAATCAGAAAAATAAAGTATGATTTCTAAGCTCAAAGTGCATTATCTAACACTGAAGAGAATAGGGAATGGCAAATTAACTCAGGAGCTGAAATTTCATGTGGCGATGCTGAGTAAAAAGCAAGAATTTAAAAGTACTTACAGAGATTGCATGCTAAACAGCTTATTTCATTTTGGTTTGATTTGATTGGGCTTTTTGGTTGGTTTGTTGGTTGGGTTTTTTTCTTAAAGGGACGTTTCTACAATCACAAAATTATAAAATAGTGAAGAATGTTGGCAAAGAGTTGCTTGCTAGAACTTATTCTTTATTAAGCTGGCTTCTACCCAGGGAGTCTAAAAAAGACATACAGTGAAGCTTCTCCATTTGATTGAGTTTAAAGCCTCCCTTTTGCAACTAGTATCCTGTATTTCTCTTCTATATATCCTTTAGAAACCATTGCATGACCCTGGGTGGTGTATAAGAGTGCTATAAATCGTGGAGGTGAATAAGGACTGTATCGTACAGTATAAGAATGTGGAAGGATCTAAGAAAATTCTCAAGTAACAGGTTTAAAGTAAGCAACTGTAATAGTTTTTCCACTCAGCACAAGACTTTCCAAAAAGTCAAAAAATATTTACACAAGTTCATGAAGAAGTGTTTTTTCTGTGGCCATCAGACATCACATTTCAAATAGATGTTCCAGCTGTAAAAGGCCCATGCTGTAGTTTTCTGGAAGAGGAAGAACAAGGCAAGCCCTGTGCATACCCTGTCTCATGTTCTTCCATACATACAAGTTATGGCCTGCTATTTTTTTCCTACTATAGGAAATTTTTCTCATTAACTTCTGATTTAATTCTGTTCCTTTTTTTTTTAATATATTTAAATTACCTCTGTTTTAACAGTGACTGATCTCATGTTTAAATGCTTTTTATCAACAGTTTTGTTTGTATGTCTAGAATGTCTCTCAATACATGTGTTTAGGAAGGAAAGGCCTAATGTCTTTCACAGGTAATATCTGAACTCTCTAAAAGAAGAGCTAAATCAGGTCAAGCTATAAAACACAGGCAGAAACGTTTCATTAGGTAATATGCATAGCTCTTATATTAGAGGAATTTGCAGCATAGAGTTCCTATCATTCTTAGAAAGATTTAAATGTACATTTGCAAATATTCCAAGGACTGCAAAATACTTAGCTACACAATAGACAATTGACATTATTCCTGTTCCATGAGTTACCATTTAGTAATATAAATTTACAAGAAAGTGTTTCTGAAGGATTAATGTTAAGACCAATAATGAGTTTTTTATCCAGATTGCTTGCATAAATTTTGATGAATGGCTTTCTTAAAATAACAGCAACAACAACAAAACAAAACCACACCCATATTTTCTGGGTTCAGATTGTCTTTATGTTGTTTCCCTCAGTATCAAAGAACAAATTTATATACTCTGAAAGTGCCTGGACTCTATAGACCAAAAAGTAAATGAAAAATCATATCAGGCTCAGCAAAACGTTTCTCACACAGAACTCATGGTCATGCAAATCTGAAGTGAAGAGAATGAAAAAGCAGTCTAACTGAGCATCTAATTTTATAATGAATGAATTGCTAAAGTAGTAGAGAAAGAGAATATATTTTTTCTAAAAGAATACCTCATTGGTCTAGCTTGTCCTTTCATTATCTTGTGGAAAGATCAGTTTCAACATAAATCTTAACAGGTAGATAAGGAACTTGACTGTACATTTTCAAAATACTATAAAAGAACCAGATGCTCCCAAGAAACATCTATTTCTCTAACTTTTTACGTTAAACATTCATCTTTCACTATGCCAAAAAGATGAATGGTTGTCTTAATAATATTTCAAGCGCCAAAACAAATATACAATTTCATTCTATGGAAGGTGAAGCAAAACAATAAAGAATAGGATTTGGAATGATACTGTAATGTATGCAGATATAAACTTATGAATTTTTGTATGGTGACTTTTACTTCTTTTCCTTCATTGTCCTTGAGAGCTAAAAGCCAGCTTCTTTTTTTTTTTTTTAGTGATGCTATGTTTGTAAATATCTAGGGAGCTAACAACTTATTTCAAGCTTTTTTTCTGAATTCAAAAGAGCTTTAGATATCTGAACAGAGAAAACAAGCATTTAGGCAGGGAACAGACATAAAACTTGAATTAACTTTCTTTTTACAATCACATGAGGAATATTACAAGCTTCTGGCTCAATTATAGTCATCCTGGTGTTCCTTCATAACATTAAAGAATAAGATACAAAATCCCTAGTAGCAATATTGGATAGAGAGACTCTCTGGTATCTCAAGTTGGGTACTAGAATCATAAGGAGTTCAGGAATGTTTTTAGGTCCTGGCGCATTATGCCATTGAGAAATATGGGGCAAAGTTCTATCTGTAGGTGTCTTTCAGTATTCTAGTCTTTCCTTTTCAAGAAAAGGCGCGTGTATGTGCATGTCCAGTGTTTAAATAAGCAATGCTAGCAACACCACAAATGTCAGTGTTTGCCTTCCTTGCAACTCTGCCTACCCAAACATAGGGCAGGATCAGGAATGTGTATTCTGAGAAACAGAGCTCTGAGAAGTCAATAGACCTTGAAACACTGTGGTATCCTTTCAAAGCAATGGACTTCACAATGTGGCTTCCCCTGACCTGTAGAGGGTAAACTTAAAGATAATAAAACTGGTTTAAACAGAGCTTTAAAACAGATGCTTGGTCAGAAGCTTGGACTGGTTACCCTACGTTGTACAGCTTTGTATCGGGTGTGGTGGCAAGGTTTTAGTAGCAGGTGGGCTACAGAGTGATTCTGTGAGACCCTGTGTCAGTTGTTTCTAGCTGGCTCCACAAAACACCCCCTGCAGGACACAGCTAAGCCCATCAGCCAAGTGTGTGGCGCCTCTGGAAGAACATTTAAGAAAGGGAAAAAGTGCCAGACAAAGAGCAGTATTATGGGGGTAAAAAAAGGGAGAAACAACAGTGAAAATGTCAAGGTCAGAGAAGGAGCTGAGAAGGAGGTGCTCCAGGCACCAGAGAAGAGATTCCCCTGCAGACAGTGGGGGAGAACACAGTGAAGAAGGTTGTCCTACTTCAACCCATGGAGAACTGTGCTGGAGCAGATAGCCACAGTGTGACTAGTGGACAACCCTATACCAGAACACATGGGCATTTCCTGAAGCCCCTGGAAATACCCCTTATAAGCAGGGGAAAGGTGTGAGGAAGAAGGATGGATGAAGAGGTGCTGCAATGGATTGATCATAATGCCCCATTCCCCATCCTGTGCCACTCAAAGCAGGGGGAGATTGAGGAGTTGGGACTGAACAAGCACAGCGGGATCTGTTAAAAAGGTGGGGGGAAAGTGTTTTAAAATTTGCCTTTACTTCTCACTATCCAAATCTATTTTAATTTATAATAAATTTCATTAATTTTAAAAAATAAGCTCAGAATTCACCTTTGGTAACATAGCCAGTCCCACTCGACAGACCTGTTTGAGACTGTAATATGACATCTTAAATTGCCGTGCTCCATCTTTTCCCAGAGAGTGGGCCAATTTGCAGAGGATGTGTGCCTAGATCATAGATCATAGAATGGTTTGGGTTGGAAAGGACCTTTAAAGATCATGTAGTCTGACCCATCTGCCATGGGTAGGGACAACTTCCACGAGTTCAGGTCAGTCAAATCTGCATTCAACCTGATTGCGAACATGTCCACTGATAGGGCACCCACCTGTTCCAGTGTTCCACCAGTCTCATTGCAAAAAATGTCTTCCTTTTGTCCTATCTAAATCTACTCTCTTTTAATTTAAAATCACTGAGCCTTGTCCTGTCACTACAGGCCCTGGTATAAAGTATCTCTTCGTCTTTCTTATAAGCCCCCTTTTAAGTGCTGGTGGGGTGCTATAAGGTCCCCATGGAGCCTTCTCTTCACCAGCCCAAACAACCCCCACTCTCTCAGTCTTTCTTCAAACCACAAGTGTTCCAGCCTTCTGATAATTTTCATGGACACTTCCTCAAGTGAAGTTTATTTTGCTCATTGGTAAGTCATACTCATTTGTTTATCTTACACACTATTTTCTCCCCCTGTCCTGTTGAGGAATGGGAGTGAGAGAGCATCTGGGATAGTATCTGACATGTGTCTATGTATCAGGATATTAAAGCAAGCAAACTTCCAATACTTTGTTCTCCCACAGATTTCCATTTATTACATTTAGATAGTATTGTTTAAAAGTACTGATGAATCATCTTAGTAACTTCATTACCAGTCTCAAATACAAGTGGAAATCATAAGAAAAAAAAAGTAAAAGGAAGATAAAACTGGCAACAATAAGAAGGTTAAAGTTCCCATTGTAAGACGAATTGTAAACAGTGTTCCCTCTGGATGAGATCTATATGTTTTCTGAGAGACATCATTCAAGATCCTTCCACCACCACCCCTGCAGTTAATACAGACTAGTATTATACTTATGTCAGTAAAGGATTATCTTGGTGTATCAGCATGTTTTATTCAAAAGCATTTTATATCTGTCTTGGTTGTCCATTTCAGCCTATTGAACATCAGTAGGTGTATTCATTGACACGCTATTTGAATTGTTATTCCTAGGCAGTATCTATGATTATGAAGAAAAGCCAGATCAGGGATGTGATTTTCTAGTTGCTGAGTGAAAAGCAGCCGCTTAAAATCAGATGGCTATTTTTGGCTACAGCTCAGTCCTTGTTATTGTATGCTTTCTTTTAATTATGGTTAAATTACTACCCTGGAATCTACAGTAATGAGCAAAATGTTGTGAAATGCAGAATTTTTTACATTATTTATCTCATCCAGAAGCTCTGTAACACGTTAATCTCTGAATAACCTTCAATTCGTACTATAACATGGATGTTAATGGTAGAAATTAGAGCTGAAAATAGCTATTTGGTTTTCTATTTCATGTAGTCACTAGATTGTTCCCTAAAGAATATTTTCCAGTGCTTTGTCTCATCTAGACTTAAGTGTACTGAGCAATAAAGCTTCTACTACTTTCCTTTGGAGGCTGTGTCACCACGTAATAGATTTCACTATTGGGATTCTTTACCCTATTCAATCGCAGTAAAATATTTCACCTTCTCTGAAATAGGAAAAAGGAAAAAGCATAGCAAAAGCAAAAATATTTATTGGCTAGAAGCTAGCAATAGGGCTCTCTACAAATCAGGGATGTTACATCTCTTAAAATATCATTCATTCTTTGGTACTATTTTAATTTCCTGTGATATGAAACCTGCTGTTGCGTTTTTAATCACATTTTCCTACGGTAAAGGAAAATCCTACCTGTTGCCTTTGGCTGTATCAGTTGGCTCTCATTTCACATTTCTTATTTGTCGTTGCAAGATTATCTTGCCCTTGAAAATGAAGTGCTGAAATAGCCACATAACCACCAAATTTCTTTAAATCAGGTTTATTAAAAAACAGTGAAAATGGATTTAAGACAAATAAGTGTATCAAGATGTCATCACTTTTATGAGGCATTGTCTTCTTATCCCCCAAGGAGGGAGCAAACTTCCATAAGCAAGAGAAGAAGCTGTTATCTTTCAAATTAATGGATCAGGGGCAAGGATGAGGATAGTAGTGACATACATTACTAGGCCACTGGCTAGAAAATACCAAAATGACTGACATACATACATACAGTCACCCATTCCTAACATGTTCCTGGCACAGAGCATGCAGAATATTTTGGAGAGTGCTTGGATTCAAGAAAATATATATTCTGGGTTGTAAAATAGTCTAGGCACGGTCAAACAATGTCATATGAGCCTATAGGAAGAGAGCAGATAAGGTAAAGGGCAGCTCAGGAAACAACAGAACTGTTTATGTATAATAAGGCTTAACTAGCAAGTTAGAGTGTTACCGGGTAAAGAATACATAGAAATTGCAAGGAAAGACACACACACGTGAATGCACATGCACACCCTCCCTCACACAATCCTGGACAACTACACACCAAAAGAATGAAGGACTTCACCAACAGGCAGAGAGAGGGAGAGCTGCTGATCTTGGAGCATGCAGCAGAAGAATGCAGCTCCCTCACTACTCCAGTGATCTCACCAATTCTGCTGAAATGATTCCTGTCATAAATACTTCTTCCTCCATACCTCCATTCCAAATCCTGTCATTTTATACAATATTTGTGCTTTTGGCAGTTTTAGCCTTTAGCCTCTGCCAACAAGACTGCAATGTGCGCTGAGGGTGTTACTCTCACAGGCAGGTGCCTTACGCTGTTGCTCAGCTATTTTTTTTTGCTTACCTGCTTCTTTTCTTTAGTATGCTGAAAGGAGTCTTTTCCCCATCGTCAGTGTTGTACGTCTTCAGTGACCAGTAATTAATTGACCATCTGGGGATTGTTTGTAGGTCTAGGTCCTGTTTTCAAATACATTTTCAAGGCACTTGCTATTATCCCATGCTTAAACTCGACATCATTACAAGAGCCACCTGGTACCAAGCTCAAATTCACACAGCCACTTCTCATAGCAGGTTGGTAACATGTTTTAAAGGTCAGGACACAGTTGGCAGAAGCTTTCGTTTGCATTTTTACTGGGCCACTGTAGAGTGTCCCTGTTCTGTAAACTAGAATTCCTTATTTTGTTGGATGAGTGCATGGTAAGAAGGGGGAGGGAGATAGAAAAAAAAGAAATTAAGTCACCTTCACTGCTAGTGAGTGCATCCCTTGCAAATTTAAATAGATAAATTTAAATAACTTTTCAACCTGTCTAATCAGGTCAAAGTTTTGTGGTTAAAAGATCTTTAGCTCTGTTCTTGGAGAAGGCAGTTTCTTCAGCCTGAAGTTTTCTATTCTACACGAGTTTTGTACCTTGTTTAAGAAATTAAGAAAGAGAACCTGGTGTTTCAGAAACACATACAGTTTTCATTTTCAGCTTTCAAAGAATTAAGTTTTTTGTTTTAGGATAATTTTGCAATTACGTACAGATCAGACTACAGAATAGAAGCCTTCTGTGTCTTATGCATTTTCATAAAAGCAATTTATTTGTTTAATCTTGTTTGGTGGTTAAGAAGAAAAACTCATAGCATCCCAAATAATTATGTTCCAGCCTTGATATTTTGTAGCTATCAATCAAAATTCCTTGACATAATGCTACTTATGTCAGTGAAGTTACAGCTAAGGTAAATGTGCATGTCTTACTGTCTACTTAACAGTTATGTGGTCATGAGTAGATGCAAAATATATATCTATGGAATATAATTCCAAATGCATTAGTTCCTTTATTTTACAACCTATTTAATAAAATTTTCCTCTAGAAGTTGGATTATAGCTAGTTCTAGTAACTTTGGCTCCTTCAGTGTGCTGCTAAATGCAGTAGGGAAAATTCTGCCATATTCAAATTACTTTCTGTGAATATATAATTTAAATAATATTTTAAAATGTCACATCTGTTGGAGAAATTGGTGATACCTTCACATTTACATTCCCAAGGTACTTGGATGTTTGTGAACCCTTAATTCACTGCATGGCATTTTTTTTCAATATAACCAAACTGCTAATATAGAATATAGGGTGGTTTGGTTTTGTTCTGTTTGGCTATTATTTTTCGTATGGATATATTTGCCTCGACTTTCAGGGGACTTCTTTAAAAAAAAAAATTAGCCTGCTATAAAAGGAAGCAAAGATTTGTCAATGAGGTAGGATATGACTTCTCTCTTTTATCTGAAGAAGGGAGTTACAATCTATACACTACAAAAAAATGTGGATAGTGACAGTTTAGTTGGGGCCTTGAATGCCTAACACTGCTCCCAAATAGAAAGAGAATTATTTAACATGTTAACCTTGTAGTGGTGCAGGACTGCTGTAAGATATAGTCTGAGCACACCAGGCATACCAGATTTTAATAGTATTAAATGTGTTTAGGACATGGTTCTGTGGGGGTGAGATTGGCCATGCTTTTTAGCAAAGTGAAATTATGTGCTATGCCTGCAGAGACACAATCTCTAGGATTTATGATTAGCATAAACTGCCGTTATGACTGTTCAACTCTAGACTGATCTGGCAAAATTGGATGTGTTGGATGACTAGGTCCCTAGAAAAATCTTTGGAGTAGAACTGCTAATTTTCTCACTGATTCAAAGCACCGAAACAGTTTGAGGATATTTTGTTCCTGAGAATCTTTTACAGTCAGAAGGATTGAGACAGCACTGACTGATGTCCTCTGGCTTTCAAAAAATACCTCTAGGCCTGAAAAATATGTAGCATGTCCTCATGCCATATCTCTGGTGTTTCTGTCATGTCCTCTGTTTCACGCAGTAAAACCTAGCTTGGCGAGTTTCACCACACTGCTCCCACAGCAACAGAACACTTGGAGAAGAACACTGAATTATTATTATTATTATTATTATTATTATTATTATTATTATTATTATTATTATATTTGAAGTCTGCAAGAGACCCAGGAGAAGTTCTGGGCAACAGAGAAGTGCCTAGTCCTTAGCAGGATGGTAAGATGCTTTCTACAAGGTTAAAGTTGTGTACTGGCAGCTACTTGTAGCATAGATGAGGTGCTGAAGCTGTAACCATTCAGAGTGCTCTGGTGAGTGGTTCTGCATACTGTCAGCCTGCACAGTCTTGCTTCTCCAACCTCTAAAGAAAGTATTAAGAGCAGCAGCTCTCTAGAACTTAAAGTGTATATTTCATAACTTAGCAGGAAGGCAGGAAATCTTGAACCATTACTTACTAAAACTCCCCTCTGATTTTCTCATTAGTGTGAAAAAAACCCCAAAAGCGTCAGAAACCTGATTCTTGTGGTTTAAGACCAAAACACAACATGAATACTAAATTACTATGAATACCAAAATAATTTAATCATACATGCAACTTTATGAATTACAGAGTGTTCATGTTCCATGGGAGTGATGATGCAGCTGTGAAGTCATACAGGTTAGTGCAGCAACCCCAGCCATGTGATGTGCATTTCTGGGACTGGGCCACAGGGTCTGAGGTGTTGGAGTTATGGTCCTAAAACCTGCTTCAGAGTCATGCATTCCCATCAGAGTTTCACAGGATCTCCTTTGTCTATGTCCCAGCTGGAATCTTTTCCTCTGGCTTCTCTGAGTATTCTTGAGTGTCCTCAATTGCAGGGTTGGGTAGTAAATATCTCATTGATGATTAATTTGATGAAATTGCACTCTTCTCACTGTCTTCTGTCACTTTTGTCTGCTTGTTTTGGACACTCCAGGACATGTTTGTATGTGATGATCAACAGGTTGCTTTTATAGTTTGGCTATCTATCTGTGACACAAAGCAAATATTCTGTTGTTTGGAACAGATGGATTGTTATATTTTGTTTCCTTCTACTACATAAAAGAGTTGGTACACTGTTTTATGCTACCAGTTAGGCTAACTAGACTAAATCAATGAAACCTACCTGGGTGAAAGGGGAGAAGAGAGGTTGTTCCTCTATGAAAAATTTTGAAGACCTTTTCTTTTTCTGAAGCACATATACGTATGTGTTTCTGTGAGTTGTGCTCCTACTCTGTCTTCTGTCCACAACACATAGACAATTCTCTCAATAAATGGAAACATTTGCTGTAAAATTAATCTGTCCATTAAAAAGTCACTGAATGTGAAGCTTTCTGACATTCAGAGCTCTTTCTATTGTGAAATGTATTACTGAAGATACCACTACATATTGCAATGAGACATGTTCCCAGCTTTATAACAGTACAGCTATTAAAGAACTTTATGATCAAATGTCAATAAAATTTGAAATTGAACAACTTTTCTTTTAATGTTTAAAAAATTAACCTTTATAACCTATGCTTCTTCACTAGCTCCACTTGAAATGTACTTCTTATCAGCAACTTTAATTAGGCAAGACATTGCTTTGGACATTTTTCCACTTACCTGTACAGCACATCTAGCATGGAGGACTCATACCTTAGTGTCAAAAAGTTGGTATGCACTAATACTAAAAAAAGAGAACATTTTATGAAACTGTATAAGAAAGCATACCTTTCTCATTATAAACCTAAATAATTGTCAAAATGAAGAAGAGTATGCTGATATAAACTCATACAATATTAGATTTGAAATAAAAAAATTGCTCACAGAGCTAGTGTTCAGCAATTTTAAGAAGGTAATTTGCTAATTTTGAACAACAGTTATCTAATACATTTTCTTTTAATCACAAGGAATTGAATTTAATTATGCAGAGAACCCAAAATCTTTTCATATAAATGGCTTTTGCACAACTGTTCAATCTGCTATAAAAATATATAACATTCGTTAAGTTGATAAGATAAATTTCTCACAATTCCTTTCCCATTTGCACTCTCTGATACCACTTTATGATATAAACTGTGACACTTCAGTGGCAAATGTTCTCATTGTGCCATTATATTAAATCCAATATGATTTTCATCAAACTATAAACAGACTCTTAGACTGTTAGTCCAGAATTTTGATGGTATCGCCTTTTTTTCCTCACTTAAACACATGATGATGATGATGTCTTCTTTTTAGAGTTCAAGATATGCAAATTTTATGGAATAATATTTTAAGCATGGGAAAAAAACCAGTATGGTCTGTGCATGATTCATGAAAAATGGAGTGCCTACCAATCCCAAGCAGAAAACATTTCTGCAAATAGACTTAATGTTCGATTTTATCCCAGTGGTATGAGCTATCCCATCTGGACTATTGGGAGTTCAGAAATCATAGCCATTAGCTTGAAATAGGTGGAACTAAAAACCAGTCCAAGCAGAGTTATGATTTATTCTTCCTGAAAGCTAGAAGAGTTTTGTTCTTCATTTCTATACTTATATGAAATTTGACAGGTTTTCTTGCTAAATCAATGGGAATTGCTGTACCAGGGCAAAAGTGAAATAGCTGGACTGAGCAGTAAATATTTTGTTCCCTCAGTTTTTGTGAAAGTCCAGTTATTTATTCTAAAAGCAAAACAACAAAGTATTTTTTCTTCCCCAAGCACTAGTTCTAATATATTCCCATGTTATTTCTATTTACTCACTGATTTTCAGAGACCAGTCACCTAAGTTTCAATATAAATACTAAATGAACTTTTATTTCCCAAAGACATATACCTTGATTTCTCTAATTTAGAATAAACTTCAATGTTATTCTTTTTAGAGTGAATCTACAAAACAAGTTTTGAATGCCTGAAGAGGAGCAGAAGGGAAAAGTAAAGAATGTTCTATCTCTCTGAAATAAAAAAAATATGAATAAAGGTAAAAATTTTATCACAATAGTAGACCTCATACATAATATAAATGCCATCGAGGAGGACCTGGACAGACTTGAGAGGTGGGCCTGTGTCAATCTCATGGGGTTCAACAAGGCCAAGTGCAAGGTCCTGCTCCTGGCTTAGGGAGTCACAAACATGGATACAGGCTGCGTGATGCTGGAATTAACAGCAAGCCTGAAGATAAGGACTTGGGGATATTGATGTATTAAAAACTGAGCATGAGCCAGAAATGTGTGCTCACAGCCCAGAAAGCAAATCACAGCCCGGGCTGCATGAAAAGAAAAGTAGCCATCAGGTGAAGGGAGGGGATTCTCTCCTTCTAGTCTGCTCTTTTGAGGATCCACCTGGAGTACTGCATCCAGCTCTAGGGCCCTCCGGATAAAAAGACAAGGATCTGTTCGATTGGGTCCAGAGGAGGATGAAAAAGGTGATCAGGGGTTGGAGCATCTGCTCTATGAAGACAGACTGAAGGATTTAGGTTTGTTCAGCCTAGAGAAGAGACAGTGCTGAGGAGACCTCATTGCAGCCTTCCAGTACATTAAAGGGGCTTAAGGATAAGAGGGGAAGGGACTCTCTGTCATGGAGCACAGTGATAGGAGAAGGGGCAGTGGTTTTAAACTGAATGAGGGCATGTTTAGAATGGACAAACGGAAGACATTACTTTATGATAAGGGTGGTGGGACACTGGAACAGGTGAATGCCCTATCACTGTGTTCGGGAGTGTTCGGGATCAGGTTGCACTTGATTAACCTGAACTAGTGGAAGATTTCCCTGCCTATGACAGGGGGGTTGAAACTAAATGATCTTTAAGGTCTCTTCCAACCCAAATCATTCTAAAATTTTTGTGATCTAGACATACTTCCACTGTGAAATGGCCCACTCTCTGGAAGCGGATGGAGCATGGCAGTTTAGGACGTTTCTTCTAGTCTCAAACAGGGATATTAGGCAGCAGTGGCTAAATTACAATAAGTGAACTCTCAGCTGTCATTTTTCAGAAGCTCTGGGGCTGATGTCTCTAACTGGCCAGGTTTGGAAGCATGTCAGAACTTTAAATGAGTTTGAACCGTTTCTGACAAATACTACCAAGGATGCCATTACCCACAAAATTTTCAGGTAAAACAGAGGAATAATATTAGATATTGATCTCTTGGAGAACCCAGTGAAATATCTCTATAATTTCAACGTTGATCAATACTGATACCATCTGTCCTCGCACAGGTAATGCTGCAAGTGGCAATTATGCCTCAAGATAGGATGATCTGTGCTATATTATACTCACCTTATCTTTTTTTCTTCTGTCATCTCTCCATCTCTAAAAACAGTAATATACTTCCAAAATAGAATCAGAAATAGATGAAAATTCATTGCATCTGTACATATTTACCATCACTTTGTTACAATATTTACTGGAAATTTGGAATACTCAGGAAGAATAAAGAATATATTGTAATACAGATGAAGATATATATTCTCTGTATTCATTCAAAGCAGCAACTAACCTTTTAAAAGTCTGAATGTTTTATCATTTAGTTCCTCATAAAATAATACATAAGGAAAATGAGAACATGGTTATTTTAGTACAATCATAAGAAAATAAGTATCTTTTTCTGATGTTTTGGTTTTGGTAGTTGTTTGGTTTGGTTTTTTCCCCACAAAATATTCAACATTAAAATCCCTAAAGTCACATTCCATGGTGTAATTCAGATGCTCATCTTTCTTGTTGGTAAATATTTTTTGTTCCTTTTTTATGTTTCTAGGGTCTGAAAATTTTTAAACTTTCTTCCATGAAAGGTTACACTGTGAAGGGTTCAATAGCATTCATGTTCAAAACTGAAACTTGACACATATTGGAATAAGTGTTTTCTCAGCATGTAATTTCATAGAATGTATCATTACTGTTGCTATTCCAAAGTGACCATGCCCTGCTCTGTTGGCATCTAAAACTCCCTTTAAACCCAGTAGGCTGGAATGTCCTTTGAGCATGTAGTCTCCATCATTTATCTTAGCTAAACATTTAGATAAAGATTTTAAGCAATTACAGTTCACTTCCTTCTGTAGTTTAAGACCCCTAGTGATTTCTTGGCAATTTTTGTGTGTGCTCTCTGAAGTTTTTTCCCTAGATCCTTCATTAGCTTCAGAAATCATAATGTGTGCTTTAGTTTAAATTGTGTGGTATCTAATTTATTTTAGACACAATGACTATGGTACATAAATGGGTAGATTTTATAACCTTGAAATAAAAGTACGTGTCATGCTGGGTTTTTCACTTGTCTTCTCTAACAGTTTCTATCATTTGCATGCAATTTGGGGGTTTTAGTATAGACATTCAAACAACTTCTTGATAAGCTTTGTGTTGCTAATGCCTACCTGATAGGGTCTAAATTTTATTAGTCTAATCTTTCTGCTGAGTTTCGGATTGACCCTAAATTTCATATTGTATTTATTTTGTATCCCTGTTGATTCTATAAATAGCACTAGAACCCCTGGAGCCATGCAAGATGTGAGTTTTAGTTTTGTTAAAAAAATGACAAATTTTACTTCTCTAATAGTGTAGAGAAATAACATTAAGGACCAAATGCATTTTCCTAAAAGTAGATGTGTATGTTTGTGTACAAAAGTACACAATGAGAAGAAACTCATTACACTTTTAAACTTTGCATAAAATTAAGACTATCAAGCAATTTAGGACACATAATCTCTTCAACTTTCTTGTTCTGCCCTAGTATCTGTTTAAAATAAATTCAATCACATTGTGCTGCTGCTCACGCACCATTCCGTAGGCATATATTTTAAAAACACTTCTGTGTCTTCTTGGTGATGAAAGTAGTTTGTCTGATTCTTGCAAAAAGGAATTACCTACTGGATTGTATTAATTTATCTGCAGACACGTCAGAAACTGAATATTTAGAATGGATTTCAACACAGTTCCCTGAGGAAAAACTGCCTGGCAAAGCATCATGCATCAGACTAAATATGCATGTAAGGTAGATTTTCTATTCCTTAAAAAGTCTACTCTGATACATGAAAGTCCCTGGCTGTGGAGAATATGTCACAGGTTTATCAGCAAGGGAGCCTGTTCCCTCATCTTTAGTCTTAGAATGCTCATTAGGTAATTCTAAGATTTCGGTATTACTTTAATTCACCAGGCAGCTAACTAAGGTCATCAGCAAATTAGTTGAAATACATTGAGTTTAGCCTTGTGCACCTTTTGAGAAAAGGTTTGGCCACACTCTTTATTTTTCAGTATACTCAGGGACAGTCAGGCTCCCACAATGAGTTTTGGGGTTTTTTTTCCCATTAAGTTCTGAAAGTCTTTGTCCAACTGTTTGAATGAATCACCAAGAGGACAGTGATCAGATATATAATGCTTGTCTGTGTTTAATTTGAATAGGGAATAAACTGCAACTCAACTGAGATGTGTTTTGAAATAATTCCCTAAATAGAAAACACTTGTGAAACCAGCCAGCAATTTTCTGTGTGGATTAAGGACAAAGGAAAAAGGCTGGAGGGTAAGCAGCGGGGTCCTGCCATGGTGGGGTCCCTGACTTAGGAAGACTAGGATGACCTAGCCACAATAGAAGAAGAAGTACACAGTAGGGCAGACTTCACTGAGGCCTGTTAAGACTAATGAGCTGCTTTCCAGACTTCCTCCTTTGTTCTCACCTGTACTTTAAGCTATACCTCTCAGAAAGGGCATTTGTTCCTCTGGGAAAAGACTGTTTGGTCTTTAAGACATCCACATCACTCTCTTGTTTTCGGGAGGCTACAGGAATGATGTAATTTACAGGTCAATGGGTTTTAGACAGACCTTTGGCCTTAAAAACCTTTAATCACAATGCTGCAGGATTTTGTGGCCAGGAAATATTTCCACATCTAGCTCCTGTTTCCTGGCACTAGAGAAGGAGAGTGCTAAAGGGGGGCATTATATGTCATCTTCTGTGCCTTGCTCAGGAATGGGAATAATCTTCCTAAACCTGACTGTTAACAACTTGATAGCCCCAAAAGTACTCTGGCCACATGGCTCAAAGTAATCATTCTAAGACTTGGTCCTAGGAGCTTCTGGTAGAACAAATATGCCATTTTGCTAATTAGCAAAATACACAGTGATTAAATTTGTAGGTGTCTTTAACAATGAAAAAGTACAGTTTAGAGACTCATTGCATTCTTGGATGTATTAGGGGTTTTTTGAGTTTGAAATTATTTTTGCTTAAGTGAATCACAAGACTACATGCACAGAATGAACTAAATTCACATTGAGACTAAGAGCAACAATAGAACTCCCACATGGATATCTAAATTATTGAACACTAAGAAGAATGTTTTGCAACTTTGATTAGGGAATTATTAATCAAGCCCATAATAGAATGTAGGTCAAAAACAAATTAAAAGAGTCTGACTAGAATTTATGATTAGGCAACCATTAAAAACACTGAGTATTAAAAAAAATTAAAAGATGGAATAGATCCATAAATATGAATTCTTTTTTTTGTGCTCTGGATACAATGTGACAGTTTGAGCATCAATAAAGCAGTTAAGTTAGCGATCAATTACTAACTTCAGGAACAGAGAAATTGTTTGGCTGATAAAAAGCATATTCAGCCTTTGACAAATACTTGGCTGTCACTATCATTTATTTGAAATACCACTGTAGCAACCCTAGCTCTGGCTTTTATTTTTTATATCTTCCAAACAAATAAACTGTGTATGGTGTTTTTAGTCAGGCTTTGAAGTTCAATCTGTTCTGGCAAGGAAGTGGTACTTCACAAATAATAAAAATACAGTTCCTGCTGTTACTTACCCTTCAGAACCATTCTCTTATTAGAAAGTCTTGCAAAACAAATGAGCAGTTGGATCTCTGGTAAAGTTCTGTAAAACTGCAACAGTGTGACAATAAAAGAACATAGCAACAACTCCAGCACTTCAAAGTGCACAAAAATTCCAAAGAAATAATATGTATTTATCTGATTTTTTGATCATCAAAAAAAAAGTGATTGGCATACCTCTTCATCCCATCTTCACTTGGATCTCCAGTAAATATAATTTCATTTTACTAGGACCTTGTTTCAAATAATTTTTTTCCCAGTCAAACCTGACTGTGTATGCATACAGCACTAAAAGTCTGTCTTTAAAATTTAGCAAGTGTCATCCATTTCACTTTAAATAAAAAAAAAAAAGCCAAAAAAACCCAAAACCTTATTTTTTTGTTTAGTCTAAGTTTTTTTTTGGAAAAAACTCAAGGAGAAAAGTTTGATATTAGGAGAAGGGTATTAAAGTGGGAACATTCTTTTCAATTACTAACAGAAATTAAGTTTTAGATTAATCCAGATTAAGAAATCTCACATGGAAGTGAGACACTGAAGAGATTGTCATGCATGAACCGTACTCAGTTTAACAGGATTACTGGTAATGATATGTTCATGTTGTGAAGAGAAGATTTCAGAGGAAATTAAGGGAATAAAGTGAGTGTTGGAAGAATTTCAGGGCACAATGTATGTCTTGTTTCTTTCAGTATAGTATGTTTATTCTTCCATAAAAATCTGATAAAGAAGGGTGACAGTGTTGTCCCCTGATAGATATATTGTGGCCGTGAATGCATGAAACTTCAGGAAAGGTTGTGTGTTTTAAAGAAGTAAATATGCTATTTAAGAAAAGAGATACTATGAAGGCAAAGGGAGAAGAAGTGCACGTCTGTTTATCCTTTAAAAATAGTTTTGATGATAAGATATAGTATCTCTGCTACTAATTTTTAATAGGTACCTCTATATATTTATTCTCAAAATAGAAACCTGAGATATTATGAATATATATGTTCTTCACAGAAATAGTTCAGGGACCAAATCAAACCTTCTGATAGCTTCAAATGAACTTTTTAAGAAGAATTAATAGCAGTATTTTTGGACATGACCTTACAAACACCTTCACAAAATCTGGAATCAGTGCAGCACAAGTGTTTTAATTTGCATTATAAACAAGGAGACACAAGCATGGTATAAATGGTCTGCTTTATCAATAAGAGAGTAGACTGGAAGCTAAAGGAGGGGATTAACAGCATTTGAGCATACTGCTGATAGATAAAGCACATGAGCTTTTTTTCTGGCCTTGAAGACAGAGGAAGAACATATTTGTTGTGTTCTCCCTTCATAGCGTCTAGCCCTGGGCCGCCTCTGGCTCCAAAAATTACAATTATCTTTTGTGTGTACTGTTTTTAATAAGGTAATATGAATACTCTCTTGTAGCTCACCGCAATCATATTTTTCACAGCATGAAACTGAGGGCAGAGTAGGCATGTGAAGGAAGTTCTGGATGTGGCACGAGACATTGGAACAGCTGAAGTTGCAAAGACAGCTATAATAGTGTTGGAAGTGTTGCTGTAATGGTGACAGGATACCATTTTTGACCAAAACTGCCCATAGATGGTAATTTCCTCCAAATAGTTTCCCTTGAACTGTGCCTGAGCATTGCCCAGAAGTATGTTGATCAAGAGGACCAGGACTAAGCCAGGAACTTTGGCAGAGAGTCCCTGCTTGATGTTCTTCATTACTCTTTTATGTATGAGTACAGACATGACTAAAGGGGCTAGGGCTAATGTCAAGGACCTGATCCTTCAGGCTCCTCTTTTGATTAATGAAGAAAGAGTGAATAACTTTTACAATCGTTTTCTATTCTGAGTCTCTAGAAATGCCTGTCTTTCTTCTTTCACTGTAAGGAACAGTATTTGCATATATTTTTCCACCTTTCTGAAGTGGCCTCAAGATGTATGTAAATTCTAAACGTAAAAAGCATTATGATATTGACAAACTTAATTTAAATTTTTCATAAAAATCAGATGGGAATAAGTAGATTTTATAATATACCCTATTTTACCTTGAGGGAAGCAGGACCATTTCCACATTTTTGGCTAATTCAACTGTTACAACTAGCAGGCTAAATTTCAAGGGAGTTGTTGATTTTTATACCATGTTTCAAACCCCTTATCTATATTGTCACTACAGCTATGATGCCTAGGACAATTCCGACTAGGAGATGCCCAGGTTACTAGACATGGTCTTGAGTTTGGGCATGACGATTCCAGTAATTTATGTAAATCAAAGTAAGGCATGTAGAAATCGAACATGCTCCACACAATTTAAACATGAGAGATGTCTATGTGTATCTAAGAAGCTCCTGGTATTTGGTTTCTTTTTTATAAACATTAAACAATGCTAAATTAGCTTGAAAATAGCCAGTTTCCATTCTAGTTTTCCTCTAATAGTGGTGACTATGAACTTGCCTTTTATATCCCTCCAGAGACACAGCTGGAAGCCATGTGGACACCCTAGAATCTCTAAAATGGCACTCAAAACCTATTCTTAGGCAACTGAACTTACTATTGGATTAATGTGATTTACAATTAGAATTTTATAAGAGATGCCAAACAGACCACAGCAAGCACCAGCTCAGAAAACGAGCTATACATCTCTATTGATCTTTTTTCACATATATGAGTTATCCAAGGGAAAAGTTTTGGTTACAACCTCCTGGCCATATATGTAAATTTCCAAATGAGATTTTGGCCGCTTTTGCCCTTATAATAAAATTAGAGCTGTTGAGTCACACTACTCGAACTCTATAGAACTCTATAATTTTTCATTTTAATAAATTAACGCAGAATCACAGAATTGTTAGGATTGGAAGGGACCTCTGGAGATCATCCAGTCCAACACCTCTGCCAAGGCAGGGTCACCTAGAGCAGGAGACACAGGAATACATCCAGGTGGGTTTTGAACATCTCCAGAGAGGGAGACTTAGTGACCCATAGAGGCTTGGCAGCCTGTTCCAGTGCTCTGTCACCTTCAGTGTAAAGAAATTTTTCCTCATTTGAGGTGAAACTTCCTGTGTTTTAGTTTATGGCTATTGCTCCTCATCCTGTTGCTGGGCACCACTGAAAAGAGTCTGGCAGCATCCTCTTGGCACATACCTTTGAGATAGTTATGTGCATTGCTGAGATCCCCTCTCAGTTTTTTCTTCTCTAGACTAAATAGGTCCAGCTCCTGCAATCTCTCCTCATAAGAGAGGCTCCAGACCTCTCATCATATTTGTGATCTCCAATGGACCCTCTCCAGTACCTCCTTGTCTTTCTCGTACTGAGGAGCTCAGAACTGGACACAGCACTCCAGATGTGGCCTCACTAGGGCTGAGCAGAGGGGAAGGATCATTTCCCTGGACCTGCTGGCCACACTCTCCCCAATTCACCCCAGGATACCACTGGAGTTCCTGGCCACAATACCGCACTGTCAATTAATTGCCAACTTGTTATCCACTGAGAATCTTGGATCCTTCTCTGCAGAGCTGCTCTCTAGGAGATCAGCCCCCAGCCTGAACTGGCACTTGGGGTTATTCCTCCCTAGGCAGGACCCTACACTTGCCCAGTACTTATCCGTGGGGAACGCAAATGACTACAAGCTTTCAACTGGATCCTACTCCACTGATCACCATCCTCTGAGCCCTGACATTCAGCCAGTTCTCGGTCCACCTCACTGTCCATCCATCTAACCCACATTTCCTGAGCTTACCTGCCGCGGCTACCCAGGCAGCCCGGTGAGCCTGGTAGGCGACATTGCTTCTGTTCTCCCACATGGACACTCGCCTGATAAGTTGGGCTGCCGCGACGGAGATGAAAGACGAAGGAGGCGCTCTCTTTGCTTAATCCGTGTCTTTATTTCCCTGCCCCAAGCATGGGAAACAGGAAGGCATGAAGGGAGCAACCTAAAGCCTGGCCTTAACAGAATGGCCTCAGCCCCCGGACGTGACCGGAGAGCTGGAATCCTCTGAGCCCTGCCAGGACATGACCTGCACAGGGAACCCAGGGAGCCATTCTGCCCCGGGNTATGAGTACAGACATGACTAAAGGGGCTAGGGCTAATGTCAAGGACCTGATCCTTCAGGCTCCTCTTTTGATTAATGAAGAAAGAGTGAATAACTTTTACAATCGTTTTCTATTCTGAGTCTCTAGAAATGCCTGTCTTTCTTCTTTCACTGTAAGGAACAGTATTTGCATATATTTTTCCACCTTTCTGAAGTGGCCTCAAGATGTATGTAAATTCTAAACGTAAAAAGCATTATGATATTGACAAACTTAATTTAAATTTTTCATAAAAATCAGATGGGAATAAGTAGATTTTATAATATACCCTATTTTACCTTGAGGGAAGCAGGACCATTTCCACATTTTTGGCTAATTCAACTGTTACAACTAGCAGGCTAAATTTCAAGGGAGTTGTTGATTTTTATACCATGTTTCAAACCCCTTATCTATATTGTCACTACAGCTATGATGCCTAGGACAATTCCGACTAGGAGATGCCCAGGTTACTAGACATGGTCTTGAGTTTGGGCATGACGATTCCAGTAATTTATGTAAATCAAAGTAAGGCATGTAGAAATCGAACATGCTCCACACAATTTAAACATGAGAGATGTCTATGTGTATCTAAGAAGCTCCTGGTATTTGGTTTCTTTTTTATAAACATTAAACAATGCTAAATTAGCTTGAAAATAGCCAGTTTCCATTCTAGTTTTCCTCTAATAGTGGTGACTATGAACTTGCCTTTTATATCCCTCCAGAGACACAGCTGGAAGCCATGTGGACACCCTAGAATCTCTAAAATGGCACTCAAAACCTATTCTTAGGCAACTGAACTTACTATTGGATTAATGTGATTTACAATTAGAATTTTATAAGAGATGCCAAACAGACCACAGCAAGCACCAGCTCAGAAAACGAGCTATACATCTCTATTGATCTTTTTTCACATATATGAGTTATCCAAGGGAAAAGTTTTGGTTACAACCTCCTGGCCATATATGTAAATTTCCAAATGAGATTTTGGCCGCTTTTGCCCTTATAATAAAATTAGAGCTGTTGAGTCACACTACTCGAACTCTATAGAACTCTATAATTTTTCATTTTAATAAATTAACGCAGAATCACAGAATTGTTAGGATTGGAAGGGACCTCTGGAGATCATCCAGTCCAACACCTCTGCCAAGGCAGGGTCACCTAGAGCAGGAGACACAGGAATACATCCAGGTGGGTTTTGAACATCTCCAGAGAGGGAGACTTAGTGACCCATAGAGGCTTGGCAGCCTGTTCCAGTGCTCTGTCACCTTCAGTGTAAAGAAATTTTTCCTCATTTGAGGTGAAACTTCCTGTGTTTTAGTTTATGGCTATTGCTCCTCATCCTGTTGCTGGGCACCACTGAAAAGAGTCTGGCAGCATCCTCTTGGCACATACCTTTGAGATAGTTATGTGCATTGCTGAGATCCCCTCTCAGTTTTTTCTTCTCTAGACTAAATAGGTCCAGCTCCTGCAATCTCTCCTCATAAGAGAGGCTCCAGACCTCTCATCATATTTGTGATCTCCAATGGACCCTCTCCAGTACCTCCTTGTCTTTCTCGTACTGAGGAGCTCAGAACTGGACACAGCACTCCAGATGTGGCCTCACTAGGGCTGAGCAGAGGGGAAGGATCATTTCCCTGGACCTGCTGGCCACACTCTCCCCAATTCACCCCAGGATACCACTGGAGTTCCTGGCCACAATACCGCACTGTCAATTAATTGCCAACTTGTTATCCACTGAGAATCTTGGGTCCTTCTCTGCAGAGCTGCTCTCTAGGAGATCAGCCCCCAGCCTGAACTGGCACTTGGGGTTATTCCTCCCTAGGCAGGACCCTACACTTGCCCAGTACTTATCCGTGGGGAACGCAAATGACTACAAGCTTTCAACTGGATCCTACTCCACTGATCACCATCCTCTGAGCCCTGACATTCAGCCAGTTCTCGGTCCACCTCACTGTCCATCCATCTAACCCACATTTCCTGAGCTTACCTGCCGCGGCTACCCAGGCAGCCCGGTGAGCCTGGTAGGCGACATTGCTTCTGTTCTCCCACATGGACACTCGCCTGATAAGTTGGGCTGCCGCGACGGAGATGAAAGACGAAGGAGGCGCTCTCTTTGCTTAATCCGTGTCTTTATTTCCCTGCCCCAAGCATGGGAAACAGGAAGGCATGAAGGGAGCAACCTAAAGCCTGGCCTTAACAGAATGGCCTCAGCCCCCGGACGTGACCGGAGAGCTGGAATCCTCTGAGCCCTGCCAGGACATGACCTGCACAGAGAACCCAGGGAGCCATTCTGCCCCCAGGCAAAGCCCGGGGGTCCAGTCTTATAGAAAGGCTCAGGAATGGCGATGGAATGGCGCCGATTGGCCGTTGCAGGGAGAAGTTATACAGGGGGAGGAGAATGGGAGGTACAAGGATACAACNTTTTGGCCCTTTTTGAAGATGAGAGTAACATCGGCCTTCCTCCATTCATCAGGCACTTCTCCCATTTTCCATGATTTTTCAAAGATGATGGAGAGCTGCAGAGAAACAACATCTGCCAGCTCCTTCAGCACCTGTGGGTACATCCCAGCAGGGCCCATGGATTTATGGATGTTTAGTCTGCTTAGGTGTCCTGTAACTCAACCCCATATGACCAAGGGGAAATCTTTCTTTCTCCAGCCTTCTCCTCTTACCTCTGAGATCTGGGACTCTTGAGGGCTAAGTTCAGCAGTAAAGACTGAGGCAAAGAAGTACTCAGTAATTCTGCCTTCTTGTGTCCTCCATTAAAAGGACAACCATGTGATTCAGCAGCGGCCCCACATTTTCCCCGATTTTCCTTTTACTGCTGATGTACTTGTAGAAGCCCTTCTTGCTGTCCCTGATGTCCCTTGCCAGACTCGATTCCAAGTGGGCCTTGGCCTTCCTCATCATATCCCTGCATACTCTGACAGTGTTCCTATAGTCCTCCCACATGTCTCTCCCTTTTCCCACATCCCATGAATTTCCTTCTTCTGTTTGAGATTTACTAGAAGCTCCCTATTCATCCATTCAGGTCTCTTGCCCCCTTTGCTTGATTTCTTGACCATTGAGATACATTGGTCTTGAGTTTAGAGGAAATGGTGCCTAAATATTGACCAGCTCTCTTTGATCCCTTTCTCTTCTAGAGCCCCAACACGTGGGATTCCTCTAGGTAGGTCTTCAAAGAGGCCAAAGTCAACTCTCTGTAAATTTAGGTTTCTAGTCCTGCTTACTGCTCTGCTTCTTCCAAGCAGGATCCTGAGTTCCACCGTCTCATGGTCACTGCAGCCAAGATTGCTCCAACCTTCACGTCTTTAACCAGTCCCTCCTGGCTTGTTACTATAAGATCCAGCAACGCACCTCTCCTCATTGGCTCCTTCACCACTTGCACTGAAAAGTTATCTTCAATGATCTGCGGGAAATTCCTGTGTGTCAAGCCTTGTTGTCCCCCCAACAAATATGAGTGGTTGAAGTCCCCTAGGAGAACCAGGGCCCATGAACATGAAGATATTTCCAGCTGTCCACAGAAAGCCTCATCAGCCTCCTCCTCCTCCTCCTCCTTGTCCTCCTCCTGATCCAGTGGACACAACACACCCACAACATATTAGCATGTCCCTTAATTGTTACCCATAAGCTCTTATCTCCTTCATCTGTGCCTGGGTAGACCTCCATAAATTCCAGTTGCTCTCTCACACAAAGAGCAACTCCACCACCTCGGCTCTCTGACCTGTCCTTTTTAGAAAGTACACGGCCATCCATGACAGCATTCCAGTCACATGAACCATCCCATCACATTCTTCTTGTTTATTCCCTATGCATCATGAGTTTGTGTACAGGCATTTCAGAGAGGTAATGAAGCATGAAGGTTCCCTAGAAGGGGTGTAAGAGCAACACCAAGAATGTTTTTGCTCTGTGAATTCTTTACCGTACCATTCTTCTGTGCCTTAATTTGCTTAGTTTATTCTTATTACTATTACCTCCTTCGGCTTTTTTGACAACTGCATTTTTGTTGTTCAATAGCTATTTGAGTATGCATCATTATCTGTAAGAATCCACAAATTACCTTTCTGTTTTTGCTATTTTTAAAAGTCAGCTTGAAGTTTTGTTACAAAAGCCCTGGAATATATGTGTAGCTCCTTCAGAAATAATTATACTCCCTTTTGTAGGTATTACTCCCTTTTTAGACAGCACGGTCTGAATAGATAAATTGGTAGTGTGACCTCTAACTGTCACAGTGTGCATGAGCTATAGAGAAGGTTGCAGAGAAGAGATCACTTGATTCAGTGGGACTGAATTTTTTAATTCTTAGTAAAGATACATATAGGCCTGTTGATTCACTGAATTATTACTCAGAAAAAACACAAAGCCAAGGCACAAGCAATCAAACTTCATGTTTCTTCAGTGACGAAAGCAATGAGAACATTTCTGATTCCTTACCACACACTTCTTATAAAAATCCCCTTACAATTAAAACTTAACCTTGACAAATCAATAAGTATAATTTATTTTCTATTAAAAATATAGGATATAATACCTACAACATTTCTGTTGCAATAAATTAAGTGGAGAAAATTTTGATTTAAGATTTCATTATCAATAACTATTTATGATTTAACTTTCAGAGATTGATGTTGCTATAGAGACACAACCACTCTTTTAAAGCAATTTAATTTGCAGATTATATTCATACCTCTTCTGAAGTCTGTCTGTATCAAGACTGCATGCTCAGTCAGCTCCATCAGATGGTGCACATTGAATCTGCCTTATCCTGCTCACTTCCTCACCTACAAACAGAGGAAGGAGAGGGACCATTTCACTTCTTAGGCCAATATGCAGGGTGGTGGTATAGATTTGTTAATGTGGAAAGGATGGAACTGAGCCAGAAAGTTTCTCTGGTGCCTATGAGTGAGCCCAGAGAAACACTGCCTATTACTCTTCCCTCATGTGCATGCTTAGAAAAATTACTATTTTTGGATGGAACATATGCACATGAACAAACACAAAAGGTCAAGTATACATCTGGCAAATGGAAACAATGTAAATTTAGCAGCTTGGATCCATCTAAATAATATGTAACTTGGGGATACTTTGTTAAAAAAAATTTCCTTTCTCCTCAGTGTTACAGAAACTCCCAAGTCACAGTACAGTACTATTCCATGGACTCTTAAGCTTTGTATTTTCTGAGTTAGAAAAGCAGAAAAGATAGACACCTGTAAGGCCTGAAATAATTGCAGAGGTATTAAATCAAAATTTGTTAGCAATGAAGCATAGGTAAGAAGGCTACCTATCTGCCTGAATGAAGTTATTCATACCTATCCTATTCATCTTACTATACTTAAAAGCAACACACTGTAAAAATAACGATTCTGATTATTGTTGATGTATGGTATGCTCTGCGTGTGTTTTAATAATATACATGCTGTAGTAAACTATAGTGCTACAAACACGCTATGAACAGTTATGATCCTTGTCTGAAGTTGGTAAGATCTGACAAAAATCCCAGCTGTAGGAGGACCACGTGAAACCAGGATTTTAACCATTTAAACAGGAGTAAGAATTGCTTCCTATTTGTAGCATTGCAGAGTTAATGCAAAGATACAATCGGTTGTTACATGGGTAGGCTCACATCTTCATCAGTATTGAGTCACTCCCCTTCTGTGTTCTTTTTTCTGGAACTGAAGTACACATCCTTGAAGCATTGTTATGCTACCCCCACCAGTACATACACATATTTATACTTTTTTTTTCCCCCGTGCAAATTTAAATAGCTATACATAACCTCACGCACACCAACATGTGCCTATGAGCCATGGCACATGCATTTGCAAGGCAGAAATTCAAAAGCTATTAAGAATCCACACAGCCTTAAAAAAATTGTTTTGTAAGACCAGAGATAAAAAAAAAGTGAAAGCTGTTTTGTAGATGTCATTTTTCACATCATCCCACAGATTCCCTAATTAATCATTTTTACCTTTCATTATATATTAAAACCTGATAATTATTGTAAAAATATTATAGTAATGCTTAGGATGAATAGCTTGAAGTTTGCAGTTTTTTAAGTGCTGAAGATGTGATAATGTTATTCTTGTACTCTGATTCTTGTTTTCTTGTTTTGTTCAGTCTTCTTTTTTTTTTTTCCCAAGAATGCTGCCACTACTTGCATATAATAACTACAGAATTTTATTTCTGCATCTTGTACATTGTTTAAACTCATGCATTTTTTTTTGGAGTCTGTGGTCTAGCTCTCTAGCCACAGAGTCAGCAGTGTGTCCCTGTCATAAAACCAGCTCTGGGCGGATATTTAGGGTACTGTGGGGTTACCTGCCTATGTTAGATGCATGAATCCCACCTGTGTTAACAAAACTCTTGTCCTGTTTAGCCAGAAACTAAAGCCTATGTCCAAAGAATCTCATAGGAGTCAGCTATAGAGTCTACCAATTTCCTAATTTGAAAAAAAAGCACAGTTTTCTTCAAAAGGAATTGATCTTACAACCCTAAGCTTGTAGGCATATTTTATTTACTTTTAAGTGTTCTTCAATGAAATATCTTATTGACTTGAAAGGTTTTGTCTGGCACATTAGTCTTTCTCTATTTCTGAAAGATTCTCTTATAAAGTTTTGTTGCTTTCATGGAAAACAAAAAGGAAAAATATTTCCTCTCAAGTCATTTTTATGCATATTAGACTGACACTAACTCACCTTTGCTTAAAATGCTAGATCAAGGCTGTTCAAGGTCCAACCCTCATGTAGCCACATCTCATCTGACTGTGCTTTCAAGGGACCCACTGAAAGTAGGATGAGCACATTGATGTGCTTCAGAAGCTGAGGAGGGATAGCATATTGTTGAGAAAAATGAAATATTGTTGAGTGCAGAAGAGTTCACAAAGTCTGCTGATGCACAGCCCCTGCAGAGGCAGCACTCTGACGGCTAAATGCCTTCCTGAAAGAGCACTCCTGGACATCCAGCCTTCAGCCACTCCTTCCTTCCACTGCAAATTTAAGTCTGAACAAACATATTTTAAGATATCACAATCATATTTTTTTAAACAAGAAATATATTTGATTTTCAGTGGAAGGAAATCTTTTATCATTTTATCTGGTATGACAAGACTGGTCCACTTACTTGCTTAAAAATCACAGAAAGAGAATCACAGAATGGTTGAGGTTGGAAGGGACCTCTGGAGATCTTCTGGACAAGCCCTCCTGCTGAAGCAGGGCCATCTAGAGGTGCTTGCCCAGGACTCTGTATGGGCAGATTTTGAATATCTCCACAACATTTCTGGGAAGCCTATGCCAGTTCTCAGTCACCCTCACAACCAAAAAGCATTTTCTGATGTACAGAGGGAACCTCCTGTCTTTCCATTTGGGTCCATTGCCTCTGGTCCTGTCACTGGCACCACTGAAAACATTAATCAAATCCACCCACAGGCCTTCTATTCTCTAGTCTATACAGTCTCAGGTCTCTCAGCCTTTTTTCACAGAAAAATACTCTGGCATCTTTGTCATCATCTTCATGGCCCTTTGCTGGACTGCTTTTGTTTTGTCCATGTCTCTCTTATACTGGGAATCCCAGAACTGAACACAGGACTTCAGATGTGGCTGCACAGTGCTGAGTATAAGGGCAGGATCACCTCCCTTAACCTGCTGGCATCACTCATCCTAAGGCAGCCCAGGATACCATTGGCCTTCTTTGTCAAAAGGACACATTCCTGGCTCATGTTTGGCCTAATGTGTGGAAGGATGCCTAGGTCCTGTTCTGCCCAGCTGCTTTCTGGCTGTTCCAGCGTGCACCAGTACCTGGGGTTGTTCCTCCCCAGGTGCAGGACTTTGTGCTTCCCCTTGTTGAATTCTGTGAGGTTCCTGTTGGCCCATTTCTCCATCCTGTCCCTCTGGCTGGCAGCATGTCTCTCTGACATATTAGCCCCATCTCTCGATCTGATGTCATTAGCAAACTTGCCGAGGATACACTCTTACCCATCTTCTGGATCACTAAGGATGTCAAACAGGACTGTACCCAGTATGGTCAGTGAACACCACTATAACTGGTGTCCAGCTGGACCGTGCACTGCCAATCACTACTGTTTGGACACAGCCACGAGGTCAGTTTTCAGTCCATCTCACAGTCTGCTTGTCCAGCCAGTACATGAACAGCCTCTTTATGAGCATCTCATGGTAGACAGTGTCAAAGAGCTAACCAACGTCCAAGTAGTATCCACCACTCTCCCCTCATCTACAAGGCCAAACACTTCATCATACAAGTTTATTAAGTTGGTCAAGCATGACTTCAACTTGTTGAATCCGTGCTGACTACTCCTGATGATTTTCCTTTTGTGAATGTGCCTGGGAGTTGTTTCAGAATTAGCTACTCCATCATCTTCCCTGGGAACAAGGTGAGAATTACCAGTCTGAGTTCCTTGAGTCCTCCTTCTGCCCTTCTTGAAGACAGGGGTGACATTTACTTTCCTCCAATCTTTGGGCAAAATATATTGTTGGATCTGGACCTAAATAAATGTGCTCTGTATGGTCTTAAAAGAATAGAATATAATTCTGAGTGCAGTATGCTCAGACACTAAAATAATACAAAGGTTAATGTTTTGTAGGCATCATTTTATCATAAGTGAAATTTTTGTTTGGTGTGCTAATTTGCATTTCAATACTTCTCTTGTTACTATGTTTCCAAATTATTATCTGCAGGTGGTTCTTTGCGTCACTCAGTGCATTATAAGAAATCCTGAAAATAAATACATTTAGAGAGTGCTGTAGTGTCTTGTTACCTATGAAAACTATATTTATTTATTTTTGTAATTAAAGCTGTATAAAGAACAAAGCTAATACATAGTCCTTGCACAGTACAAGCCAAGACTCATTCTTGCAAATGTCTACATATGTGTTTAGTAATATTGCATTAGAATAAATATTTATCAAGTACTCAGGATTAATTTTAAGGGTAAATTAAAAATTTTCTTTCTGAGTAAGTAGGTTCTGAAACAGCCTTCTCATCAAATTAGCAGAAATAACAAAGGCAGTTGGTTTAAAAAGAGTCTAAATGTTTCTCGGATTGACTAATGCAATTGTAGGCATATAAAGTATAGAACTCAACCACTCAGGAAATTCCCTTTGTTCTTATTTACTAGACTTGTGCACATATATGGTAAATAGATTTATCTTTGTTTGTCAGTGTTTGTGGGATCAGAGATTTAATACTTGTTGGATAGTTCATTTTTAGGAAGCTTGCTGTCTTAACTTAAAAACTAAATTTAAAAATTTGTCCTTCCTTCTGTATGTAGAAATTCTATCTCATTACATCTTGTAAAACACTTTTCAAACTACTTCCAAAAAGAAAGTATATAAAAGGTTAACACAATACTTATTTTTAGCTTCACATTCCTATGGAAAAATGGCAATTTGACTGTATTCATTGTGATTTGAAACCAGATAAATAAAGAGTAGTTCAAGTGACAATTACCTTATTTCAATATTTACAGAAAATTGGCACTCCATCCTCATCAAAGCACATTGAAAATTGTCTTGTTATCTACACAAGTGCCTGGTTTCTATAAATATTGAAATTTGGTAATTATCTCTAGCACTATTTCTTCCTTATCTACTTTTCAGAATTGAGCAAATAGAAATATCATTTAGTTATTAACATTTTCCAAATACATATCTGGTTTCTTTTTAATGAGAGTGCATATGTAAAGAAAGTAAATTGCAAAATAAGGACAAGGAAATGCAATGAAGTATCTTTCTATTGGAGGCATCCAAAAGCATGGGTAAAGACCTTGTTATTCAAATAGCTAGATTTAGCCTAAGTCCATTTCTAAAAGGCAAGACCTCTTAACCAAGAGACCTAACTGACAAAAAGGAACCATTGACACATATGCAGCATGAAATTAACCCCTTTTTTTTTCTCTCCAGCACATATTGAGCCAGATTGTGCAGAGCCATTCATTTGCTTCGCTGAGTCAAGCAAAAAGATGACACTTCCCCAGGTTGTTATCCCTTTTAAGTCCCTTTGGGACATGGCAGACAGGACCAGATTGAACCTGTCTGTATGTTGCAATTGTGTTTTCCCCCAATGTTAGTTTATGATCACACTGATCTGTACCAGATTATCAAGAATTAATCTGTAAAAGAAATATATAGAAATATGTTGAACTCTCATCCTTCATAACAAAAACTCAGGTAATGGCATGTTGTGAAAGAATCTTCATACAGTCTTCAGGGAACCATCCATACCCTGAAAATAGGGCACAGGCCAATCCACATCAGTATTAGGTGCAGTTTGTTGCATATCTTTTCAGTGTCCTAACTTCAAAATCTCTTTTTTTTTTGTCAGTGAATTTGGGCATGCTCTGGAGTCTAGCTCTAGTCTGAAGGGATCTTTAGACACATCTGTACTGTATACAAATCAGGGCCTGTGAACAGGCTCAAACACTGTCCACTGTGGTCGTCCGTATAATTTAATTATTTGCCTGCTCCTCATCAGGTTTAGCTCAGGTTTGCACCTTCCAACACATGCTGGGGCAAACACGTAGGCAATGCTCCTGAGAGTAATTGGGATGATTTGTTTATTTACTGCTTTATGTACTTATTCTCCACATTCATTTTTGTTCCTCTTAAACTAGATGCACTGACCACTAAAATGTTTAATGAGACTGATTGGATGGGACCCACATTATCTAGCCTGAGATGTCAAGTGACTTTATTATCTTGGCATAACTTAACTGTAACCAGGAATCCTTTTTTCAAATAATATAGGTGGAATCAAAATAATTAATTTGTATGTAGATGTCAATGACATATAATATGTATTTTGAGGGTGGATAAGATTAATCCCACCCTTCCCTGTTTTCTTATCTTCTTCCTTTTACCCTTTTAGTCTCTTTATGATATATACAGTCGTTAGAGATGAACACCCTTCACATCCTTCAAAAAATTCTTGATTGTCTGCATTATAGAAGGGTTCAGTTAATCTGTACTTCTCAAATGCGTCCTCCCCTAAGAAAGAATCACTTGAAATAAAAGAAGTATCTGATCTTTTTTACCACATTTCAGCACACAGATATAAAATAACTCCAATGTTGTCACAGCAGTGCTGATGCTGTGGCAGTTCAGCATGAAATTATGCCATGATTAAGACCACACAAAATAATACTAATTCTCCTCCTTTTAAGATTCAAGTACCTACAGACCTAGATAAGAGACAAATGTGCATTTTTGGCATTTACTGTATCTTTCCACTGGAAAGACCAATGTAGGTAAAAACCCCATTATTCGTAACTTAGCAATACATAGCCAGTCCAAGCTGTCTAAAGAGATAAAAAATTATGGAATTATTTTCCCAAATTGCTGTCATAGTGAAAATAAATTCTAAGTCCTTATGCAAATACTGTATTGGTGAAACTGGTAACAGAATTGTTTGGGTATCCCTTTGCTGTCATTTAATTTTAAGTCTTCTGCTGAGGGAAGGCTGAGAGGAAAGTTACTTCCCTGATTATTCAATATATTACAGAAGGTAAATACTAATGCCAGTGCCTGTGCACTTTTCAGCAACAGGAAAGCTATAAAATCCCTACATTTTCTTCAGTGACCTTTGAGGCAGGAAAAATGAAATTAGGAAGACATAATTTTGACTTAATATATGATGAGCAAAATCAGAGGTGCAATTTGTAAAAGTAAACTAGAAGTGAAAAACAAGGAGTGCTCTTTCTATAAGCAATTCCTTCTATTAAAAATTACTTAAATATATAAAACCAGTAATATGTCAGGTCTAGGATAGTTTAACAAGGAATAGGGCTGAAAATATCAGCACTATGATAAAAATACATATTACGTTTTCGAAATACCCCTTTTTTATAAATAAATCTGTGATTTTTATTCTGTAAAACAGCAACACCTTTCCCAAATCGTATGTAAAATAATGAAGCCTTCCTTTTATTCTTTGCCTTGTTGTGCCTTTTATCCCGCACCACCAGAGACACGCATAAAATAGTCTCTAGACAGAAGGCAGAAGATGGAAAATAACATGAAAACCCAACTCACTCAGTAATGTTATGTCTTGCATACAACAAACATAGTAGCATATAGTATAGTGTTTGCCTCTCCCTGTACTCCTACAAGCTCCTCGCTCTCAATTCTGACATGCTCTTGTCAAGCAGTGGCAAAAGCTGCCCTGTCAGATAAGCGTCTCTGCAGAGCCTTGTAAGTGGGGCCTCACAAACAGCATCTCAACACTTAAGGGCTTGGGCAGAACAAAGATCTATCTATCTCCCACAGCAGGCAATCCTATCACAGAAATATAGTCCTGAATCATTTTCACAGCATCCTGTTCCTGAAATTCTGCATCCACCTTAATCTACAAAAGACTTTTCCAGTCCTACTAATATACAATATCTATAGCAAAGTGTAAAAGCCATAAATTACAATGTGCCATAAAAAGAGACAGGAACTTGTGGGTATATTCAGCAAAGTCACCTAATATAAAGTGACATATTCCAGATTTCTGTATCATTTCCCAAGGTTCTCAAGGCAGCTTTATAAATGTTGTGGTTTTATTACTTTGACAAGTGAAGACTGTATGTTCAAATAAAGAACATTGCAAATATTGTGTGTTTTTATATGGAATCAGAAGGAAGTATGCCAGAGCATCTTGACATCAGCATTTCAAAATTTAACAACATTATATGTATCCTTCAGAAATGGAAAATTGGACTCATACCATGAGAATGGTGATGGAAAAATTATTAGTTTCCAAAGTACAACTGCACTATTTTCCTTGTTACAAATAATTAAAAAATGTGTTCTGAGTTTCATATTTAAGATTTCTAAAAAAAGGAATATTAATTTCAAACAATTTTGCCATTTTAAAATGTTATACAAGAAACAGTACTGATTTAACTGCAGAAGATAAAAGGCTTAAATAAGAAATATGTATCTCAAAGTGTATTAAAAGATTGTCTGTCAATGACAGGAAAAGTTAATACATTTATAAGCATGCATAACTTACAACAGGTTTAGAGAAAGGAATAATTTTAACATATTAACTATTGCTAATGCATTCTCTTTATTTAAAAGATGCATATTTCATTATAAATGGCTTACTGAATTATGAGATGGCTTTTATATCTCTTTATTTCATTTTGAATGTGTTATGGTTTATTCTAACCTGCCAGCAACTACCACAACTATCCTTACTTCGCTTTCAGAAAAAGCTATTTTCATTACACATTGCTTCTAAGTATATTCATTGACAATGAATTTTGAAATATGAAAATACATTTTATGTTATCACAGTGGGATTTTGTGTCAACCGTAAGGGCACTATAGATGTTTAGAATTATAGTTTTTATGTGTCTGTTTATTTTTATATCCTTTTGCAAATTTTTACATGTTACTAATACTGTAACTGATGTGTGAAGGACTGGCTGATGGTCAGAGTCCAAAGGGTTGTGGTGAATGGGGCTACATCTGGCTGGTGACCAGTCACCAGTGGCATTCCTCAGAGCTCAGTCCTGGGGCCAGTCCTCTTCAATCAACAATCTGGATGCAGGACCTGAACATGCCATTAGCAAGTTTGTTGACAATACCAAACAGGAAGGTGCTGTTGACACTCTTGAGGGACAAAAGGTCTTGCAGAGTGATCCGGATACATTGGAGCATTGGTCTATGATTAATGGGATGAAATTTATCAAGTCCATATGCTGGATTCTGTACCTAGGATAGAGTAATTCTGGGAACAAGTATAGACTGGGAGAGGCGTGGCTGGAGAGCAGCCCTGCAGAAAGGGGTCTGGGGTTGCTGCCTGGCAGCAGGATCAGTGTGAGTCAGCTGTGTGTCCTGACAGCCAGCAGGGCAAATCCCACCCTGGGGTGCATCAAAAGCAGCATCACCAGCCTGTCAAAAGAGGTGTCATGTCAAAAGTCATGTCCTGTGAGGAGTGGCTGAGGACTTCGGGATTGTCTAGTTTGGAGAAAAGGAGGCTGAGGGGCCACCTCTTTGTTCTCTACAGCTTCCTGGGGAGGGGCAGTGGAGAGGGAGGAGCTGATCTCTCCTCTCTGGGATGTGATGATGTGTGGGAATGGTCAAACCCTGGAACAGGCATCCTAAAGAGGTAGGCAATGCCTCAGTGTTTAAGAGGCATTTGGGCAATGCCCTTAATAGCATTCTTTAACTTGGTCAGCCCTGAACGGGTCAGGTAGTTGAACTAAGGGGTTTTTGTATGTCCCTTTCCAATTGGAACTATTCAATTTATTCTATTATACACTATGCCATGCTATTCTAAATGAATTAAAACATAGTTGATGCTGATGAAGTGTAGAGACTGACCACATCATCCTCAGGGAAACACACAGGATGTGTTTAAGTTGCTTAAACATTTGAGATGCTTTTACACTCGCTGTTAAGCCTCCAGCTGTGAGCCCAGGAGAATATAGTTCTGTTGTAGGTCTAGCATTGTATCTGTTCGTATCTGAGAAAATGCTTGTGGATACTTCAAATGGCATGATGTTCTTTGGCTTATGTATCTGAATATCCCATTCATTGAACCATTCCCTTACTCCTCATGGAGGGATTCCTTGAGTCTCTGTTGACTGTAGTGGTAATTTATACACATATAGCCCACGTAAACATCCGCACTCTTAGCAGGGCAGGTTGAACCTCATGCCCACTGCTTACCACTGAGTCATTTTTCTATGATTGTGCTCTTTCATGTCAGCTAGAGTTGAAGTCAGAAGATGTTTGATTTCTTTGTCCCCTGAATATGAGGTTATCATTAATTTCTCAAATGTCTACAATACAATGTATTTGACTGAAAATTTGGCCGGGTAAGAGTGATTACCTATATTAGAATACAAAATTTTATCCCTAAAGCAATCCTGTAGGTATAAAGTGATTTGAAGAAAACTCCAGGTGAAACAGTTCACTCAAGACAGTTCAAAAGGGAGAGAAAAATGAGTTTTATTCTTTTGTTTTCAATAAATACCTCCATTGTCTTCATTCTTTGTTCACAGCTGTCTTTTGTTAGGTTTTGTAGATTTTAGCATCACAGTGCAATTGATACTAGGACATCAAAAAAGATTAACCAAAGATTAAGATGGCACAATAGCTTTTTTCCAACATGTACTAAAAGTAAATGTCCAGAGGAAAAACCCAACAGCATATGGTAATACTTCTTCAAGCCTACAAGACTTCCTGAGGCAGAAAAGTTTGTATGGATTTTTCTGACATGAATTTGTCTAGTCTTCCTACAAGCCCATTTACATTTTTATCATCCACAATACTCTGTGTCAAGGTGATGCACACTCTATCTGTAACCATGTTTTGAACCTGACAGCTGACAGCTTCATTTGATGCCTACTAGTGCCTTTGCTGTCAAGGGGCAGAGAACAATAGATCAGTTCTCTACATGCGCTATCATTTCCCCCTCAGTCATTTCTTCTTCAAGCAGAAGAGTCCCTGACTACTTATTTATTCCTTGTAAAGACACTATTTCATACTTCTCATATTCTTTGCTGTCCTTATCTTAACCTTATCCACTTCCTCTCTATCTTTTCTTTTTTTTTCTGGGTACTTCAGTGCAGACAGAAAGCAAAATGCTTTACGCAGCTTTATAATAACATTCTCCATTTTATTCTATGTTTCATTTCTAAAAACTCAGTAGTTATTTTTACTGAGATTCACCTAATATCTTAACAATTTTCTCTGGTATAACATCAAGATAATTTCTTCGATTGATAGAAATGGACTCAAATTTCAAAAGGGAAGGTGATTCTTTGCCATGAACATCACTTTATATTAACCTACACTGGCTGCATTTTGCTAGCTATTTTCTTCCCTAATCCCCTAAGATTCTTTAGTGGATTCTTCATAGTTGACCCTGGTCTTTGCTATTTCAAATGGCTTAGTAACATCAGCAGTATTTTCACTTCACTTTTCACCTCTTTTCCAGGTTATTTATGAATATCTTGAATGATATGTGGGCTAACGAGTCTTATGGAATATTGTTGATGTCCTCCACCCACAATGAAAACTGGCCATTTACTGCCATTTTCTCATTCTCTTTTAGAACCATCTTCAAATACTTACAAAGACCTATTGCTTTGTCTTTTACTTAATAAACTTTTATGATATACATAGTGAGCCAGATCTCCTTTAGCACTTGCTTGTTATAACCCCAGAAAGTTAGTTGTGACATCATAGGGGTAACATTCTGCTTTTATCCACCTCTAAGAAGACTAGGTGATAAAAGATCTTCCTTGGCCCACAGCTCTGTGAAACTCTGAAGACAGCTGCTATCTGAGAATGAATAAGAATGTGAAGGGCATGAACATAGAGGATTTGGTGACTGTGGCTAGATCGTATTTATAAACTAACAAGCTCATGAAACTATTACAACTAGTACATTTTAATATTAAAATGCAATAAAATCATACTGAATCCTCACATTTTCCCCACATGTCCCAGAAGGCTTTCTACAGAATGAATACAAGAACAGCTATGAATCAAGTATAATTCTGGCTGCAATAAATAAGATCAACAAGCAGCCCTAAGGGTAGCTCCAGCACAGTAGTTTACCATCTTTATTAGTTATATAAACGGCCTCAAGATATTTTGTCATGTGATATCCCCCAGCATCTTTAAAAAACCCAAAACCTTTTAATCTGCCTGTAAAAGCTTGTAATGTGTAGCTCAGTCTTGCAGCCCTGTGCCTTATCTCCATGTACAGCAAAGGCTAATTTGTCCCCTTTAAGCCTTTCACTGCAACCTGATGCTCTCTTAATCACCCCCTGAAACTCTGCTCTGTTTATCCTCTTTTACAGAGACAGGTGCAAAGGATTTTATTAATGCAATACCTTCTTAAGTGGTTTAGTTTATCCCTTACTATTGATCCAATGGTTTAAATCCATTAAGAGGGTGCGAACAGACACTTTATTCTTTGCTTAATAGAATCCAGTCTAGAAAAAATAGCACATAGTATTCTGTCCTCTTCTACACCTGTTTTTTTTTCTGTAAAACCTGAGACCCAAAGAAGATTATAGAACATCTAGCTGCTATGTAATTTTGATTGATGTTTGTTTCTCTGTTAATCTCCCAGTAATTTATTCAGATTTTTAACATTCATATATAACATTTTTGTAATAATTTTAATATTCTAAATATGACTACATACCAAAAACCTGCTGAACTTTTCATACAATCTATATGTTACACAAGACATGGAGAGACTGCAGTGAAGGGCTACAAAGGTGATTAAAGGTCAGGAGCATCTCATTTGTGAGGAAAGTCAGAGTTGGCTAGACTGCTCAGCCTGGAGAAGAGAAGGCTTAGGGAAAATGTCATCAATGTATACAAAAACCTGAAGGGAGGGTGTGAAAAGAACAGACAGGCTTTCTTCAGTTGTGCCCAGTGACAGGACCAGAGCCAATGGGCAGAAACAGAAACACAGGAGAGTCCTTCTGAACATCAGGAAACAATTTTGGCTGTAAGGGTGATTGATCAATCACTTGCACAGCTTGCCCCCCTAGGTTGTGCATTCTCCATTCTTGGAGATCTTCAAAAGCCTCCTGGGAAAGCATCTCTTGGTGGCCCAACTTGAGCAGAAGTATTGGTCCAGATGACATCCAGAGGTCGCCTCCAACCTTAACCTTTTTTTAATTCTGTGAGAGTTAACGAAAATTCAGTCTTTTGTAATCTAAGCAAGTAAATTATTTTTTAGACAATGTTCACAGATCCCATTCATTCATGATAATACTAATTTTTATGTGTCAGGAGAAGACTTTGTGGTTTCCACATGAGTTATGATACATATCAGAGTCAATCCAAACTTTTAGTGTGCTTTGCCCTGGAAAGTAATGCAATGATAGCTTCCTGCCATGAGCATTTTAGCAGCTAAAGTAAACAAGCATGGTAAGAGATGACATTAAGTAAGACAGGTGTAATTTTTCTTTGACTTTTTAGTACCAATAAATAACAGTAATGAGGTTTTGAGTAGTATCTAACCCCATGCATGCTTAGCCATGGAAAACACCAAGTCTTTATGACAATGGCAGTAGAACCAGCAAAGCACACTGTCTCCATTAACAAGACCTCAGGGATGGAAGTTGGTTCACCGCCTTTCTTGATGACTTTTTAAGCAGTTGTTCCAGCATGACTGTCAAAGAATGATGCATCTATATGCATCAAGAAAGAGTGTTTAGAACAGTCCAGGATATTCTAATCAGAAGCAATAATCAATTAGCGGCCAAGAAAAATACTAGTGTGCTACTTACACATTCAGTGGAGATGAATGGTGATGTGTGCTTGCTTGCATAATAGAGATATATTTATTAAAGTAAAACATACACACATACACAGCAGTAGGAAAATAGTTCTACCATAAAATGTCTATGGTTTGAAAGCTATCTATTTTTTTTGTAGATATAAATTTGCTCTTTAGAGATGAAAATCTTGTCCTTTACCCAAGTTTCATATTTATCTAAGTTTTCCATGAGTTTGTAAATTTTGCTTTCTCTATAAGGAATTTAACAACCTCCAGGTTGTTAACATTACTCAGATTAAAAAAAAAAAAAAAAAGGAATATTTCCACTGAAAGAGTAGTACTCCCTTCCTGTGAGACAAGAGGAAGTTTGCAGTCTCTTGCACTTTAGTATATGCTCTCAATGAGGTTGTTATGCTGCTATTGGCTCTGCAACAGGCTGCAACCTGGTTAAGCAAATAGTAGTTCACTTTAGCTTGTGTGGTGGACCTAGATTTCTGAAAGACAATATGGTGGTATTTTACATTCCTGCTGTCTTCAGGAGCTCTGTTATTTAAAATCCTCTCAACATCTTCCAGTTTTACAGATGAAATAACCATATGTTTATACAAGTGTTCTCAATACCAGAGAATAGAATGGCCTTCAAGTACAAACAGAAGCTGAATAAGATAACAGATGAAGGTTTTATGGATATATTCTTCTTTCCCCTCTCCCCTTGTATCTTCTCACCTGGCAGTCTGGTTAATGTCAGTGTGAGCTGACAACAAACAAGTGACACATACCTACTGCTATGGAGTCACCATGTGCCAGCTGACTGCAGCTGGTGCCAGCTCTCACGGGAGGCAATAGAAAGAATCCTTCCAGCCTATTTCTCTTTAAAGTATGGGGTTTCTGTCCTGTGAGGATTCAAGTACTTTAAGCAAAGTCCAAAAAGTTCCAAAAGAATGTTTTACAAAGACACTGCAAATCTGAGTCATTAATACACACAGAATAAAACATGTGAAGGCTTATGCATGAAGCAGCTAGTGAAAAGGATTAGGGAGGAAGCGCAGGTTGTTTTTCTTTCTCTCTCAATATCCTTCTTCTCAGGTTTCCACTTTTAACTCCTGCAGGATTGTTTTAGGGTGCTGACAAGGCAGTGCTGGTGCAACGATATGAAATCTGTTTTCACTAATGCAGGAACCAAGCATTATATCCGCTCTTTTTTTTACCAGATGTCAAAGGTATTTGGTTATGCTCCCAACTATTGGAATTGGAGGGGTTACTGTCTAGTGTAATTACAGCCTTCCCCCATTCTATTATTGCTGCCAGTTTCTACTGAGCCAAATCAATCCTGACAGCTGGCCAGATGCTTCTTGTGCCAGTCAGCAGGACTCTGGTCTCAAAAGAGCATCTGGTTATAAGGAAATTTTGCAGTAAACTATACAGTCAATCTTATTTTCTAAAAATATCTGCATAAACACTGAAGAAAAAGTGTGTAGTAGCTTCACTAATACATTGGTTTTTTAAAATGTGGGAGTGAGCACTTGACTTTTTCACTACAGTTTCTATTTATATAACATTAATGGAGACTAGTAAAAAGCTTTTTTTTGTGAATAAGCTATATATGTCATATCTTTATTACAGTCTGTGCAGTCCACAGACTCAAGAGCAGCTGCTTAAAGTGTAAGCCAACAGCACAGAACACATTTATCCTAGCATTTGTTTCATGAGGTCAAAAGTTATTTTGATTTGGAAGGTCCTTGGGACATGGACTCTTAGAAGCCTTAGACATTTTTTTTTTCTACTACCCTATAATTAGAAAATAATAGGAGGGTTTGCGTTTTTTACTGATCAAAGCAGTTAGGAAAGTACCACACTTTCCGTAGTAGACAATGTTCTCATGCAGTTTCTTTAGACAAACCTGGACTTGTTTTCTTACAGCTTATTTTCACTTTGCTCACAAAACCTTTTAAGGGAATAATGAAGAATTAGTTATTTCCATATTACCTTCACTGCTTCTGCTTGATGAAATAGAGTGCTTCTATACTTCTTGCTCCAGAAAAAAATGTTGAGTATGGATAGGCTGTCTAGTTTTTTGCTTAATCATTTTCTTTCCTCAATGGAAGCAGTTGGTATCATGATCTAAAAATATATCTATTCATCCAAGGAGTGAAGAAGAGGGGATAAAAGTTCCATACAGGGCAAAGGCTGTTTGCTCTTCCTAGTATGTTGGTCCATATGTAAGAGAATATGCTTTGGATGCCTCTGCATATGCTGAAACATATTCACATATGTTTCTTAAAAAACTAGAAAGCAGGTATAGCTGGTGAAACCCTACTAAGCCCTCAAAGAGGCCTCCCACTGCCACTTTCATTCAATTGCTCTCACAATACCACATACAATGGCTTGCTCTGCTTTCATTTTCGGTCATGAAAACAAGCTGCTATTGTCTATATATAAATTCCAGCATCTGAGGGCCACATGCTGGATGGAGTTGTTTCTTCTCTGCTGACGATATTTTTGTTGCGGAAAAAGTGATGCCACAAAGTCAGAGCATTTCTGATGCAATTTGTTTATTGAATTAACACGGTATTTCTTTCTCCAAAAATATTTACAAATTGCAGCCTTCTTCCTATGAAAACTTCTGGTTTTCAGCTTTTCCCTCTTTTGGATTTATTCATTTTGGCAGTATAAAACATCCATTAGAGTCATAATACTAAATTATACCTCCACTAAAGAAACTCTCATAGAAGTCACATATATGGTGCACTTGAGCTAAAAGCAGTGGGAAGAGAAAAGGGGTGAAACAAGGAATTAAAACTCCTGGCTTCTCATGGGACTTCTCACCATCACAGTCCTGAGTTATTTCAGCTCACTTTTACCATATTCAAAAGGCAGTTAACATATGTCCCCATTTTTTTCCCTTTAGTCACATGGCTTACACTGAGAACATATGTTAAGTGATTTTTTTAACTTTCTTTTGTGTTGTAAGTGCTGTCTGGTACTAAATTTTATATCACTATATAATGGATTCCTCGCACTCATCATTTTTTCCAGTTAATGGAATGTCCTGATTTGAAAAGTTTAAATATATCTTGCATTTACATCACTTCAGAAATAAGGGCACAGGAGTTAAATATCCTAATCACTTAACTTTATTTCTCCATTTTCCCTTTCCAGCTGAAAGCCTAGAAATTTTACATCTGTTTACCAATAACCACACACCATTTAACATGATAATACCAGCCAAATGAATCTCTCTTAAGTGTAACGCTGTTACATGTGTCAGAACTGAGCAGCAGTTATTACTACCCTTAGTTTAAAGGTAGTGAAATTAGCTCCTGGGGATAAATTCCTTTTAAGCACCAATTAGTATATATCTCTTTTCTTTGCCATTGCTGGTGCAGTCCACTGTGACCAGTGAACAGCAATTCAGAAGACCTAAACATTGGCCCAAACTTTCTACCTATTGTGCTGGGAAACAGTACTTAAACTCTTTGCATTCCCTCTCCTTTTTGGCAAAGTCGTTTGGGCTTTTATCAAAAAAAAAGCTCCATATGAGCTGTGAATCCTCATTTTGAAGTTAGAAGGAGGTATTTCTGGTTAAACATTTTGCCCACAACCCTTGTTCTTGCTTATTTCTTCAATGGCCCACCTCTATGCTACCCTTTCTGTAGTTTCCTGCCCATCCCAGGATTAATCTAACTACAGGTTTAGATCAGGGCCAGCAGTATCCAGAGCAGCACCAGTTGATTGAAAAGCCTGGTATTGCTGCTGTGGAGACCCAGTTGAGGAAAAAATACTAATTTTTTGATGCCCCTCCGAACTGGAGGAAGTTCTATGTGAATGGACTACAAGGCAAACCAACACAGGAAAAAAAGAGCACCTGTAACTTGATCCTGCACCTGAGGAGGTTGGAAAGTATGGACACATTGCTAGGAATGCTATGCCAGTTACCTGAGAAAGCGAAGTGTTTGGGAGGACACCTTGTAGCCTCACAGAAATCCAAGGATCCTGAGTAAGTTGATGAACAGAAAGTTTCAGTACTGCTGTAACCAGTCAAGTATGACTGACAGAACTTTCCACCTTCTTAACCATTTTCCAGCCTCTCCTCATGACCTCAACTAATCATAGCCATTTTGCCTAGGTGTTCATTGAGGTGGCTGGGCTTTCTGCGTATATTTTTGGCTCTCTTTTCCCCAGGACTGTCTGATTCTGGTGGAGCATCATGCTTTCTCCCTCCCTTGTTCAGGCATCTGGCCTGAGCATGGAGGCAGGTTTCTCTGCTGCTATCACAAATGTTTTGGACAGCAGCAGACAGGCCTGATAATTTTCTTTCTGCTTGTGCTTTTGCCTGCTTTCTAGAAGTTCAGTAATGATCTCTGCTCCACATAGCATTGTCAACATGCATGAAGAGAGCGTTGATGAGGATTATAACAGCTGTTACAGCTGTGCACTTTTAGCATCTGCATAAAACTTCCTGCCTGTGGATATTTTGTAGGAGAAAATAACTGAAGTGACTTACAGAAAGAACCAGAAAAATTATCTGAAAAATCACAAAAAACCACCACCAAACTCCAGGCTTCCCTTTTTGCTGGGCAAAGGGCTTTCCCAAATAGCATAAATTGAAGTGTAATATGTTCTGTCTTGACAGAAGTCACCATGTATAATGCAAAGCGTAACTTTCACATCTTGGTGCTCATTTCCTTAAAAGTGAGGTTCACTTAGAAAATCAGATCATTTCAACTTGACTACCAGTTGAATGATAGGTAAAAATATAGAAATATTGAAACAAGCATGTTTGCAAACAGTAATTTATATTTTACATCTTTTTCAAAGGCCAATTCAAATTCTACTAAGTGCTCATTATGATCTTTATTTGTGTACTCTTGTTTTGAGTTACAACTCATAAGAGAATTTAAAATGACAGAATAATAAAGATATTTTTATTGGTAGATATTTAAAAGCAGCTGTCTGTCCAATTTTCAAGTGAAATATTTCTGAAATGCATGATTTAATACAGAAAAGGTTTTTGTTTGTATGTGTTAGAAGATTTTTATATTCGCTCCTTATGTTATTTCATGAGCCTTATGCTATATATACAGTTATTAATTAATGCCTAATATTGATTTTAATTTTGCCTGAAGAAGAAAGAAATCTTGCAGAAAATGTTGAGAATATATCTAAAATATAGATGAATAGGCAGAAGATAAATGAGTATAAAAAAATTCTTAAAAAAATTAACTGTTTTCAATCAGTTTCTGTGCTTAATAAACTTATAAAATTTAACCATGTGGTATATAGAACTAATTAATTACAGTCTTACTTAGGTTTTTATGTACCATTTTGTATTAGCATAAAATCTTTGGTTGTTTCAATCTCAAAATTAAATTCCACTTTAAAATTAATTAAGATTTATTGGCCAAAGAAAAAGCTATAAGAAAATAAAAGCCCATGACTCATAGTCTCACATCTGATGTACACAAAATATTCCATTGAATTTAATTTTGATTGACTTCCACAGATAAGGAGGTTTAGCTTTCTGTAAGTGAGGGAAAGATAATGCTAGGCAGAGAGAGATTTGCTGAGGAGCATCCAAATTCTTAGTATTGTATCTCTCTTCTCTATGTCTTGCTGGTTTACCGTCTGTCATCTTTTTTTTTTAATTGAAGACTTTCTTAGGATGTGACTTCTCAGGAAGGTATTCCATTGTAGAACTGAAACAAAAAATTCAACACTGAAGCTGTCAACACAATCATAATCTGTAAGTACGATTATGTAGTCAGATTGCGGCAGTGACTTGTTATGAAACAATGGGGATTATTTATGGGGATTATTATTTATGGGGATTATCCCCATAAATAGCAAGATCTAGCAGAGCACAGTTGTGTAAAGCTGTTCTTGTCAAATTATTAACACAGAGAAACAGGCACCTCAAAAAGTGGTTCGCTTGTGTATGGCCACCATGAGTCTACCAACAGCAAAGAGTAAGAACAGGAGCACATCTGACATGGGGCTGACCCAGGCTCTTCACCACACCTGCAGCCACCCATCTATGGAGTTGGTGACAAGGCTTCAGCTCCTCTGATGGAGACAGAAGTCAAAAACCTCTTCTAATGACAAACTGCTGTGGTGACAGCATTGATTCGGGAAGAGGAGGCTGGATGCCTGAGTTTCCCAGAGGGATGCTGCAAGCACTGGCTGGTCAGCAGCTAGCTGTAGACAGTAAAGAATTCAAAAGGAATGGAGGCAAAAAGGGAGAATAAAAGCAGTGGTCAGACAGTATTTACTCTGCAGCACCTACAGGCCAAGCTGTGTGTCTTCCTACGATACTATATCTATTCTGGACCATAGCTTATTTCTATTTTTGCTACTTTTTTGTGAGGTATGTAAGGAAAAATAGCATCAGCCCAGCTCATGGAAACAAATTGGAAAGCCGGTGTGCTTTGAATTTTATGTCTATTTTAACAAATGCTTTCAGACATGTTTCTGTCAATTACCTTTTTCATATAAATCAAGCAAGAGGTGCATTTCCAATTCATATTCAGATATTTTAACACATCAGATCTCATCAGGATTCATCTCATCAGAGAAGAGAAATATTCCATGAGACCTACCTAATCTATACAAAATAACTCAAAAACTTGCTGAAATTCCCACAAATGATAGAAAGAATCATATTCTATTTTTTTTGTGCAATGATTTCTGATAATTTATATCTTAAAAAGGTTGCAAATGATTCATACAGCAAAATGGTGACAGTTGCTGAGTATGTTTTGTGAGTTACTCATCTGTCCTAACTTAATATGCCATTTCATTAAAGTCATATGTTTACAGACTGTTAAAACAATAATTTAACTCTTAGGAAAATGGAACTTAGCAAACCATACATTTTTAATACAATGTCTTGCTATTTTTTCTCAGTAAGAACACTTTGCTTTCATGAATGAAATTTTACAATTTTCCAGAGTTTGTTGATTTTTTTGTCATGATTCATTTCACCTAACTTTAGATGCCTAGATTGCCTAAGCTTTTACAGCTAATGGAAAGAGCAATTCCAAAGCATTCAAGGTATTTAACCTATCCTATGGGTACTTCTCAAGATGACCTGAATTGCCTTGTAATTTTCTCTACACCTCAACTGAATTTGATTTTTAGATGCAGTTTAAGTACATTCCTGTGAAACTAATGAGACTTTTTTTTTCCCCTGTTCTGCAGAAAGGCTGAACATGGTCTCAGTTATTTGAGGCTGCAGGAGTAGGATAAGTAATATCCGTGGTGTGTTTGACTCTGCTTCTCTTTTCCTAAACCCACAATAGATAAGATAAACTTATTTTCCTTGCACACTCTTCTAGGGGAGTTCATCTATATTCAAATGTAAGTTCAGTTTTTATACTGCTCCAATAAATATAGCTCCTGCAGCGTGGCTTTCATAAAGCTTATAGAGAAGCTGGGTCATTCAGGAGTGCCACGTGGGAGGACAAATGTATATTCCAAAGGCTACATATATTCATCCCTAAATCATAGGAGAGAGATAACTTCAGCAAATTATGTGAGAGAAAAAAGCAGTCTTTCACTCCTTAATGTAGGCTTGATCTAAAGCCTTATGATGCTATATTGAATCTTTTAATATAAGTTTAATGACAATCCAGACATAATTGAAGAAAACGCATTGAACTGGAACTCAGTTTCCATTTTCCTGCACAGCAAGAGCTTACAAAGAAGATGAAAGGCCTCAAGTAGAAATTTATCTTAACTAAAAGCATTGTTTTCCCTTATTAGTGTTTAGTCCTCATTTTATTTGTTATAGCCTTTTCCACTATAATTGAAAAATTTGAACATTATGAAATAAATTTAAGTGATTGACTCATTTCATTGTGGAAAAGGGATGGAGCTTTTCTCTGAGGATCTCCGGTTTTCTTTGTGTCTTTGAAAACTGAGTGCTGTAACTACTGAGCTTCTTACAGTTGTTGAAATAATCCTTATCTTTGAATTGTTACAAATCAGCCTCCAAGCAATTGAAACTCCTTGCTCATGTCAATACTATATCTCTTTACCATGAGTTCAATTAAGAGACAAAATTAGAGAAAACCAGACCCAATTTCCTTTTTTTCAAAAGTTTAATATATTTCAATACCATATGGGTAACTGGCAACCTTTAATTCCAGAGCATGTTTTCCAATGATTCTGCTGCTGCACACCAACCATGGAGAGATTTATGTTCCAATTTGATATAGTGACAGAGGTTGATTTTTTATAGACATAATTAAAGAAAGTGTTTACTAAGGTTTGTAAATTCATAGACACTTCACAGTATATAAATTTATTTTTTCAACAGTAGCTAACCCAAATTATCCAATAATATTTTATAGAACAGGGTCTGTTGACCCACACCGGACTTTGATTTTATGAAAAGTGCAGCAACAGCTGTCATGAGGCTTTACAAGGCAGTCATTATGCTTTGTAACATTAAATCATCTTTCTGGATATGATTTTTGCATTGTTCTGTTTCCTACCAGTGAACCAGTGGCTGTATAGATATCTACATCCATTGCTAGTAAAAGGAACAACATAACACTGCATTATTCTGGGTTTATGCAGATGTATCCTTGCTTCTGTAAATGAAGTTATATCAGTATAAATGTAGTTTATCACCAGCATGAATTATGTTTGCATTTTTAATTTAGATGTTTTGGGATAGTATTCATAGTTGAAAATGTATTCTCTCCTATTAATGGTAAGATTCTGTGTACATGTATTGAACTGATCTGAGTTCTATCTAGCAATACTTAACAGTCTCTGAATACTCTTTAAAATTCTGATTATCCGCTTGTTTTAAATTTTAATATTTAACATCACTAGACTTACTTTTATACACTCATTTTATTGGGATAGTAATTGTTCGTGCTGAGAAGTATATGAAAAGATTAATGGGTTGTGACTCACTACCTGCTGAGGCTTCAAGAAAAATAATTTATGCATCCTCAATACACATAACTTTGAATTTACTCCCCAGCAAAAACTATTATCTAAGGTGAAAGCATTCATTGACTTGTAATGGTAATAATGCTATCTGGATGTACAGGTAATAATATGCATATTATTGGTATTAAGGATAAGATAAAGGCAGCAAAAAATCAAAATATGTTGAGGCTAACCATAAAGGTCAATGGGAAAGAGACAGTCTTGTACAAATACATAAGCAGTGAAGGAATTAGTGGGGAGAAAGTAGATCTGTTAAAAGAATAAAGTAGTGAAGGCAATTAAATAAATGGTAAAAATTACTGCCATGGTATCTTTATTTGAAAATTTTCTTCAGGAAAAGAGGAATATGAGTAATTAGCAAGGAAAAATTGCCCATAAAGGTAAGGTTGAACACATGCAACTCAGTCAGCCAAGATGCTGTGCTGCCCAAGATGTTAATATCTCTGTTTAAAAGGTGGAAGAGATTTTCAAAGGTGTGAAGGACAAAAGGTGTCCTACTCTCTGCAAGTCAGTGACAGTCAAGAGCTTTGTGACTGCATATTTTGGTATAGTTACTAAATGCGACATCAGTAATGTCTTTTCAACCTGGAGAAGAAGGTCTTATCACAGTTCAGGAAGGTCTTATCACAGTTTCAAGTACTTAAAGAGCAGCTACAAAGATGAGAAAGAGGCTCTGTCTTTACAAGAAGCCATATGGAGTAGTCAAGGAGCATGGGTACAAGTTGCCTTAAGAGAGGTGTCATCATGATATAATACGGAAATTTTTTACAATGGCAATAATCAATCACTGGAGCTACTTCCCTAGGGATGTGGTGAAGTCCTCATCACTGGAGATTTTCAAGACATGACTAGAGAGGATGCAAAACAATCCCAAATAAGCCCCCTTTTCCATGGAAGGTTGGACCAGATGGTTTTCCAAGGTCTCTTCAGAGAGAGGGCTATTCTGTGGTTTTATGATTTTATATCTGAGGAATCATGGTCAATGAGGAGCAGTAGTAAAAAAATAAAGGCACAAGTAGGTAGTCTCCTTTTTGCTTTTTCTTTTTAAAAATAGAAAAAAGTGAACAGCGTGGACACATGAGTCCCACACATATGACTTCCCTTCCAGCAACACTAGAACCAATACTCTAGGGTGAGAACTACGAACAGCTTCAAGACAGTAAGAACCTGGTAAGCAAGCAGCATGGAATTTTAGTATCATTTTATTTTGCAGACTACATTCATTTCTTGTACACGGTTGTGGGTATGCTGACCAGCAAAGGTCGTAGCTGAAAAAAAATATTTCAGTCACAGAGGAGAGAAGAGTTGTGCCATGAGAAATAAGTCTTTTTTATGTATGCCGTACTATTTTAAAGAGCTTGTTTTCATGTGTCTGTCAATAAATTAGTTTTTTTCATTTGAATATGTGGTTCCAACATCTTACCACTGAATGCAGTATCTGCAGTGGGTACCCACATCTTAAGAGAATATTTACCTGTCTCTCCCATGCCTTCTGGTAGCTCTATGTATGCACCACATTTACAGCCCTGCTCTGGATGTGAGTCTAGCAGGGAATCTCTCTGAGGGGAGAAGAATTGTCACACAAATCAACTCCAATCACACCCAAAGGCTTCATTCCGAATCGATCCAGAAACTAACGCAACCCTCAAGATGCATTAATGATGTATTGTCTTCTTATTCTCAGGCTCTTCACAACCACACCACCAGAAGGGTTGCCCCTAGTAGTCAGTCTGCAGCCAAATGACACTGCTGAGAACAAGACAGTAGCCTGTTCTGAAAAACAAGATCTCGTTCCACGACAATTCACCTTCCTGCAGCTCTCTGGAGTGTGCATTTTCAGAAAGAATCTATATAAAGATTCAGAAAGATACAAGGGATTTTGAGGGAGAAAATATTTAAGTCATTTTGACTATTTAACTTAGGAGAAGCAAAGAAACCGGATAGACATATGAATTACACAGAAGGTACATCTTGGGTTATACAGCATTCTTTAGTGTGTGTGCCCCTTTCTCATGGTGGCAAAAAAATAGCTGGTAAAGAGCAATCTTACTGAGGCAAGGGGATTGTAACATGGGCCTTCTATGAGATGCATCTCTTCTGTTCCTGCTTTTTGAGTGTTGCTTTCAGGAAAGCTGAGAGTATCTTATGTGCAAAGCACACACAGTTAGCCTGACACATTGGGATTCACTTGAGCAATTGCCTGTGAGCTGCACAGATGGCCAGAATGCACATGCTTTACATGTTCTGGATGCATTGCACTGATTGCATATGCTCAGCAGTCTGTTATTCAAAACACTTAAATACTTGGCCACTGACCAAAGTTGCAGCTACTGCTCAGGCCAGGTCATTGATGTTCAGTAATCCTGGAGAAGTGTTCTTCTCTAACTGATCTTAATTAAGGGTTAAGCCAATTTGACTGCTTTTCCCTCACAGGCAGCGTGATATGGTTGTGAGCAAAAAGAACCTGTGGAATCCACGGCTTCAAGTCAGAAGGGACTGGAGGGGAGGCCGAGTACTCTTGAAGAATCAAAACAAATTTGCATGTGAACCATTGTCACACGGACTCACAGAAATACGGCAACACGGAAACACAGAATGGGTCAGGTTGGAAGTGACCACATTGGGTCAAATTGTCCAACCTCCCCGCTGAAGTAGAGTCATCCTAGAGCACATTGCACAGGATTGCAACTAAACAATCCAAACAAAGTACTTGAATATCTCCAGTAAGGGAGACTCCACAACCTGTCTGGGCAATGTGTTCCAGTGCATGGTCACCCACACAGTAGAGAAGTTCTTCCTCATGTTCAGGTGGAACTTCCTGTGCATCACTTTCTGCCCGTTGCCTTTTGTTCTATTGCTTGGCACCACCAAGAAGGGCCTGGCTCCATCCTCTTGACACCCACGCTTTAGATATTTAGAGAGAGGACCTCTCTGAGTTGCCTCTTCTCAAGGCTGAACAGACCCAGCATCGTCAGCCTTTCCTTGTAAGAGAGATTCTCCAGATGCTTGACCAACTTAGTAGCCCTCTGCTGCACCTGCTCCAGGACCTCCATGTCTCCCTTGTGCTGTGGAAGCCAGAAATCATTTCACTTCGAGTACTAGGTACTGACATTACTATATCTATATCTCCATAGGAAAATGCAAGAGGACACTCAAAATGACACTCTAGAAATTAGTACCTCTTTCAGCAACCACAAGAGTACTCTAAGACAGCTTTAGACCCCAAACATCACTGCCTTAGCTAAGTACTGAAAATAATGATGGTAAATCTGATACGATATGAATAATAAAATCCTTTGTAGTTAAAGTAGAAAAGATTTAATTTTTTAAAAAGAAATATGGAACAAAGAAAAGGTCCTTTGTTCTCTGTATATAGGAATAAGCAGAGAATATTCCATGTGCAAGCACGTGGATGCATTTTTGTGTTGCTCTGAAGTTCTTAGAAATGGCCTCAGTTGGGATTACTTACCGAGGTAAATCATTGCTACCCTGAAGAACTTTGGGGGTTAATGTAGTGTAAAATAATGAATGCTATTCATCAGTTGACTTGATAAATTTGGTTCTGATTTGTAGCAAATAGAGAATGAGGATTAAAGTACCTAACACTGTAATTGAACTCAAGCCCTTTTCAAAATCTGTGAGAAAAGCACCACTGTACCTTTTATCTATTGTTATATAATCTTTTATTATATCTGTGCTCCACTTCACATTTCTTTATTAGCTCCCTGTACAACTGTTTACTGTTCAGAATTACTTCAGATGCCTTTCTGAATAAAAGTATCCTGGCTCTAGTGAAAAGAGGGAAAAAAAACCTCATAGTAGGTTGTTATGTGTGTAAGGCACTTTAAAGAAAGAAAGGCAAGCAACACATCAAACATATGTTATGGATATCACTCAAATCAAGTATTTAAATATTCCTAAATTAATAATGAACATAACTCCTAAACCTGGAAATTAAGGTAAATAATATTGTGAAATCACTTTTAATACCTGTGATTATCCCCACTTTGAGTTCATTAGCATTTTAATAATAAATCTGTATTTCAATAATTTTTTTTCCCTTCCTAATTCTAAAGAACACTGTTGATTTTGAAGACTGGTGATTAAACGAATTATGACTTTTGTCGTAAGGGCTAATTCTTCAACTGTTCCTGTAATTACAAGAATGAAGTCTTGGCCATGGCAATTTTCATAAAGGTCAGACTAATTCGCAGTCTAAGAGCACTGCTTTAATGGATACCTTCATTTATGTTTTTTGAAACTAACATTGTTCGAAAAGTCACTTCTGGTCCCTCTGTCTCTGACATATTATGCAAAATGCTTGCAAAGGGCAAATTGAAGAACTGCTTCCAAAAAGCTAAGGATACAATAAAAGTGGAGTATTATTCTGCTTTGTTCTGAGGAAGATTTTGCCTCCCCTAGCACTAATTTGAAAGGTGGCCAACAGTCCTAAAAACATACGGGATTCCCATCCTCTATCCTAGACATCACATTTAATACTTTACAGCTATAAATCTGTATTTTAAGAAAGAAAAGAATTTGTATTTTTGAGCACTTTCTTTTGCTGAATCACTTATCCCAGGCTAGATTGATCAGATACAGTTTTTTTAATCAGTTCTCCCCTTCTAATCAACTCCCTGGATGGGTATGCCCTAGGGCTAAATTTTCATGGGGGTACCAGCAGTTATGTCTTTTGCCCACGTGTAGAGGATCAACAAAATTATCTTCATCTTTGTTTTCTTTGTATGATGCCAATTGCTGCGCTGACCAGAGGCCGCCCGGTGGCTTGGCAGGCGACATAGCTTCTGTCCTCCCACATGCACACTCGAAAGTCCAGGTGTGACGGTCAGCGGTGGAGGGGTGAAGCAAAAGGAGCGCAGAATGGTTGCTCTCGGGGCCACTGCCTCCCAGAGAGCTGGTTGCCAGGAGCCTTTAATGGCCACCGAAGTCAGGCTGTTAGGCTGCGGCAGGCAGAGGCGAAGAGTGAAGGAGACGCTGTCTGTTGCTTTAATCCATGTCTTTATTTCCCTGCCCCAAAGGGCCAGGGGAACAGGAAGGCACGAAGGGGAGCAACCAGGAGCCGGCCTGATGGAATGGCTAAAGGGCTGAGCCCTAGAGTCCCCAGGGCAAGGGCCCCCGGGCAAAGCACGAAAAGTGCCGACCGACTGCTGCAGGGGGTTTTTATAGAGGGGGGAGAATGGGCGGTACAAGGGGACAACAAATAAGGAAAAGACATACAATGACAGGTAACCAATTACAGAAAGCAAGAGGAGGAACTTATTTGAACAAGCCAATGGGAAACAGAACAGAACAGAACCTTCTAGACATTAATTGAATAAGCAATAAACCTATTATTAAACATAAGCTAACTTAACCAATAAGTAACTTAGGAGCTAGGAGGTTCTGGAAACGGGGGAGGAGATGAGCCTTGGAGTGGCACCCAGTGGGTGGAGATGGTGAACCCTTGTCTCCACCTCGGATCCGCCCTCGGAGGCAGAACCCAAGGCGGGGAAATCCCCCCCCGAGATGTCCTCCCTGATGGGCAGCCCAAAGGTGGGCTGGGTCACCGGAGCAGCCAATTATAATTTGAAACCTCTGATATGATTTGAAATCATATTGGGGATTCAATCCTGCATGGAGCCGTACATGTATTAAAAAACTGATTTTTCCTTCAATGCCTATTGGCAGTGGTTCTTAGGGTTTTTGACATCTGATAGGAAACAACTTCTTGCACATGGGGAAAGAAGGCTGCACATGAAACTACCCCATAGGACAGTTCTTAATTGCCATCTATACTTTTATGTCTTTACTGAATATATAGAAATCCCTTTGCATAGGTAAATCTATTAAAAGGTGACCTGCTAAGTTTTTAATTTAAAAAAAATGAGTTCTGCTGTCCCCTTTTTATGATCTTCAGGTAAGAGAAAATAATGCATCAGGGATTTGTAATATTATAATCACATTTTAAATGCAAAATTAGGACCTGAATTGTCTGAAAACCAAAGAGTTCCTGATAAAAGATAAGTGAACAACTACATAAATGACTCAATTTAAGACCAGCACAAGGAAAAATAATATAAAATTGTGTGTTTATATATATAGAACACCAAAATTGTCATTTTACCTATCTATCCAGCAACGTATTTTGATATGAACACTTGGAACATCTGAGATGAAAAAATTCACAAAATCTGCATCCTTTTTGTGGGGTCTTGCTCAAAATCTCAGAAAACAAACAGGGGAAAAAAGGATTTCTTGACATCATTAAAATTTTGATCTGTGTTTACAATATATTTTTATTCTTTACATGCTCTTCTGTGCTGCAAATACTGTTTATGTATTTAGTATTCTTTAACAAATGAAACAGAGCTTTTGGAACATAGAACAGAAAACAGATTTTTTTTTTTTTTTTTTTTTT